>VZTE01001195.1:2543065-2701957 GCA_013397775.1 Eulacestoma nigropectus
GGCGGCGGTCAGCGGGGGCCCGTGGATGGCAGCCTGGGCGGCCGCCGCTGGGTAGGGTCGGCGCGGAGCGGGGCCGGGCGGGGCGGGGGCCGAGCGGAGGGTTCGAGGAGCCGCAGCCGGCGGAGAAGGCACGGAGGCGGAGAGCGCCCTGCAGCCCCGCCGCGCCGCAGCCCGGCGGCCGCCAAAGTTGCTCCCCATCCCGAGGGGGAGCGGGGGATCAGGCGGGGCGATGATCTTCCCCAGCAGCAACAGCAGCGCGGCGGGCGGCAGTCGGACCCCCTATCGGAAGCAGGTAAGGGAGGGGAAGTGTGGGTTTGTGGCTCCGCCGCGTTCCCCCCGCAGCCCCGAGGTGCTGGGGGAGGAGTGGGGAGAGGGGTGGCGACTGGCGTGAGTTGCGGCTTGCAGCCTGCTCGCTTCTCGAGAGCTGGGATTTGCAAAACGAAACTCTTTTCTCCTTTTTTATTTTTTTTTTTTTACCCCCTCTTAAAAGCCGCGCCGTGACCTTGGCGAGTGCCGGGGCAGCCGCCGCTGGGTCACCTTCGCGGGGCGTGCGGGGCGGCCGCCGGGGGCCGGCCCCGCCAGGCTCCGCAACATGTTAGAAAGGACTCGGTGTCGCAACAGCGAAACTTGGGGCTGGATGTTTTTCACTAGGCGTGAAATGAGCGAGGGGATCTGGGCGCGTTTTTTCTTTCAAATAACCCTCCAGAAAACCTCCGCCGCCCCTCGGGCGCGCCCCAGCTTCCCCCGGGGAGGGCACAGGAGGACCCTGTGACATTTTATGGGCAGAGAGATCGCTCTGATAAGCTCGGAACACTCGCATCTATGGAGCTGTGCTGAAAGAGGTATTTCTTTGTTTGTTTGTTTAGTCGCTGGAAATAAAATATTTGAAATAGTTGCGTTACAACCTTGCTGGACCGTTTGTCATTGGCTGCACTTTTTACACACACAAGACGCAATGTTGGTATTAACCTTACATTATTTACTGCTTAGTATATTATTTTTCATTGACTCTTTGATTAAATAAAAAAAGAAAAGAAAAAAACTTACTTTTTAGGTTAATGGGAAAGCGTGCTCTATATGTGTGCCAGAGGGTAAATGGAGTAGAGGTCACTGACAAGCTCCTGGCTTGACAAAGCATGGCAGAAATACTATGGCAGGCTTCTTTCCAGGTGAGAAAAAAATCCTTCCGTGTCTGCTGCATTTAGTAGCTGAAACAAGTAATTTGATGGGTTCGGTCAGCGATACTGGGGAAGTTTATCCTATTTTGCTCGGGGTCAGAATGCATTAAGGGTAGAAATAGGAAATCAGATATCACTGCTGCACACAGAGAAGAGTTTCATATAAATAATGAGGACATAGGCTTGGAAATTTTGAATCCGTGGTGCATTGTTGGGATGACACATGATCTGTGTGGCTAACCTGCATGACAGTGAAAGTTAGACTCTCATATTTTCTTGAAGCTTAAAAAAATTGCTATTTCCTTTCTCCCTGTTATTTTATAGAAATATCTTTTTGATAAGAATCACTAATGTATTATCTCAGCAGCGCTCTGCAGATGCTGCCCAGCAGTGCATGAAGTTATCTTTGCATCTTGTACTCAAAAGTGTTCATGTCCATACATAACAAAACATGCTTATTGTGTGCGCTGGTTTTGGTTTGTTCTTAATAAATGTCCTGGATACGCCCATGCTGATCATCTTGTCTGGTGCTCCTGCATACTTTATAAATGAAGCCAGTTCATCAGATACTATTTCGTGCTCTCCCTGCGAGGACCATTAATCAAGGAAGGTCCCTTGGGTGGCTGTGCAGTGTGTCGGGTGCGGGGCAGGGTGTTGGCAGGAGCCGAGGGCAGTGGGGCCAGGCCTCGTGCTGGCAGGGCTGTGTTTTGTGTGCGGATGTGAGTTTGCCTGCTGGTCTGGAGCAGGCTGATAAGATGCTCTTCTTTTCACAGTGCACTCCTTAGATTCAAAGAGCTAAAAGGGCCGATTGAATCAGAAAAACAAACAGACCCTTTTTTCCCAATGGGCAGAGAAAGAAATGAATGCAGGGGTATTATGTGGGCTTAAGACCCTGGGTACCAAAGGTTTCTTTTGTTAGTGTGTAACTATTCTCTGCTCAAACACTTCCTACATAAGGAGCCAGGGTCTGTGCTTTTCTCCGGTTAAGTCCATGGAAAACTCCTATTAACTTCATTCATGTATACTAACGTCGATTAGCGATTGGCTTTCTGATCTCTCTTCCACTCAGCCTTCACCTGCAGGGGTGAGCTGATGTCAAACAGTGCTGAGGAGCGCCACAAGCCTAACTTTTCAACCCTTGATAATTAAGAAAAGTTCATATTAAGTCTCTATATGCTCTATGTAACCCATATCAGACAATTGCACTGTAGCTGTGCTTTAGTCTGAGACCCTAGGTACTGTTAGTGTAGGAAAAGTTGTCAACCAATGTCTCTAAAATGAGTAACTGGATTTCCTATGCTAACAGCGTGTAGTATTTGAAGCTGAAAAAATTTAAAGTAACTTAAAAGAGAAATGAAAATATTTTGAGTAGCTTGTATGTCTCTGTCGCTATTTTAATATATATCAGAATAATAAAAGAACAGTTCATGTTTAGTACTATCCTGTTTAATTTTTAAGAGTCTATAGCGGACTCTGTAAATTGAAAAAATGAGTGATTAACTGATAAAAGGCAAGGTGAAACTCTCCTGATTTATTTTCAAGGCATTGTAATATAATGTGGATTTCTGCCTTATTTTAAAACATTGGCAAAATGCTATATAGGTACAGTAGATTCAGATCTTTACCATACTCGCTTTTTGTTTTCCCAAATAACTATGTTTTGTTTTGTAAACAAATCTGTGCCAACACTATTATGTTTGTTACCTATTGTATCTACACTGTATCTACATGCAACTCAGGCATGTAGGAGCCAGTCAACATTCTGAATTTCAGGTCAGATTTGATTCGGTGGTGCCTGATCATCTTCTCTCTTTCAGAGTACTTATAAGAATACTAAAATGTGGTCACTGCTCAAAAGGATTTCCTGCGTTATGGGCAGACAGGCATATTAAAAATACTCCTACCAGGCTTACAATTGAGATGTTGCTTAAATGAGTGACAGTTCATCTGAGAATTAATATGAAATGCAGATGTAGGTCTTGTTAAAGAAAGAAAGTCACACAGTATCTGCAGTAATAATCTATCACAACACTCATAGCTGTACCTCCTGTCTGAAAAAGGTGGGTGTAAGCTAATATTTTTACTATCAAGGTTACTTGAGCTATGCAAAGAATGCACGTGTGCGTCCGTAATGAAAAGGAAGCAAAATAACATACAATATACTGCTTAATACAGGCTTTTTTAGCTCTTGGTTTGTTGAGAACAAGATGATTCTCTGTCCCTCCTCCCACTTTTGTTATTCTCATGTAAATTGGGAGGCGCTTCTCTGAAGTAAATATTTCTACACTCTGTAAAATTATCGTAAATGGAAAATTAGGCTTTCTCCTGCCATCTGCTCCTTGAATCTACAGAGCTACTCCAGCTATTTGATTAGGGATTTTAAATTGCTTTGTGCAGGGAGGTTCCTCTGCTCTCAGGTTTCTCGAAGAGGAAGCCAGAAGCAGCTCTGGAGGCCTGGGAAGGAGGCGAGTGCAGGGTCCTACCAGCACAGCCTGGGTGCTCAGCCCAGTGTCTGTGCCTTGTAACAGCTTTGCCCAGTAACAGTGGTTCTTGTTACATTTTGATGAGTGTAATGTTTATCTCGCCAGCATAAGGAGATTTACATAGTTTGCTGCTTTCAAGAAGATTAACTGGGTGTAGCTGCTCGTGAGGAATTTAACACTGATTTGATGTTTGGCTTGTGTATGGAGGGACAGACAAAGCTTTTGATCAATCTTTTCATGCAATTCTGTCAATATCAAGTGTTGTGTCACAGGCTGGGTTTTCTAAAAGTTGAAGGTTAAGGTGGGTTTCTAATGATGGTTAAATGAAGAAAGCTTTTTTCAATCTCAGGCTAAAAATGTAGATTAGCCTTTCACTCTATCTATAGGTTTAACCTATCAAGAAGCTACACCTGTAATCCTACTTTATTATTTCCCAGTTGGTGCTGTGTGTGGTGTCTGTGTGTATGAGAAAGAACCTCATTAAACTTGCAAGACCTGGGCATGGTCATGACTCAAAACATGCAGCTCCATGGAGCAGTCTGTGCCCAGAGGGATTTGACACGACACCTCCTGCGTGTATGGATGGTGCTGCGGCAGGGGGAGGCTGAGGTGCTTAAGACTGAACAGATATCTTTGGTTACAGAAATAAATGGGCTTAGTTTCTTTTTGTTTCTTTCTCTCAGAACTATAAGAATTGTAATTTTGTATCTCTGGCTTGAGGTGACAGACTCTATTTCCCTTTACGTTGTTACCCCCCTTTAGGGTCTACCTGAGTTTCACAAAACTGAGCTCCTACGTTAAGTACCAACTACTTTAATTTTTCAAGTGCGTTTATAAGACTGTTTATGAAGTTTTGCTTTATTCTCAAGGGAGCAAAACTACTCAGTCAGTAGTTTTCTATACTTGTAGCAAAACGTGAATGAAAGAAATAAAAGGAAACACCTTATCTTGTTCAGGCATGGTTTTATAGATTGCGAAAAGTGATATGATTGTCTTATCTGTATTTGGCAATTCGAAGTTTTTGTTTAGTATTTCTAACAGGGTGAACCATATATTTTTATGTCTTTGGAAATGTTATTGTTTGAAGTATGTGTCTTTGCCATTTAGTTTCACATGGAAGGGAAGATAGAAGTCTGTGTCTTGAACATCTGCTGTTTTGTTTTGGGTTCATTTTTTTCCCCTGAAACTTCCAACTGTTAAAAAAATTGCTTAAGTTAACACATTTCAGAAGGGTTAGATCCTTTAAACTGTAACTGCTGGCAGGGAGGAGAGGGGAAGGAAGGAAGGGAGGGGAAAATCCTTTCCTGAGAGCTTGAGATGGCTCCTAAAACATCCGCACAGTGCTGCAACCACGTAAATAAAAATAATGATCATTTGAATTTATATCTCTTTTGGTCTGCATTTTTTCCCCCCTTTTAAGGTTGTGGTTGAAATTGACCTTTGCTTGTTGCACGAGATAGTGTGTAACAAAAGAAGTCAATGGAGACTAGGAACCTCTAGTGGCTTTCCCTCTTGGATCTGTTTCCAACTTCTTATGAATGCTTTTCTCCTTTTCTACAACGAGTTGTTTTAAAACACCTTACTTGGGGGACAATGTGAAGGCTTATAAATCTGTAGTCGTAATGAGGATGTGCACGGAGATGTTTTGGTCTTGGAAGAAGTGTTGGTCAGAAGTTTTCTAGAAAGCCAACAGAAGCACATTTGAAAGTTCTCGAGCCTTGTTGAAGTAATTGTGAGTTATTTTGCATGTGTTTCAGAATTGCAGTGTACTGTGGTAATTATAACAGCCCTGCAGAAGCCACTGTATTTGCAGCTTCCTGATGCAACAGGAAAGGGAAGGGATGAGTTAGAAATAGAGGAGAAATGAGGAGGGGAACCATGGATTAGATAAGCAGAAACCTCCTAACCCAGCAACTTAGAAAACATACTCACAACAAAAAAAATCATGTGCTGTAAGGGCTGGTTACTGTGATTAGCACAGCTTTAGCTGTTTCCCTCAAGAGACTGCAGTTAAGGCAGTGTAGCTGCAGCTGTGTGCATTGACTCACAAAGTAGTTTTAAACTGCGGTTGAAGTAATTGAATGGTGGTGAGAGATTGCTTTAAACAAATTCAAGATGACCTAGGTTTGTGGCAACTTGAGTTAGTTTATTTCTAGGATTTAGTAACTTTTATTACTATTTATGTAAATCGATTTTTAACAGTAAAACTCTACACCAATTTCAAGACTTAACCTGTGCACTAAGATGCATTGGCTTAAAAATATCTAGCAAGTATTTTGAAGTCTTACAAGCTCTTCAAAACAAAAATATACTTGCAACATTTCAAAAATGTCTTTTTGGAATTTATGATGTAGTATAAGGATATAAGGTTATATCAACTCTGTTGTAAAAAAAAGCTGACGATTACAGAAATGTACAAATATATAATAATATAATTTATAATAATACCTTTTTATTCATGTGTCCTCATACAAGCCATGTTGTACGCTTAAATATAATTGCTTAGGAAATCACTGGTGTGTGTCTTATTTGTTTAAAGTATTCTGCTGTAGAAAAATGGTGTGTCAAATAGACTGGGTATTTAGAATTTACTTATTTGGTAAAATTGTAGAACTTTGTGAGGTTGCAGTGGAAACAAACAACACACTGTTCTGGGGAGCCTCATTTGGGCTTCATTTTCCTCTGCTGAAAAACAGCAGAAACACCAGGGCAAGATGAGCATCAAACTTAGTCTAGCCTGATGGTTACCTGCTTGTGAAATGAAATGCTTCTTTATAGCAACTAAATATATGTAACTTTATTTCACCGTTGATTCTGTCTCTTGACAGTGTCTCTTATTGGCAATGGCACTTTCACACCTGATTGTGTGGGTTTTTCTCTGCTTAGATGAGAAGGGGATTTATTTCTTTCCTTACCTTCTATTGTTTTCTGTCCTTTTATATCAGAATCTCCTTGACCATATGGTGCTTTGTTCAATAAAGTGGAAACATGAGTTCTTAGGTTAACTACAGCTCATATATTCTGTCATTTGGGTGCTACAGCATAACAGTGCTCGAATTCAGTCCTTTAGGATATTTGAGGTATGTGTATGGCACTTCCATTTTTATTGTGCTTGAGGAGTGAAATCTGAGGATTCAGGTGTGAGTTTGGATGAGCGTTACAAGGCAGCTTTTCTCAGGATTGTTAGTCACTACAGGGCACTTTTCATGCCTGTGGTGTTACCAGCTCCCAGGAAGGCTGCTGCAACTTGTTGAAGGAGTAACCCGTTATCCGTGAAAATCTGAAGCAGTGTTCACAGATGCTTGGCTACTCTGAGGTGATTCACAATCCTGCTTTAAGGTTTGCTTGACCCATATAAACTTTATCAGGTTGTGCTTGTGCCACTGCAACAATCTAAAATCACTCCAAACACCAGGCAGGCAAGGGTAAAATCAAATGCAGGTCCTTGTTAAGAAGTCCACACATAAAAATACAGAATTCTTAAAACAAAGAAGTGAAAAAAACCCCAAACAAAATAATGTACAGTACCTGGAAGTTTCCTTTAACTTGTATGTAGGCATGTGGCACACGACAGTCTTCTCACAGAGACTGATTATTGTCCAACCCTTTCACCTCAAGCTGTCTTTGAAGAAGAGACTCTGATTTAAGGCTCCGTATTTCTCTGCATTTTATTTGTACTTAACCCACTTAAAGGGTAAGGGGTAGATACTGCTTTTCATTTTGTAAGTCGGTGATGCCTCTTTCACTCAGCCTTCTTTCACCAGACCATAGGTTGTTTTTTCCTGCTTTGGAAGCAGTTATATCTCTTGGGCATCCCCAGGTGCAATGCTGCCTGCCCCGGATTTGGAGTGCTCTTCAGCTGAGCACTAAAGAGATAGATGGTTGGTGTGTTGCAAAGGAGATCTCGTGCTATGAAATGAGATGAAGGCATTTCAAGTCTTGTGGTGTTCTTCTTTCTCTTCTACCTATGCATATAATTTGCCAATAATGCTTTAAACAGTTGTGCAACAGATATTATGGTGGGCTACTGTGGGAGTGGGGGAGTCCCTGTCACTCGAGCTGCTGCAGGTGACTGGCAGCTGCGTGTCACCTGTGTGCCCACCTTTGAGCATGGCCATGGTGACCCATTTGGAACGGTTTGTATTGCTACATGCATGTGTGTTGTTCTGGCTTAGCTTAGCGAATCACTTAGCCAAGGTTTTAAATAACCTATTACAACATGAAGCTCTTTGAAGTATGCAGTGTAGAAGTAACATACAGTACAGCTCTGTGTTACTTCAGCCCACTGTGGCTGTGCTGTGGAGAGGAGGGACAGGGCGGGTGTGCCATGCCCTGGCCAGGGACGTGCCTGTTGCAAGCCCAGGAAAGCTGCAGCCACACTGGATAAACCTGGGCTTTGGCAGAGCCGGCACACAGTTCCACGGATTTCTGTCCGCTATGAAAGCAACCACCAGCAGACAAGATCCTTTGAAATGTTTAGTGATCTGTCTCCCAGATGAGTTCAGGAAGAGTTCTAAAATTGTGGGTCTGAATTTTAAGACTCTTGCTAATGCCAGTGCGTATTTCCACAGCCAGTGGTGCCACTGCATGCGGTGAGACTGCTGACATCAATAAGTGCTTATTGAGACATAGAACCAGAAGACTTCTGAATTTCCCCAGTGAGAAACCTGAGCTGAATAGTTGGTATATCGTGGGGTTGGTGTTAAACTCACATTCAGCAGAATCAAATGGTATTTAAATTGCTTTAATATTATTCCACGCAATCTATTTGGCTTGCATGATCCTCATTATGATAGTACTTGTGCTTATTTAGAACTACTTCTGTGTAATTTGGAAAAACCATTTGAGATAGGTATTAAATACAATTGCTTAGCTACTAACCTTTGAAACCAGGGGCATTTTTTGCCTTTTATTTAGCATTCCAGGAGATATATCTCTGAATGCTACTTGTGACAAACACATCAAAACTGGATTTTCGAAAAAGTGTTTCACCTAAACAAAAATATAAATGATAACATTTCTGTATTGTCTTAGGGCAACAATGCTTCCAATACACATATATGCATGTAAATATTTCAGAATTAGTGACAATTTTTGAGATGAGAGAACCAGTAGTATCCTGCAGTACTGAGGAGCTATAGAGTATGTTTGAGAGCTTCAGTAATTTTAATGATGAAGAATACGAAGATGTAATCCACTATATAGAATTTCAAATGGTTAAATGTGCTAGTGATTCCTAGGGCACACTGTTGGCACCAGTAGAAAAATGCAGGGGTTTTTTAGTTTTTTGGGGTGCTCTAAGAGCTTCCTCCATTCCCTATTACAATATTCTACAATGCTGTGGAGGCTAATGCGAGATGGAAATGGTTACGGAAGTCACTGTTGTAGAATTAGGTCGATATTTTAATTGCTGCAGTGACAAAAGCATGTTAACTTTGGAAGCAGACTTTGTCAGATTGCCAGCAAACATACTGTTCTTAGATCTATCAGGTGTGGAGTGTCATGGTCTCAGAAGGCACTAAGGGCTGTAGACTGGCTTAGTCATTTTAAAAGGCACTCTGGCTTTTCATATAACCATTCTTTATGTATTCTGGTAAGTTGTTGGGAATTCCCTGCTCTGAAGCTCCTGACAATTTTGTGCTTTCTGGTTTAATATTTCTGTTGCAACTTTATTGTTTTAGTATTATTAATGTATGGTTTTGTATTCCAATGTATTAGATGATGTAAAGAAACATCTAGCCTATCTGTGTGTCTTATCCTTCTATCAAAAGACGTTATTTTGGTGTGACACTTCTCTACTGACCCTCTTTCAAAATGACTGAATCCATCTCCACCTTCTTCATTCCCTGAAATAAATGCTGTGTTGAGTCATTGTCCTGGGTAATAATAGAAGTCCCGGGTCAGCCACACCTATAAAGATTATTCATAGGGATTAAGATGGTGACCTGAAGTTCAAAATGGTCCTGTCACTGGTATTTCGGTAATCTTAACTAAATTGTTAAGGTTTGACTCTTCAAAAGGTACTCGTTAATATTAGTTTCCTTCATCTTGGATTTTGCACTGAAATGTACTAACATCTGCAAGTGGTTCAAATACTTCAGCAATTAGGACTAAATATCTTGGGGAAAAAAATTATATGTATATGCATGCACACATACCTATATAGATGTCTGAGTTTGTCTGTCCCCTGAAGCTCAGGATAGAGCAGATTATTTGGGATGATAAAACTGTGTTCAAATTCTGCCTGTCACGTACTGTGTAAGTAGTTTCTTTATGGTCTATGAGAACATTCATCTGAATACTGTTATTGATATTTCCAGATTAGTAACAATAGCAAAGTTCATTTTGGCAAGAAACTGGACTGTTGAAACTATGTAGAACTCTGGTTTTTGCAAAGAGTGAAGGTTGGTTTGCTGTTAGCAATAGCTAAGTTTATTTCTAAACAGATGTTTGTTGGGCAGAAAGGCAGTCAACCATGAAAATATTACTGAGAACAGGAATAACTCCCTGAAGTTCAGTGGCTTAGATTGTACAGAAATGTAATCTAGTTATCTTTACTGGTTTTATGGCCTTATCTTTCCTATGACATGAACTTCCTTAGGGTTTGGGGGCTTTTTCCTCCTTATTTTTTTTCCTTTTTTTTTTTTTTTTTTAACTGAGAAGTCCTTATTCCAGTATTCTGTTGTCCTATTTAAATTTTGAAATCCAGTTTAATTGCATAAATTCAAAATTCAAATGTTTCTTTGTTTGTTTTTAAGGAAATGCGATACACAGTCGTTCCACTTCAATTTACAGTGACTTTTATAGTGAACCAATGCTGGTGTACAAGATTATTAGTGTTAAACATGCAACTGTTGTGCAGATGGATAAGCTGCAAAGGTAGAAGTGCTGCTAAGAAAAGTGCAGCTGAATGTACTTATTAGAAATGTGATTCCTTGAAATTGTCCACAGTGTAAGACAAACCTGAAAGCAGTTGCTAAGCACTGGGGTTGTAAAGTAAGCAGGGGCAAGTGATTAATTTATCTTAAAATGTTAGCCATTGGCTGGGCAGATTCCCTTTCACTGCAGTGTTTTAAAGTTAATTATCAATTCCAGATGAACTTATTAGAGGTATTTTCCTTCATCTGTAACTTTCTGGTGCATTCAGAGGTATGATTCCTCAGCTGAATTCTTGTACCAAGGACAAGAACGTGACTATTAAAACTGTGAGTGAGTTGGGCTCTGTGCCCAAATGAACTGGTTTATTCCTGACTAGTGTTTGTCATCTCTATCCGTACATAGCACCAGATATGGTTCAAGCCACGTGTCCCTTCGGCACCCAGAGGTGGAGGCTGTCTCCCACAGGTGCTGCAGCTGTTGTGCCAGCTATGCTGATGCATGGCCTGCTGACTGCAGGGGCTTCTGAACACTTTGGTGGCCGCTGTGAGCGCTCCTTAGATCATCTCTGTCTGTAGCTGTAGCCGCTCACACGTCTGACTCAGACTCTTACCTGCACTGCCACGACCAGTTCTGCTTGGCAGTTGAATTTCTCGTATATTATTAATGTTGTATTAGTAGTACGTCTGGAAGCTTTCCTAGGTGTTATCTAATTCTTGTGTTTTTTCATTTCAGAGTTGACAATGATTCATTGTGCAGTCAGACATTCACCCCAGCAGCTATTTGGATGCACCAAAGAATGGCATCCTGCATCTGCTTAGCACACAGCTGCTAAATCTTTGTAACTGAACTTCAGAGCTGACTTTCTGGGTGTAAAAGGAATTGTTCATTATCATACACTGTGAAGTCACAAACATTTTAATTTTAAAATATATCATATTGTGTGGCTTGAGTTTCAGACATCTGAATGATGTTCTTAAGCACTTAAAACCACTTTTCTGTCAGAATTCAAAATCTGAGTTAAAAAGTAGCTGCATGAGTTAAAACAGTAGTTTGCAAAAGACAAAAAAAAGTTTTGTCTCTTGGTTCAAACCAAGAGTGAACTTTTCAATTAGAAGGCAGTAAGTGTGGAAAATTGATGAGGGCTGTGGAAGTGACTTAGAACAGCTCTTCTGTTTGTATGATTCAGTATAAATTACAGCTATCAAGAAGAACAGGAAATGATAAATAAAGTCATAACATGGGAGTTTTTTTGAATTGCATGCACAAGGATTTTGGACAAGATTCTTTTGTAAAAAATCAGCAGTCAGAAAGTATTGGATTTAATAAGTGATAAGCATCTACCAAAACATCATCCTTTAAAGAATGAGAAAAGACTGACTTGGGTTTGTTTCAGATAAAGCTGTAAGGAAAATCTGACCCCAAGGCCAGAGCAGCATTGCTGCACGTGGTATCAACACAGGATTTCACTTACTTTTAGCGGGCAGGTTTGTGCATGCTGCTTGTTGCCTTACTTGTAAGACTCAGCCAGAGGTACCACGTGTGTTTGCTGCAGTTGTTTCGCTTTGTGTATGAAAAACCAATGCTGGTTTAGTTCCAGATTGTTTGACAGCCTAATGCTGTTTTGTTACCACTTTCATGAGTCAGCACCATTGGTAAATGAAGCAGTCTGAACTTGCATTTTTTTTTTTTTTTTTTTTTTTTTTTTTTTAATTTTTTTTAAATTCTCCTTGTTCTTTTGATGAGCAAGGGGGAGACACCAGGAGGGAAAGTGAGCAGCCATAGGGGCAAGAATGCTGCCTTTTGGACTAATGCCAGCCTAAGCTATTCCTTGAACTGCCATCTTGGTTTGTGGGTCCACAATTGCCTCCGTTGCATTTGGAGCTTTTCAGCCAAAGTGAGGGAAAGGTTGGCTTGAAAGCTGAGCCAGCAGGACCAGCAAAGCCATCTTTGTACTTTATTTGGTACTGTACCAAAGCCATTTTATCAGACCATCAGACCTAACCACCCGTCTTAAAGCTTTTTGACTTTCCTATACCGCCCTTTCCCTTTTCACTATCTGCACATCCTAGTTATCTCAGAAAGTGCTGTTTCTACTTGACAACTTTATCAGGAGTTGAATTTCCATGTTAAAACACATGATCAGTAATGTTTGAAAGATTTCAGTTTCCGCGCTGTTCTTAGTTAACCTGGTGCTATGTTCAGGCCATCAAAGGTCAGTGCAGACAAATCATTCCTAATGTGCAGCTAGACATCTACTGAGGAGCTCCACCAGAAGCTACCTGCCCTTAGAAATCTTGCTCTTGTTTTTGTGGATGAATCTTCAATTTTAATTAAAGGCCTACCTTTACAACGTTGAGAATTTCATCCTACTGAAGGAATACTGGTTTCCTCATTCGTAAGGAAAAGCAGACTGCTATCTATAAAAGTAGGCTTATGTGCTGGATTTTGCTATGCTGATTTTAGCAAACTCCTTGCTATGTTTCATCAAGTCCCCAGATTTGTTGTGTTCACAGTATTGTAGTGAATTGCCTTAATGTATGAAAGAACTCCTTCTCATCTGTGCGCCCTTGATCACTTGCATTTAGGAAAATATTTACATTTTTCGTAAGTTTGCATAAAGAGGATTATCTTTACTATTTGGTCAGATTCTCTTACTACTGCTACTACTTTTAATTTAAATGTGTCATGCTCCTATTTTCTAGGGCTTAAAATTCAAAAGAGTTCACCCACAGATTGTCTTAAATAAATGTCCAGCACCTTTGTGCTTTAAAGAGACCTAAAATCAGCTTCTCTAGGCCACAGATGTAGACATGCTGCCCAAACTGGCTTTCATTAAACAACAGAATGGTTTTACTAGAAGTAGCCTGGACCTGTTGAGACTGATGCTGAGCAAATGCTAACAAGCCCTGCTTGATCCAAGTTAAATGGGATTAAATAGTGTCTGTACTATACTAAGCATTGTGTTCTGGAGTATGCCTAGTCCCAGTTCCCTGAAATGATGCTGAAAAAGTGATCACTCCATTAAGCATTCTGGTAATGAAGCAAGTATTACTGTAACATCTAAAATTCTCCTTAAAGAAATGAAGCAATGCTCTTTTTTTACTCTTGTACATAAAAATTGTCTATCGGGAGAGAGAAAAATGTGTTGGAGGGCATAGCCACTGAGTACTGTGAGATGCAAAAGATGTACTGATGGGAAATGTGAGAAGAAAATGCTTCCCTCTAACTTCTAGGAAGCTAAACCAAGCTACAACTGCAGGTTAGGATTTTGGAGATATCTAAAGACAAAAATTATTACTTTCTTGTCTTTTCCAGGATAAAATTGTCCAAATGTCAACATTTTCCTAGTATTCTTTGTAGCAGATGTTTTCAAGATAGCAGCTCATAAAGCCTTGCAGAAGAAAGAAAAATTAGGTGATAATGTTTTAATCTGCAGTGTTCAAACAGACTGTAATTTAATTCAAGATTTGAATACATGTGATACACAGATCTAAAACAATGTACGTAAAACTGCTTTATGTGTGTATACTTGAACACGCACACGCACACACGCGCACTTTCAAGGGCAAAGGGGTAACAAATGAGAGAAACTATGTATACTTCTTGCTGTTGCTACACTTTCTGCTGCTAGTGTTTCCTGGTCGTCTGGGGACGTCTTGTACCATTTTAGCAGCATTTTCTGTAGTAATAGCAGCTGCAGGAAAGCTGGTGTTAGGTATCTGTCTGAATCATTCACCATTCCCTGGCTGGATGAGCTGTTCTTGTTTCCGTCTTTCCCAAGACTTAAACATAGCTGCTTTTGTCAGGCTAAACTGATTGCAATTTGTCCTGTGGTGCCTGTGCATGGGTGTAAATCTCTATGTGCTATGTAGGAGAAAGTTGTACAAATTGTTCTGGGCATGACAGACCACTCCTTTTTTCCTGAAGAGCACAGGTTATCCTGTGTGTGACTGTGCATTACATCATACATCTGGAGAAAATGGACTTCTACTGTCAGCTATGCTGGATATGCTGTAGCAAACATTTGTAGTGAACCAAAAAGGTTGTATGTGGTGGGCTTTAGTATGGCAGTCTAAAGGTGCAGGATTGTCTCTGAGAAATGTCAAAAGTAGCATGGTGTCCGCTGGCCCCAAAAATTTGGAAACAGTTGTCCTCAGTACTGCCTGCACACAGCTTTTTCTCAGCTCTTACTTTAAGTCACTTTTGCTGGGTATAAGGCAAACTTACAGCACTGCAGTGTTCAGTGCCTTCCATGAGAGCACAATTAAGACCTTGTCTGTCCTGGAGGTGTCATTGTGTGTGTAACTGCACTGATAGAGTTGAATTAATGCAAATCTTTGGTAAGTCCTGCTTCTGCGTCACACCCTCGCTGCAGGCACTGCAGCCAGGTGCCCGTACCGAGGCCATGCTCCCCTCCCAAACAGGAAATGATGCAGGAGGCAAACGTTTTAGAAGCAGTGAAGTTAAACTCCAGTTCTTTTCTAATGAGATTTGAGCTTCTACGTTTTATTCTAGGAAACCATGTAGAGTGTTGGGAGTCATTTAGAAGACTTTGGGAATGTCATTTGCAGTCTCATACACACTACACGCAGTCTCATTGCAATCCAAAGAAAATTGGTGTACGTGTTGCAGCAAGCAGACCCAGCAGAGTTTGCTCTCTGGTGCTCTGTAGAAAAACCCTATGCTGAGAAGTTTTGCCAGCATTATATACTGCTGTCTTCTGGACTGTCAGTTCTATACAATGTTGAAATTTATAAAACTTCTGGATAGATTTTCAGCTTGTGCAAATGAATGCAGAACTACTGGGTGAGGGTGGAACTAGGCTGATATGTGCAAGTGCAGAAAACTGACAACTTCTTACATAATGAGTCTGATGGTTTAAAAAGTATCTACTGATCTTGCTCTTGTTTTAAAACTGTATTGCTAATTTAATAATACTTGGCTGCTTCTGTTCAATTTGGTGATTTTGCTGTGGAGGAGAATCACAGTCATGGAGGTGTGGTCACTCTCGCATAGCAAATTACAAGTTCAGTGTCAGACCATATACATAAAAATAAATATAAATAATAATAAATATTTAAATAACAATATTAAAAATATAATGTATATGTATACATACACCACTTGCAGAAACATAGTCTCAAATGTGGACCCCTTGAATGTCAAAATACCATGACAAATTAGGATAAACTAGCTGAAATTTAGTTGATAGTCACTTCAGCCTTTGCTGAAATAATTTTAAAAGTATCTTGTGCTTCCCTTTTTCTTGACTGCAGTATGTAAAAGGCAGTGGGGTATGAAATCCTGATGAATTTAACGCTATTACTGTTTCTTGAATTCAGGATGTGCTTTCCTAGTTATACCTGAGACTTGCTTTAATCCTTTACCAGCAATGCTGTGCATGACCTGTTTCAATGTGTTGATTATAATGAGTTGTATCTGCTGCATTTTATCATATTGCAGAATATTAAAATCATAAGGGCACTTCTTGAAATTTCTGAAGTGAGTAGCAAGAAGATGAATGGAACTTTCAGTCCAGCCCAGGTCATGCTGACCTCACTTCTATGGCAAATACTGTGAAAGACCATGGAAACAATTGCAGTGGAGTAACTGGGAAGGACAGTGAAGCTCCAAGTATGCTTTCCTGTTCTTCAGCTCATGGAGGAGTCGTTTATTCCCATGGAAAGTGATGCAAGATGCTGCTGTTCTCACTGAGATTGGTTCAACTGTAACTTGGCATAGGCACGTAACAAGCTGCTGAGCAGCAGAATTGGACCTTCTTGGTATCAGAATCACAGTAACCTTTGTGTTGCACTCAGGCAGTGTATCTACACTGGCTTGTTCTTTGCTGATTACATTAATTGGAGACACTTAGAAAAGGAAAAACATTTGCAAAGTGAATAGGAAGGATAAAATATCTGAAGTGATCTGTACTTTGAAGCATAAATTTGCCGCTCGAAGAGCCTTTTCATGGGGGCATTCAGATTCAGTCTTGATGAAGTCTTACAAAACTGGCTTTTTCTACCATTTTTTTTGTCTGATGTGCCACCTTTCTGACAACAGGAGATGCTGGGTGTGGTGAAGAGGGTGTGGTGTCTCAGAGAGATTGAGATTTTGGAATGCAGAAGAAAGGGCCAGAGACAGCTGCCTCAACTGTTCCATCGATGTTGTCAAAAAGCAGCAGAAAGAGACTGGGCTACCTATGAAATACTTGTGTAATGGCCTTACCAGGAAGAACATCCATTCTCTTCTTTAAAATAGAGCAGAGGGATTCACAGTAACAGTGCTGCTGCTATGCTGGATGCAGTATATGTTGCCCATAAGGAATCAGCAATCATAGACAAAGGGATTTTGATAGGAATTGACTCCCTCATGCACGGTCGGGCACAAGTTCTTCAATTTATTTAACTTGAGTAAACAGAAAATGACATAGCGGCTCCCATGTCAGCCAAAAGAGCCATCTGTGGTCTAACCCTGTGACAAACAGTATAGCAGTAATTCCAATGCCACCAACAGTGTGGAGTTTGCCAGAAAAGCAGATGCTTCTTTTGACATGCATCTTCAATGCTGTGCCATTTCTATCCTATAATTGCTGTCTATGGAGGGAGGGTGGATAGGATAGCCAGATGAGCAGAATGGTGACATTGTAGTTTTTGGGGGAAAAGCCAACAGTTTGGAAAATAATAAAAAAATAAATTAAAAAGAAGTATAAAAATAATTTTTAAAAAGCTGAAATAAAAAGCTGCAAAATTCTCCTGTGTGCATTGTGAAATCTGTGGCACTTTTTAAGTAAGAGCAAGGATTACTTGCAACACTTGCAATACTTGCAAGGATTTATCAGAAATCTAAAGTGTAATACAATATGGAAGAAGAGTAAATAAAAAGTCAGAAACTTCTGTGCAGAGTGTTAAACTTACAAAAAAGAGGCATTTCCTTCTCTATTATTTTAAAGAACTAAAGACTGACCAAACATACTTAACATATTTTTTTTTTTTTTTTTTTGCTGTACTGTCAGTTTTGTAATACAGATATTCAGGCAGTTCTTGAATAAGCCAAGGTGTCTGTATCTATACTCTGTTGCTTTTTAACCAGCTTTATGAGATATACAGACTTAGCAGGATTAACCTCCAAAATACCATGATGGATGGCATCCTTAACAGTTAAGAGATGGCTTATTTACTGCTTTATGAAATTAAAAATGTAACTACCTACACCTATGAAAATATATGCATTTTAAACTTCACAAATAGAAGTTCTTGAAAGCAGCATGTTTTTGATCACACTGAGTATTGTCTTCATGGCCCTGTTTGTTGGGACTGGAGGTAAAAGTTCACCACAGATAATGACAAAAATATTGAACAAATAGCAGTAGAGCTGGAGATTAGCATTCTTGTAATGAGAGTCTGTCCTTTGAACAGAAGTAACTGCCTTATGTGGTGCAGGAGTCTCACTGCCAGAGCTTAGTTTTGTGGGATTTACTTCGAGAAATGGTTACCTGCTCTCTTGTATTTTCCTGTAAGGGAGCCAAAAAATATCCAGGATAAAGCCATGTCTCTCATTTTCCATATATTTAACTCCCACTTCTTCCCATTACACTGTAAGTGCAGTCAGAGGATAATGCATATTATTTATTTTCAGATCTTAGTACACTGACAACTGAAGAGTTTTTAAATGGAGGTAGTGAGTAGGAGTTTCCTGTTTAATTAATGCTGAAGCAGAGCCCTATATACAATGAGAAGGGACCACTATGAACCTCTTAATGCTTACGAAAAGCTTATTGAATAATTTTTTACTTAGGTTCCATGAGTATTGTCCTCTGAGCTGCCATTGACATGCTTGTGAGCTATATGTGATTTGCAAGCTCTGATGTGACCATCTGTGGTCTAGGCTAAACTACTGCATGACCCAGGAGTTTCTAAGTTAATTGCTGTTTCAGGTGAAGCATTTCTCCTACCAAGGATATCTTGAATGTTTCCTCTTTTGGAGAACATAGTAAGATTTTGTACCCAGCTATTAACATGTACCAAGAGATGTGTAATGCAAGGGAGGAATTTTTTATTATTTGGATTCAGTGTCATGTGTTGGACTTGCTACCTTTCAGGTGCTTGCATAAACCATTAGCATGCAAGTTAAACCTCTCTGAAAATGGATGTGTTTTCTTTTAATTGTAATTTGAATCCTCAGGCTAGAACAAAAACTTCAACCTAGTCTAGATATTCAGTACCCTGTGCTTTCTGGATCCTGAGCAAAAGCTTTGGCTGGTTTCAGTGAAGAACATAGGCCTGTGTATGTACTAGAATCAAGAAGGAAGTTGGCAGTGAATTCTTTTGTGTCTATTGCTCAATGAAGGGCTAACCACAAAAACACGTACCTGCCTTTTTGGCTGTCTGGTAGATCTTAGTACCATGCTCTCTTTCTTCAGGTACTTCAGCATCTTGACTTTCTTTTTAGATTCTTTTAATGTGGCCTAGCTGTTGGATTGCTGCAGCTTGTTCATATTTAAGAAACTAAAACTCAGATATTTTGCTTTATATGTGTCTATAATTCTGTCCTGGCTAGGGCATGGTACCAAGGTATTGTTTCAGGGGATTGTCCAGGAAATCTAGGTATAAAACTGAGAGGGAAGATGGATGCTGTGATTCACGATGAGCAGGTGGAAGAGGAAAGGGAGGGTTCATTACATCTGGAAAGGAACAGGATGTAGCCCAGTTCAGTGCTCCCCTTGCTCTCCTTTGGGATAGCTTTTGTGCTGTGGTGTGGCTAGGTTTGTGTATTCTGCACCTTTTATTTGTCTCCGAACTAGAGGAATCAGTCAGTGGAGCACCTAAAAATCCCTGGCAGGGGATAAGGTCAGTGGAGTAGGTGAGTTCCTGGGAACTGAAGCGTTTTCATTTATCACTGAGACTCTAAAAGCTACCTGAACCAGCTTCTTGCACTCATTTCTTGTTTTATTGTTACCGTCTCTCCTATCAACTCCAAGTTAGAAAGCTTTTTTTTTTTTTTTTAGTAAAAACAATGAAAAAATCTCCACACCCTATTCTTGGAGAAAAGGTCTGTCCAGAAGCATCAGTGTGGGTTTTATATACTTCAATGTGGCCAGGATTGTGCTCACACTTTTTCAAGTGTCTTCATAAAAAGGATATAGCTAGATTTTGAGCTTTCATTAGTAACAGAAGATTGCTGTCGCATTAAGCTTTAATATGTGTAATTTAAATAGTATTGGTTCCATTTCCTGTAAAAATATGAAGACATGACATTTTGTAACAAGCTGGAATGGTTTACTTGGGTACTTTCTGGTTTCGGTAATTGTTGCTTTCTGGTGAGAACAAGTTCAGTCCTGCTATGTTGCTGTAAGGTCTGAGGAAGGGAAGCAAAATAGTTCAGTGGGGAGAGAGCTTGGGTTATAATCAGAAGAGTCTAGAGGTGAAATTGTTAGGAGCATCTGAGCCATGACTAGGGGTTTATGCCAGACTTCGTCTTGTTTCATTGCTGATAGAGCCACTCTTCATGAGCTTTTAAAAAGGAAGCTGTGAGAAGTACCTATTCATTCATGCATTTCTGTATTTCAGGGAAAGGCTTCTTTAAATGGCTCAGAAAAAATGCATTAACTGCTTCCCTGGATTTTGCCAGAAACATTTTTTTTACTGGCAAATTGGTTCAAATTAGTTAAAAGACAATGAAGAAGAAAGAGAATATTAACTAAAAACAAATGTCAGAGTGAAAATAACTTTATTATTATTGTTATTATTATCTTCATAGATGCCTGATGATTATCCATCTATGGTTTTGTTTCCTTTTGTTTTTTTTAGTATGGAAAAGACTGTTACCTGTATTTAGAAAAATAGTTTTCATAGGTCTTGGCTGCAACATATAGCCAAGAAAAAAGATATAACCCTATATTTTTATCTTTCAAAGCTCCTCTTAAAACTTATGTATTAAGGCAAGGGTTCAGTTCAGTGAATATATGAGTGTGATATGTCTTTTTCCTTGAGTACTTAATTTTCATCCTATTTATTGCAGTCCATCATTGCTGTAATCCCAACTGTAGTATTTTCGGCACAGTTCTTTCATCCCAAGGTATGGAACATTTAGAGAGTTTTTTGGGAGAAACACAGGGCTGGATCTCCAGGTGCTCCTGGGTTGCCTGTGGTGTTTTGTAACAGGCAGAGTCTTTGCCCAATGCCAGCCTCCACCCTGAAGGTCCTGCATCTTCCCAGTAGTTGTTTCTGCTCCCTGTGGCTGAAGCACTAACACCCGTCATCACCATCTAAAGGAAGATGGAATAGGCTTGGATCCTAGTATGCAAATAGCTCTGTATGATCACAAAACACGATATCCATAGTTTCTGCCTTGTGCAGGAAACTAGCCCTTTCTGGAATAGTCCTGTTGGCTCTTACAGTGTCACTATGAGATCATATTTTTTACCCGTGCAAAGAGAAGTTAAGGTCGATGGTTTAAAGGAGAAAAAGGGGGCAGGTATCAGGGTTTTTCCTGCCTGAGGAGATTTTCAACAGGAGTCTGGAGCTTCTGAGACACTCTTTAACTGGTATCATGCTGAAATTGCTTAGATTTAGTTTCTGAATCTTCCTGTGACAAGTGCTTACAGACTGAGGAACAACAGTTGGAGAACCTACCCTAAGGCAGGAGATGTGAGTAAAGCAGCAGCAGAGCTTTCGGTTTCTACTAGTTGACTCATGTCCACTGAGAATTGAACTTGGAGAGGCCTCCAGAAATTCAGTTTTGCTTGCCATAACGTTTCAGACATGATGAGGAAAAACATGAAACAGAATAGTGCAGGACACTCAAAATGGCATCTCCACTGCAGCCGTTACTTTGCTGGCTTAGAATAAGTGATCAAGGTTTAATGTTTCCTTATTTAAAGAAAGGCAATAAAGCAACTGTTTTCATCCATGAACACTCATTTCTGTTAAACACCTGGAGTTGTTCTTTCTGCTAGGGACATGATTTAATTCCAAACAACTTCCTATTTCCTAAGCTATGCACACAGTGTTGCAGTATCTTGCTTCACTAGGTATGGCATCTTCTATTCTCCTGAGACCTTGCTTTCATTGAACATGTAAAGCTCTCTCTAACCTAAAGTGTTAGGTAGATTAATAAATTAATTAAACAAGCAACCTCCACTTTAACAAAAAATAAATCCAGATTTAATACTTTTTCTCACTGTTGCACACATCCAAAAAAAAAGAAAGTATGGTAATTTTTATATCAATGCTTTCAAAATCAGTGAAGTTAGGCAAAGTCAGGCAGGGTAAGCAGGTGCTTTTAGCTTAGTCACGTGAACAAAGCTAGGGAAACACTACTGATGAGATTTTGATACTATGAGATGATCCAAGTAGCAGTTCTGGCTAAATCTGATAGTTACTGTATGCTGCAATTTATGGTTTGAATTTAGAGTAGATGTATGAGAACTAACTCTGTTGTTAAAAGTCATGGTACTTTTCCCATTAGGAATTTTAGCTGAGTGATTAAGCTCATAATTAAATGCTAGCATGTTATATAACTTCATATGCGTGCTTTTATTGCACAAAGTTAGAGACTTAAATGGATTGCTACTGTAGCGATCATACTCTGCTTTGGGACAGTCATTGTCCAAGTTATCTTCTGCTCATTGAAGTTCTGTTGGACTTCTGTAGTCTGAAGGCAGCAAGGATCAGTATCTCTCAGGTCAAAGGAATTTCTTGAGGTTATTCCATTTTGGTTTGGTGTCTTTTTTTTCCAATTGACAGCAAAGAGATTCTTCTGTTCCTTGGTAGACAAAATCCTGCTCTGACTCATTTGCAGTACTTAGGCCTAGAATGGTTAATAAGAAAGACAGGAATGGCTCATATAAGATGAGTATATTCTCCAGCTGTTTTTCAGTACTTGCGATTATTCCCATCTGGGGTTTATATTGAGAAGAAAACACAGGCAGAAAATTCTTGTTGTTTTAAGGCACTTCATGGGGACTGTTCAGTCACTGAGCTTTTCATTTTCCTAATAAGTACCTGTGGTTTTCCCATTGCTCTGGTGGGGCTGTGGAGGGCTGGAGGGAAGGTCCCTCAGAGATCAGGCAGGGGTGTTGGGAGCTCCTCACAGCTGGCTCCGGAATGGGATGGGGAGATCATAGAGCAGATGGGCTGATTATTCTGTCACTGGCATTTTTTGCTTAGATGTTTGTTGAAGATGAGAGGAAGGAAACTGCTGTGTAAAAAGAACGATGGCTAATTACCTTTTGGAGTGAAAACTAAGGAGGAAATGGCAAAACAATGTGACAATGGTATTTCTTGTGAACGGGAATATTGAACGGGAATGTCACAAGAAATAATGGTCTGTTACTTACATTCATTCCTTCTATCCTTGAGTTCCATGTTTTAATTTTAGATGCAGTGATTACAAAGAAAAATTAATAAATATATTTTTGTGTATGTTGCAATGTTGCAAATTGTTGTGAGGTCCATGTACTAAAAACTTAAGAACAGCTTTTAATATGGATTTGTGGCAGAAATTACAGTTTGTAAACCAAAACTTTTCAAATTTGATTTCAGGTTTTAGACAAAGCTCTCAGTTAAGGTTTGTGAAAGCTGTTTCTAAACAAACAGCCTCAAACTTTGGCCATGTCTCCACTGCAGAATGTCTTGCCAGCAAAGCACTGTGTGTCAGCCAGGGGTGTGGAAAAAAGTCATACATCCTCGCTGACATCAATATGTTGGCAAAAGCCCAGGTGTGGATGCAGCTGTGCAGGCAGAAGAGAGCTTTTATCGACTTAGCTGATGTTGTTTGGGGAGGTGATGCAACTGTGCCAGCAGACAAACTCTTCTGGCCTGCGCTGTCAGCGTAGGAGGCTCCGCCAGCGTGGTCACGGCGTCAAGGCTGCACTGCCAACCAGCCCTTTGCAGCAAGAGCAACTGGAAAAAAAGGCCCCTTTAAACAACAGAGGGACCTCTATAATTTAGTTTTTACAAGTAGTCGTCGATGAGGAACAGAGCGGAAAGAGTGATTCAGATTTTAAAATTAAAGTTTTAATGTAAAAAACGTGTTTTAGTTGTATGGCTTTAAGATGTCACTGTCCTTTTAGTGGCTGTCTGTCATTGGGTTGCAGGCTTTGAGAGCTGCAGGACACCCAGCACGTGTTTTGTAAAGCCTTTAAAGCTTGTAAAAGTATGAGTTTCTGTGGAAGCAGTGAAAAACCTTCTGTCTGTAAACTTAGAAAGACAACTATAGTCCTGTTTACATTCCCGTCATGTTTGAATGTGACCACTAGCACTAGAACATCTTCATGTTTAAATAGAAGTTTAAATTTCTCAGAATGGAGTGTATATGTTTTACAGACAGAGTTAGGATTCCTGCTCTCGCTACACACAGACACACATTTTCCTCTGCTGTCTTTGGCCAGCTGGTGACTAGATTTTACAAAACTCCAGTTCTTCATAACAGAAAAACAAAGATTTTAGGGGAAAAACCATGTAAAAAATAAAAGTAAAACCAAACCAAAGATCCTGAAAAACTTAATACAGGCTTTTAACCTTCAGTTGTAATTACCAGTTTAGATGAAGACAGGTATGTGTATGTTGAGTTTTCTGGCAGCTGTACTTGCATATTTCGAAACCATGAACAGAGCAGTTGTGCATTTGATCACTGTTTTCATTTTGAGAACTTCACTGAAGGCTTTTTGAAGAGAATATCACTGTGCCAGACTAAGTTTGTTCTGTTGTGAAAATGTTTTGAAACTAGTTGCTCTGTCATTCTTCGTTGCTTGTAACCCTAAAAATAATTGCCTGGCGTTACTGGAAGCAGAGTGGTCTGACAGACTGACTTGTGCTGCTATTGTTAAACTCTGTCAATGTTTCCATTGCAAACTTGGAAGGGAGCATTTAATCTTTTTCCCTGGACAAAATTCTAGATCAATGCTTCAATTCCAAATATAAATATTTTGGAAGAGATTTGATGTTTCTAAAAATCTTTATTAAAAACAACCAAAACAAAAAAATCTTTAACCCTATGGCAATGAAATACTGATATTCGTTTTAAGATGCTAAATTATCAGGAATGTATTTCATTCTTTTATGTAATTTTTAGTTCAATTAAATTAGGCAGCAAGAATGTTGATTTTATAGCAAGTCTTGCAGTTGGCTGTTCCAGGCCATTATAGCTGCATAATAAACTTTGCAACATGCCAAATTGGAAGATTTCAAAACCTTCCTAGAGAAACACAAAAAAGAAACACATAATTACCATAAAGTATCTGATATAAGGCATGCCTTTGTACTTTTCTCCCACTCACACTTTCATTCCAATTTCCTGAGGTTGTCTCCAAAACAGTTTCGCTTTTCTTGTGTATTTTCTTGTGTGTAGTTTCATGGGTGCTTTAAACAGAGGTAAACTCTAATCCTTTCCTCTCTGCCTTCACATTCCTGTTCCCTGCCTTGTGGCAGCCAAAGCTTTTGCGTAGTGCAAAGCCACGTGTGGTGTACCAGATCAGGGAAGATCGTTTTTTGGTTCGGTTTATGGCTATACAACTGTTTGTACCAATGCAAAGAAGAGGGTGGCACTAGGGTGGGAACAAGCGAGTCTACATTGACACCTCACTTTATTCCATTTTATTTTTTTCCCCCTACTGTGCCTTTCCTCTGCATTCACAGGGCAGTTCTTTACTATGAGCTTCTGGTGGAAGCTCAGGCTTTTGCAGGAAAGGGGCCACATGCAGCCAGTTCGTCAGTGAAAACTGTGTAGTCACAAGATGTTTACAGGCAACTTCAGTTCTCTGGTATATTTTTTGAAGTATTCCTCTCTTACAATACCACAGACATGTTCACAGTACTTTTTGTACAGTGCCCTGCTATACTTTTGTTAATGCAAATGATTTCTCTACTGCAGATTTCCTCTAGGATGTTTTTATGTTCCACTGGAGTCTGATTTTAAGAGCAATAACATTATCTACCTTGAGGAGTAGGTAGAAGTGCTTATGTGCTTTTCTCCTTTTGAAACTTGAATTTTTTACCATTATATAGAGCCTTTTTCTTGACAATTGTGAAGTAATCCACGAATACAGGGATGGATGGCAGTATGAAAGTTCTGCCAAGGCACACCATTCGTTTAAATTCTGGTCCTTAAACTATCTGTGCTCCTTCTCTATCTTTAAAAAAACAGTAGCAGTATAGTGAAGTACTAAAATCCAGAAGAGAGAGAAAAGAGGCTTCTAATTATTTTTGTATTTTGGATAGATTAAGGAAAGAACATGATCTTTGTGTCTGCCACAATTTGACATGTGAAACAGTCATAGCGATATAAGCTTTGTACCTGCCGGAACCTAGAGGAACAATATCTCCTATTTCATTTTCACACCAGATGACACAATGAAGAGTGATAAAATCCTATGAGTAATATTCAGTGGAGATTATATATAATTTGGCCCTGTGTCATGCATTGAGCATGCATCAAATGGTGGTTGGGTATATTAGAATGTGCCTGTGAATCCTGTCCCCAAAGTGGTGTGAAGCAGTTGTATTTAAAATCCATGGGTAATTAGGAACAGACTGAACACAGTGCTCTAAATGGTAACCAGGCTGCTGTAGACTGAGCTGATGTGCATGCTATGATTGCTACCTGTACTTTACTCTAACGTGCTTTTTCCTTTGCAGCAGTCCATTGTACCGGCCCACCCAATGGCTCCTCCTAGTCCCAGCACCACCAGCAGTAATAACAACAGTAGTAGCAGCAGCAACTCAGGATGGGATCAATTAAGTAAAACTAATCTTTACATCAGAGCACTGCCTCCAAACACCACTGATCAGGACCTGGTAAAATTATGCCAACCGTAAGTACTACGTTTAATCTTAAAAGCTTATAGTAGGTATACAGGATGAATGTTTGGATTATGAGGGAAGAAAACCAGATTCATAAACAAACACCCTCATGCTGTGATATGGTGGCAGGTTTCAACTTTGTTGGCAATCAGAAGGAAAAGATTGTTTGATGCTTTGGAGAAGCAAAGAAAATGTGAATACAGCGGCGAAGTGAAGCAACCCATTGCTTTCTTAAAAACTGTGATTACCTATAGTGCTGTTGAAATCACAAATAAAATTAATACCTGAATGTGAAACTTGCTATTAAGAGCCTGCATAGAGGGTCTCCTCTGTTCACTACTAAGATAATCTGTTGATACCAACTCAAGTAAGTGTTCTGAATCACTGTAAACTACAATGTGCGTTTGAAGGCTTAGCCTAGTTTCAGACTAATTTATGGCTGTACTTTATTGCACAGTTATGATTAGAAATAGTTGATCCACATAAGAATCCTCTCTAGTGGCTGAAGTTCTGGGTAGACTTGGCTTAGCAGAAAGTTTTCATACGGTGTTGTTAACGTAAGAATTTTTTGCTTATAAGAGTTGTTTTGTTTTTTAATTTTTACAGCAGCACATGCCTCTTACTTACTTTCAAATATGGGTTATATGTTAAAAGACTGTGCTGTTGGGTTGTTTATACATTGTTTAAAATCACCTGCCTTAAATGTTTTACCGAATTTTAAAAATGTCTTAGTACTTCTGAAATTCTTAGTGCCCTGTCTGGATTATTTTGAAATTGAAAGTACTCAGCTAAATTTTCAATACTACATGTAAGAAAACTCCAAATCTATCTATCTTGGATGAAGAATTATTAAGATTTATATATAATGCTACTGTCTGAAATTCTAAAAATAATTTTATGTTCCATTTAGCAGATAAGTAACTAGGAGTATACAAAAAGAGAGCACAACACAAGTAAGAAAAATAGCTAGGAAAAGCTGTAAATTTTGGATCCAAGCTTATATGAAGTACCTTTGGTTTTGAATATTGCAAAAAATCTGGTACCTAATTTATAGAGGAGAATTTATATTTTTATTTTTTTTAAAATGGACTTTCAGGGTAGTAGTCACATATAAGTATTACACATCTTAGTATTATAGTAAAAAACAGCTTGCTCTCAGGTCTTTAAAGGAAAAAAGTTCTGTTTGCTCATTTTGCCAACAGCAAATGAAATCCTTGTGTTTTGCAGAGAAGAGAATAGATAATCAATCTGTGAAAAGACTTGTTGATAAATTAAACATTTTTACAGCTTCCCATGTGGCAATGACCTCTTGTAACTTGAATTTTAGTTGCAAATGCATGTTTTACAGAAGTGGATTTTTCCTTCCCGTTTTTGTCTTTTGAACTGATGAAGAAACCTTGGCCTGTGCACTCATGTTATGTTAGGACAAAGCTGTGAGGTTATTTTGCACTGGAGCCGCCCCAGTTACTACTATTTGTGCAGTGGTTACTATAGCTCCTTAATCTCTTTCTGAAGACATTTTGGTTTGCACAGTCTCAGATGTCATTGATGCATGAACAGCCTAGAAAAAAATACGTTCAATACTTCGCTGTAACTGGTTCCCTTCCTCTTGGATAGCCAAAGATTCCAATTTTGTTGTTACTGTTCAATATATAATTGTAGTTGGAATATCATGAATTGTATAAATAAAGAACAGGCAAGAACTTCAGCCATGAAGTTGTTAAATCGATTCTAATGTGACTTTACAGGCTTGGAAGGTCATGGCATTTATTCCTGTGAGATATTTCCTTCCTAAGCATTTTACTTAAGAAGGAAGGAGACTCTGTCTCAAAATTCTCCATTTCTGCTGAGGAAGCAAGTGAGATGTCCAGAAACTTTAGGCTTGGACAACATAGTCCCTTAGCAACTAACTTGATGCGGCAGTAAGATAGGAATGGCAGCTCTCTCCCTGTTCACTGAAGCTCAGTAATTCACTTTTGTAGACCATGGAAAGTTTCAGATGCAAACCATTTCCTTCTTATAAAACTGCCTAAACTTCTAGGATGTAAATGGCAAGATATTCTTGAAAGTGAACCTGCCATGTTCATTGTTTAAGCTGAGAGAATATGAAATAAATGGAGAATAAAATCTTGGACACATAGAAGTCAATGAAGAGACTGTTGTTTACTCCAGATCTCTGAAATATATTTTTTAGCTCTTTCCAAATGCCTAAGATTTTACTGAGAGGCCTACAGAGTAATTTTAGCTCCTTTTCTCCATATAAAGTGGGTCATGCTATCCTAAGAGGATGTCCACTGCAGTGCTTGGTGCTAAGAATGGATAGAAAGGCTGCTTGGCATATTGTAGAAATGATCTTGCTAGTTGGCAATAAGCAGCTTTTGGTGGATGTACATAAAAAGGTCACTGGCTTGTTTTGTATCATTTGGCAGATGTCAGACAAGACAGAAAAACACCTGTGGGTTGAGGAAATAATGGTTGAAAAACATCATAGTCACTGCAAGTACCAGAAACATCTCATCTGCAGAGATTTTTCCCTCTGATCATCATGGACTTGTATCATATACACTCTACTTAAAAGTTATTTTCAATGATGGTTATGGTAGAGAAGGATTGCTTCTGACAGAATCCTTCAGAATACAAGCTTGAATAAGCTACAGAATTCTTGTGTGGGGGATTGTTATACTGTGACTTTTATTTGCTTTAGTCAGGATTTGCATTAGTTCTTGTCATGACAGCAGTGCTAATTTTGGCCATGTTTTTATTTTGTTTAATTATTTTTGGTGAATCACTAAAGAAACCTCTTATCAACTATGGAAGTGTTGGGCTTGCTCTCCTGTTGTAGCACAGCTGTGCAGTATTTATGAGCACAGTGAACAAATGTTCACCAGCTTTGTGGAAAAGTATTTTCCTGGCAAGAGCACAACTTGCCAGTATACGTGTCTACAAATCTGTCTCCACCTTCATCTGATTGGTCCTTTCTGTTTTTCTATTAGGTGAAGCTTTTTTCCTCTTTTCCAAGTTGAAAAGAGCACATTATGTTTTTGTTATGAGGGCTCGGGAGCATGGCTGTTTTTCAGAGAGTATTACTGGCTTTTGTGTGGGAAATGAAGCTGCAGTGTTTCTGAATAGTTCATTTAAACTTGAGCCTGCTACTCCAGTTCTGCATTGAGAAAACAAATGTCTTCATATCAGTTGTGCCAGAGGCAGAAGTGTGGGGAGGACTAAAGTAGGTATTGTTTGTCACAAGGATGTCATAACAGTCAGCCCAGAACCAGAGGAGTGTCGGGGGGATACGATGTGGGTCAGTCCTGGCTGTAAGAGCTTCCCATCAGGTATGTGGGAGTAGGCAAAGCAATCAATGCAGTGGCCCACAGATCCTGTCTTTTCTGTGGGAGGCTGGACAGCAGTCAGCTAACTAGAAGGACAGGAGCAGAGGACAGGAGCCAGTGAGGTTTGGGAAAGCCTGCAGGAAGCTGCCTGACCCTGCTGTGTGGTTTCTTTTCACAACCATAAGGTGCCATTGCATGAGATCTGCTGCACTGAGCAAGCCTCTGCCGTGAAGAGCTGGTTTGACAGGGTTGCTGGAGCAGTGGTAACTTCAGCCATGCCTAATTGTCCTCCCTTCTCTTGGTGTGGATATCAATACTTGATATGCTTTCTTCAGCTGTTCTGTTGGGTTTTGAATATATTATTTAGGCTTTAACTGTACTTTCTTATTTGGTCACTCTTAGTAATTTCTTTTAACTGATTGAATATCTGGATCTGGAGATACAAGATTAAATCCATTCCAGTTATTCACTGAAATTGTTGAGCCTGCTTATCTGATTAGGGACTTATCTGATTGGGTCTTAGCAGATTGTCAGGAGTTTGTAACTTGCTTTAATATGTTTTCTAGGTGCTTTCCAGACTCTCACTAAGCACTGTGCTTTGCTGAGGATGACCTTTGTGCTGAAGCCACATGGCTCCAAAGCCCTGTACTTTCCACTGTCTTGCTTATGATTTACTTGCTGGCCTGAAGCAGCATTGTGTCTCTGTAATGCTGAGTTTCTTCAGAGACTTCCTTTTGTCACATTTACATCATTAAATGAGGATGATGCAGCAGACCCTTCATCCTCCTGACGATCCCCAGTCCCTGGGTGAGATTTCAAGCTTTGAGGCTTAACCCAAGTCTTTGGGTTCAGTTCGGCATAAATCATCTGGCCAGCTCACCCTTTGGTCTTCCCCTTTCCAGGCTGTTTTCTCACACTGTGCTGCTTGTATCAAGCTGTTTGTAGTCTATAGGATATTTTTGAAATTGCTTTTTTCTCTGGACAGTTTCACTTAGTTGGCCTTCGCCCTTAAGTTATCACTGTAGGGTCATATTGTGGATTTTTAATGGGATTACAATCAGGAAAGCAGCTGCTTTAAGGTAACAAAATATAGAATTACCACAACAGGCCACTGTTCTGTGCCAGGATGGTCTGAACACAGAAACAGAACCTTGCAGTGCCTGCCTTTGCATATGTGCATTCTGAAATCACCTGTCTTGTTGAGAGAGTAATTTAAGGGTTTCTTGCTAAATATTCAACATCATGAACATAGGCATAGCTAAAACAACTGGCAGGCTAATGGTTTTCTTAAAACATATGAGTCAGATGTAATATATAGCTTTGTTTCCAAAACATACTTAGTTATATACTCCAATGTTTCCCTGTTCTAAAGCAAGATCACTTAATAGTTGTTTCAATTCCCTGCTCTTAGTAAAAGATGTATTTTCATTGTCATATAACATCCATTAACATATTAATGTTTCCATGTTCTTTGTTTGCTGTGTAGTTGTGACCTCTCCCATGTTGCCATTTCTCATCTCCTTCAAACAGACTTAGGACTGAAAAGAGGTGAACTGAAGATCAAACATTTACTGTAGCAGGGAGCTGGCACCACTGTGGTCACTTAAGATCAAGAAATTTGCTAGTTTTACTCAGCATATCTCATTAGAAAAAAAAGGCTGGACTTTTGAAAATAGTCTGAACATCTCTTGCATGTAACTCATTGGGAGAGTGGTGTGGGCAGGTCACTGCTGCTTAGAAATACTTACAGCACATGAACACAACCCCTTTAGATAGATGGTGTGGCTAAGTGAAAGTGGAATGGAAGTTTTCAAAGCTAACTTCTCCAATTCTTTTAAAAGTATTTTCATTCCTTTTTCCTTTATTCTCTGTTTTTCTTGCATTTTTCTTTCATGGTTTGCTGGCTGCAGTGAAGTATTGCGTTCATAATTATGTGGAATATGATTTCGTGTCATATAATTAAATGTGGTACATCAGTGTCTCTGAAACTGTTCCCTTTGAGAACAGTGTTAATACTGATTATATTGGAGCAGGAGCCTGTCTATTGTTCTTACCTTTTTAGGGTAGAAAGAAGCCTTCTGCAAATTTCTTTTTTTTTAGAGTTATGTGTGCATTTTTAAAAATAGTATTATTGCATACATGTCTGAATAAATAACACCAGGTTTACAGTATATCGTTTGGTTCTAGGAGGAGATAGATTCCTAAGTAATTGAGCAGTATGTGATTTCTATTGTTCAGCTCTGTTGTATAATACCAGTATCATATTTTTCTTTATTCCCTGTTCAAGGACTATGGCATGGTTTGGAGTTTGTATTATCTGTAGCAGATTTTCCTTAGTTGCACTTTTCACTCAGTTTTGCTCTTCAGAGCAAACATACTGCCAAGGATGGTGAAGGTGTGCTCCCTGGATGTATTCACTGATTGTGCCTGTGCAGTGGTGTGGAGCACAGTAGAGAAACACCCACAGGAGCCCTGGGACCAGACTTAGCTAATCTCAGTTGTGTTCTGCCCAGCTGATGCACCCGGTTTCCCAACCAGACGAACTCTCAGAGGAGGAGTGGCCTGCCGCTGTGGTGTGTAAACCAGCTCTGCTGGCTTCTGTCTTAGCAGGTGATCTTCTGAGAGGTTGCTGTCAAAAATATGTGTCCCATTTCTACAGCTGAATTGGTTATTGTATGTCCCTTTTGCCAGATGCACCAGAGAGATGTAGGCCTGCTATGGAGGCCGGAATGCTCCTTTTTGTCGGAGCTTGATTTCCACAACAAGTAGCGAGGCGTTTGCGTGGTATGCCATGGAAATTGTGATTGGCCTGGAGATGTGAAGCTTGGTTTAAATAGCCTTTTCCTTTATTGTTTAGCAACTGCTTTCAGCAGTCATGTTATGAAGTGTCTAGCCTGGCATAATGTGAAGGAAGACTATCTTCCTCTCAATATTTGGTCTTTAATTAGCTAGCGGTAAGATTCAGACAGCTTCACATTCATGATCAGATGAAATCTACACTGAAATCCTCTCTGAGAAGTTCCGGGGTGTTTTTTTACAATAATGCTTTCTTGTAGAATGTTATCAGGGACCCATAGGTATTTTTGGGGAAATTGAGAGAAAAGTAAAAAAGTTGTCCTATCCTCCAGATGCAAATAGTTTCTTGACATGCCTTGAATTTAAAACAAATATAGTTTTAATTTTCTCTTTCCATTTTGTTATTAAGCAAAGACTGCCGTTTTTCAAACTCAGTATTTCGTTCAGCCTAACTTAAAAGCAGTTCCCCTCAGCACATTGTTTAAAAAACAAGCAATCCAAATACAGATGCACGAAGGAGCTCTGTGTTTGCCCTGTGCTCACAGATGTGGGGATCCAGTGATTACACAAGCTCCCTCTCCCCCGGGAGATGAGTGTTTTGTTGCAGTGTGGGGCCAGAGGAATGGTGATCCCATGGAATTTCCTTGAGGAAGTGGGGGCGAGGGAGGAGAAGAGAGTGGAAGGAATGTTTCAGCTGCAGCTGCTTGTAAAAGAAGCACTAGGAAAACAGATTTGGTAAAAGTTACCACCATTGAAGATTTCTCCTTGGAAAACAAAAAGCTGATTTGGTAGTGCAGGGCTGTAAAATCTGTGAGTACTTGCAAGTCTGCGGGTATTTGTTGTACGGAGATGCAACCGCAGAGCTTCAGGAAAGAAATGTCCGGTGGCAGCTGTTGGAATGCCTTTGATCAGGGTCCCAGTCCCCAGCTTCCCCAATGGCAGGGACCTGACGCAGATGGGAAGTGATAGCAGCAGTTATTCATTGGAATAACCAGTAATTCAAGAACATTTTGAAGGGGGTTGTTTAATTCCAGTGGACTACTAAAAACGTTAACGAGTACTAATCAGGCTTTTTAGTGCATTCCGTGATGCCAAAAACTGTCCTTTCTGTCAGAGACCACTTAGGCAGGCGTCTCAGTCAAAAACCAGTCCAGAATTGACTCAGCTTAGAGCCCAAGTTGGATTTGGCCTCAGCACACTTACATCAAGCTTGTCCTTTTCTTCAGGAAACCATTCAGCACAGAAATCAGGATCAATATTTGCAAGCAGATTCTTATATCTGCTGTCCAATATCTCATGTGGTTTCACATAACTTGTGGAAATCTTGTGAAGTTTTGACTTTGTTTGCTAAAGGTTCATTCTGCTTAGCTCTGATTTCTGTAAACTCCTTGAAATTAAAACATGAGCCATTTGATGTTGACACATTATAAGGCCAGTCATTTTTTTGATAGCCTTTTAACCTTTTTTTTACTCACATTATTGCCAAGCTACATTTAGGGTTGACAAACAACAGCCCCAAACACTTTGCAACCCACATAATAAATATTCATATTTAACCTGCAGAATGAAAGCAGTAGCAAATATAGGTAAACTAGTTAATTCAGATCCTGCTACCTCCAATGAAACGTGTAACTGAGGAAATCAAAAAAACTGTTTATCTTTAAAAAAACTCCACAGAATTTTAAGCCTTGATCCTCAATTGTTTTCCCACAACTCCTAAAATTTTACCCTGTTTTGACATTCAAAAAATGTCAGCTGCCTCAGTTCAGTTTGAGCAGTTGCCTTACTCAAGGCTCAGATGTACTCTGTAGAAAATTAAAGGGTACTGAGAGAAGAATTAGCATTTCATTGTTTAAATATCTGATAGTTGTGGATAGATGTGCTATACCTCGGAAAAAAAGTCAAATTTTTGATTTGAATGTTGATAATGTCATGATACATGGACATAGAGCAAAAAAACACTAATGAAAACTCAAAAAAAGAAGACTTTGATTTGGGGTCTGTTTTGACACTGTTACTAGTACAAATATTCTACTTGAAATAACCTGTGAGTTGAGTTAATCATTAACAGAATCAATTTCAGTGGAAGAAATATGTTCTGATTTGTACTCCTATCCTACCCCTTACATTTCCATTTCTTTTCTTACTTTCATCTCTTATTTTACCAGAAGAGGAAAATTGTCCAGCACAATGTGTGTAACTTAATGTTTGGTTATACATAATTAAGTTTAATTAACTGATCATTTTGGCCATCTTAACTGAAATATATTAGCCTAAAATGCATGTTCTTCTTAAATGCTCGTTTTCCATATTCTATGCAGTTGTGTAATTTTACATGTTATCTTTAGAAGACAGAGTCTGGATCAGTATTTTTTCCTAGGAGAACATTGTAGACTTAGTTCTTACACATTATTAATATTTCTAATCCTAGTGCTGCTTTTTGGCTTACATGTAGTTACTAATAAGCTTTCACAAGTCTTCTCAAAGTATCAACAATTATTCTGTTGCATTAATAAGGACTGTAACGTCTGAGTGAATGCAACAGTGAAATAACTGTTATGTTAATAAAAGATCTAAAATTGTGAGAAAAGAGCTTCGTACACGGTAGTACAAATACATGAGAAACCTCAAATCTTTTATTTGCAAACCCTTCATGTCAGAAATACATCTAAAGACCTGGAAAAGAGGTGGACTACTTATTTCTGGTTTCAAAGACTTTGCTGAAAGGGTAACTGAAGAGCTTTTGGAGCCTGGAGACAAGCACAGTTTTGTAGTTCAGTATATAATTTCATTTAGTGTATATCTCAAAGCCCAAAGGAACAGCTGTGCTCACAAACAGAAATGCTTCCCTATGCCCCAGAGATGATGCGAGGTTGACTGAAGCTGTCTGTGTGCAGTGTGCTCACAAAGGCCTGATCCTGGAAAGCTCGGAGTGCCCGGGACCCACTGCTCCTGTTGCCAGCACTGGGGCTTGAAACCACTCCCTGCTCCATAGTATGGACTGAGGATTTATTTGAGAGTGAGGCCTGAGCTTTTCAGCTACATGAGTGAAGAGTGCCAGATGAACTCTGCGATGTCTGGTTCTTTTGGCGTTGTGTTTTCTTCTTCTTTTCAACCTGTAGCTGTGCAGTACCCCAGGCAGAAATCTCCCCTGTGTTAAACCTGAATGCCTTGGCTGAGTTCTGGAGAAGACATTTGGCAGAGAGAAGAGAGACTTTTTTCCTTCAAGGCCTGAGGGTATCAGCATGGTGGGGTATCCAGTGGAGCTGATGTAGCAGTGTGCATTTCCTTTCCCTCATCACTGTTTGTGGTACTGTTGTTCTGGAAAGGACTCTTTGTAAATCGTTTGCCTTTCCTCCCCCTCCTCCCCAGAGATCCTGTATTCAAACTCTTACATTTCCCATACTTGAAGCTACATGTTTTTTATAGTATGGAAGGCTTTGTCTTATTTTTATTGCTAAGGCTTTTTTATTTGTTGCCAGAAGTCTGTGTGCTACATTTTGAAGATCTCAAATAATGAGAGGGGAAGTCTTGCTCTCTTTTCCTTTTTCTTAGTGACAGCTTACAAGGCTTCCACATTTCAGAACAGAGGTACAGTACTAGCAGTGAAAGACTATTAAGCCAGGACTGCTGCTGAAAAGTCCATCATCATACAAAGGCCTCAGCATGAATGTACTTTTTAAATGTAAATTAGGATCAATTATTTTTGAACATCTTCCAAATATTCAGTTACGACATTTTAAAAATACACAAGAATCTCTCCCAGTCCTCTGTTCTTCCCAACTGAATTGCATATTACTTTGTTCCATGGGAAATTCTGAAGGTTTTTTCCACATATTTTATTTATTTTTTAATCATTTATATATTTGTTAATTCTCTTTGAAGACTAAGACAGTCACTCTGAATTATGCAGTTTCACAAGTGTCATTAAATATTTTGAAAAGAGTGGCCCTCCCAGGAAGAGGAGACAGCTCTGACTGCCACTGATCAACTGTTTCCCATCTAACACTTGAACTGAGATCGAGGTGGTAATCTGAGGAGCACAGGCTCACTGTTCTGGATGTAGCTGAAAGGTGAACAGTTGCAAAACTTGACTATTGAAGGTAACTGGTTACTGAACAAGTATCCTAGTGGTGGATATAGGTTTTGGGAACGTTGTTAGTTTCTTTCTCTCATGGGATATAAAAAAATACAGTTTAATTAGAAACAGAGCAGAATGCATCTAAATATATAGCTGTAAAGCCAGATGCTCAATTCTTTATAACGGTATTATAATGCGCTAATAAAAGCTCTTCTGAAAAGGGCATCTACTGCTGTTTATATCACCGCAACAAAATTAGTTAAATTTTTGCCATGAAAAGGGGAAATTAATTTCTGTTTCTCCTTATGAAAATGTTCAGATTCTTGTGATAGAAGACATCTGAGTGCCTTTAGGACATCTTAGATTTGCTCTTCATTTTCTGGTAGTTACTGTGCCTTGTTTTGTCCTTTTCCATAAGTGAGAGATGCGGAGGCAGCTTACAGTGCAGAGGAAAGAGTAAATTTTCAGAATTTTATGTTATAGTCAGGAGGGAGTATTTCTGAGGGTAATATTTTCTTCTGCTCATTAGTCTCTGTTCCAAACTTCTGCTTTGTTCAGGGGGAGAGAATTTGCAGAAATTATAATTTTTCCTCAGGTATTTTGCTGGATTTGTATTTAGATCTGGGTCACTGGTGTTCTACCTTCTTCAGGATCCAGTACTTTTCTTCTGATCACATTTGTGCCAAAGATATTCAACAACTCTTGAGTTCAACTTCTTCAGTGGTAGAGGAAATGTGGGGCAGTTTCTCTCAAGTTGATTTCCCCTAGTGGTAAGATGTCAGCATTTGGCCATGACAGTTCTTTATTTTTTTGGCAGGCAGTTCTCTGACATTCCTATTGCTGAGACCATCCTCACTAGGCTTTCAGAAGAACATCTGACTGGGACTCAAATTCTTCACCTTCTGCTGTTCTGACCATATAGTATGTTAAGGAAAGGTTTCCATCCTTTCCATTAGTAATTAATTTGTTTCAAGATACCTTTTGTTAACTCAAAGATCTGTTATTTTGTGGTTTCTTCCTTTCATTGTGATTTGGTTTCACGTTAAGGGTTTGGATTCTTTTAATCCCAAAGATAATTTAAGGGAATAAAAGTATCATTAAATTACTGCAGTCTGAGTCATACTTGGTCTGTGAATTTAGTTCCCTGGCCTTCCCACACAGCGTTTCCGATATGCAGCGAGCTGAGGGTGTGGAAGAAAGACTTTAGAGTGACCTAGATACTGTTTAACTCTTTACTCGGGGATGGCTCTCTGACACTGTGTATAGCCATTGCCTCTTTGCATTCTCAGTCCTTTCCTATGTGATAATTGTATCCATTACATTTCCCTGCCTCTGAGTCATTTTCATGTAAAGTATTTTAAGGTTTCTATTTGAATTGTTTTAAGCATCTTGTTTAGTTAAATTGATTGGAAAAATTAGAAAACTAACTATTTTAAAGTCTGAAATATAGGCATTGAGATTCATCCTCAGATAGAAGTTATGGCTTCTTTCATGCAGTACTTTATCACTTTTAGGAGAAAAGTTTGTTCTGCTGCCCTCTTGCAGGCAAAGAAGTGGTCATCTCAGGCTCTCTGAAAAGAAAAGGTCTTTAAAGTCCAGAAACACTGTGATCATGTCATACAAACTTCCTTGCTGGCATATATTGTTGAAGCTGTTCAAGAAAGGTGGTGATACAGGATTGACTTTACTGACTTTGGGCTTACCTGTTAACTTTGCACTCATGCAGTGTTTGATTGGTTTTTCTTTACTCTGTGTAAGAACGTGTTTTTTGACTAGTCCCTTCTGTGGCTGCTGATGTTCTGGGTTTGTGAAACTCCCACAGCTCCTTTAAAGAAACTTTGAATATATGTCTGCTTAACGTAGATTCCATCCAGGCTTGCAGTTGACACAGCCAGCTGGAGGATCCTAATTTTCTCTGAGCCCAGCTGACTCATCCCTTTGCACAAATGCTTCTGGGTTGAGTTTTCCCTGCTAGGCCAGGATTAACCTCTGTCATCTGTGAAGCCCAGTGATCCAAGTACTTCCTTGGGCGTACTGCCAAAATGCAGTCTGGGACACTGGACTTACCTTTCCATGATGGTATTTGACATAGTCATTATGCAAAAGTCACTGGAGCTGAGAGTGTGGGGATCACATGAGTTTCAGCCAGTTCAGTGTGTTCTGCAGGGCAATCTGGTGGTGCCCAGGGTGTGTGACTGCAGCCCTGGCTGCAGCTCGGGGCTCAGTGGGCTAACAGTGCAGAGGGCTTCGTTGTTGCTGGGCTGCTGCAGTGATGGCATCAGAACAGGTTAATGATGTTTTTAAAGAAAAGGGTATACTTAAAATTTATGTGTGTGTATCTATTACATACTCTTTGCAAAACTGCAGAAATCAAACTCTACCTCCTGCTTGCTTCAATCAATATTCAAAAGACTGTCTAAGCAGTGTGAAACTGAGGAAGTGTCACTGAATATGACCCTGACGCATCAGCCGCAGAGGTTGCGCTTTAGATTTTGTGTTACAGCTTGTGATTGCTCATCTATCTAAAATTTGGCAACAGATGGATAGTATTTTTTTAATGCATAACACTCCTCTGTCCCTATCTCAGCACTTAATACTACTGCAGGCATCTTTTCAACAGAGCCATGCAGTTACAATCAATAATATGTGAGCTGATGTTTCTGCTCAATAACATACAACCACTTAAATGCCCTTCTGAAGTATATTGACCCCTGGAGAGAACTACTTTAGTACAACCATTTTCCCTATTGAAATGGAGATATTTGCTATTCAGCACAGCTGGGACTTGAGACTATAGAAGCAGATTCAAATAGAGATAAAGTCTACATGCCATGCTATTAAGGGGACAAGGCATCTGGAAGGCTTAGCAGTGACTTTGAGTAATTTGTCCATTTAGTGCTGTTCCGATACAACTGACATTAAGTTACCAGAAATTAAAGGAGTTTGTACTTTATTGTAGTTTCTTCACTACAAGGTGTTAATTCCAGTATAGAATAGCTATTGAAAGCAGGATGTTACTATGAGTATTTCATAAAAGAACCACCGTAAAATGCAGTTCAGAGAAACTGAAAGTTATTAGAGTGTATCTTTTTAGAATGTATGGTGTTTCCTCTTCTGCCTTCCAGACAGAAGAGAGGCAGTCAACACCTTCCAAGATGGCGTGTTAAATTAGTGCAAGACAGAGGTAAGGACAAACAGACCTCTTTGTCTATAATGTACTTTAACCCAGCAGGCCACGTCTTGGAAATCCTGTTGGCTTTGAGTTGTCTTAATGTTACAAAACCGGAAGGAAAACATGCAAAATACATCGATGTATTTTGAAAAAGTTATCAGTGATAGGCATTATACCAGCAACAAGACATCTTCAGTGCAAGAAAAAGCATTATGTATGCATGTGCACATATACGTTTGTAATTTTTATATATGGAGTTTTCACAATACATGAAACAGTTTTTAGTCGCTCAGAGTTGGCAGATGGTTCAGGGCTTGGGAAATGGGATGTGGTTGAAAGTGCCTTTGTACTATGGCAGTCTCCAATGTCATGGTTTTCTAGACTGTTGGCTTCCTTGGAGCATCATCTATTTAAACTGAGAGTATAAGACTTGGTTAGCAACCTTTGCCAGAAGTGAAACTGATATGCAAGAATAAATTAAAGAGTAATCTTCTGCAAGTGTACAGGCTTGTAGTATTAATAAGTGTCTGCCTATTTATCCAGAGAGGAGGAAATCTCACACTAGATAAGCCTGTAGCCAGATGATAAAATCATTTTGATTTATACTGTTCAGACTAAACAAGAGAAAAAGTATCTGGAAGTGTAGATAAATTATTTTATTTTCCCTTTGCCTTTTCCTTAATTCCTTCTCACAAGGAAAAAGAAATATGCTTAGGAATAGCCAAAATAATGGACGATGCATCCTCTGCTGACAATGACTGAATTTGGCTTCCTTGGATGGAGGAGGAGGAATTGAAAAATAAAAGATCTTCAGGTAGAGAGATTCATTTATGCTCCCAAGCTGATCTCTACTGTTTAACAGAGGGAAGAGGAAAGAGTTATGAATAACAAGAACTGCTCTGCTATGTCTTCATAGTTTTATTCTTTCAAGATGTTCGTGTAGGCTCTGCAAAATCAGTGAGGCTGAAATTTGCCAAGATTTATGGTTGAGTGTGGAAATACTGCCTTACTTTCAGATTAAAACAACAAGCAGTGGTAAATCAATACATGCATGTCTGCAGACCTGCCATGAGCTCGGCTTATAAATACATATTAGCATTCATCTGGGTTAATTTCTCATCTTCCCAAATCATTGTCTTGAGTAGTGATCATTTCTTAGTGTGAAGAAAAGGATAAAAGAAATCACTAGACTGTAGAAACAACATTTCAGACTTGTAATTTGAACCTTTTTGGTACTTTCTTGTTATGCTTGCAAATGAATTATTATTTTTTTAAGAAGCTATATCTTTTGTGGCTATGTGAAACCCTATGCGCTCATATCTTTTCTACTCTTTCTGGGAGCCACAGAAAATATGATAATTTATTTGCAAATAATATCGTTTCAGGCTTTCAGTTGTGTGTAAAATGCAGATTTTTTTTTCAGTGCATCATTTGTGTCCATTCTGTAGCATTAGGGTAAGAAAACAACAGGGCGAGACCATTTGCTTCCTTAAAATAATATAGTTTTGTTCTTCCATCTTGTAACAGTAGGAAATTGTAACTACTTCCCATATACTTGAATAGCCTTGATTTTTCTGATGTTGTAGCATTTACTGGCAACTTCTTGTTTGTATCAACTTAGTATATGTTAGTTGATTTATGATAATTCTAAGATTTATTGTTTGTGACTATCTGAATAACTGCAAACTATTTTCATGTGAAGGATCCTCAATTCTGTGTCTTATGGTAAAACTTTCTGTAATGCTTTCAGTGGAAGAGCACTTCATATAAATTACAATATTCTATATTAGAAGCAGAATAGTAGCGAACTAGTTTCTAAACCATTCTATCTAATTTGCACACATCACTTCATATTTAAATATTTTTCTCAAGAGAACAATGCCACATAATTTACAAGGAAAACCAGAGTGGTCTTTCACTCTCATTGGTTAACAAACTCAATAGATCCTTGGCAGGAAACAGCACTTTTAATGTCAACCAGCATTTGTGTCCCTGCAAACAGATGTTTGAAAGCCTTAGTTCTGCATAGTTTACATTTAAAAATACTTCATATGTGTGTTTTTAAATGGGTAAACAGAAAAATCTCCTGAAAGTGTAGGCAAAAACTAGTTAGGAAAAATCAGTTAAGTTTTGCTGAACTATAGATTTCATAAACTGTAAAGATGATGATAAACAATTCCCTTTTCTGAAAGAACAGACGTTTGTTTTAATGCATTACTTTGATTTTTATTTTCTTTTTCTTCGGTTTAGGAGTAAGCAAGCTGTGATTACTTAGACAATACTTGCACTTCAAAGTGTGTCAAAGAGGCAAAAACTGTTTGTGTTTCTGATAAGTTATTTATCCTGCTTAACCTATAAACTGTAAAGTAACAAGGCTACTGAACTGACAGATAGCCTAGCAGATGGTTCAGAGATTATGCGAAATCACCTCAGCTTGTCAGAAGTCAGGTTGGGTTACTGCAGGGGCAGAGGCAGCAAGAGGCACTGAACAGGATCATTTTTCACAATTTGTTGCTTGAAGTTCCATTTTTCTTCACAGCATGTGACATCTTGTGTCTACAGTTAAAACAGCTATGCAGTCAGCAAATTTAGGACCAGCATGTTCATATTGTGGCTTTCATAAGAGTCATTAAGTTGATGAGAATCTTTAGGTGTCTATGAAATATGAAAGCTGATCTCCAGTGCAGGGCAAGAGGTCAACTCTGCCACTTTAGCTGCTATTGCCCTCTCCTTTTTCAGTGTCTGGAGCTGTTGTCTCTCCCTACCATGATATTGAGCAGTATTCTCTTGTTAGCCTATGGAAGATTAAATGGAAATAAAGGGCCATATGTTTAGTAGGACAAATCATGTTGCATCTGAGTGAGGATAGGCCAAGATTCAGGGCTTTGAAAAAAATCTCTCCCTGAAGAGAGGGTGATTATTAATCATAGGTCTCCCAAGTATCTGAATTCACATCCTCAGTGGAGCAACTGAGGCTACAGATAGTGATAAACTTGTCAGAGCCTAGAATAGAAGTTACAGGTTCATCCTTCGGAATTTGCCTTTTTCTTTCTTTTAAATTAACAAAAAAGCCCTAATGTAAAGATTTTTATCTTATATTTTTAAATCTCTTTTAAAGTCAATTCTACAGCTGTTGTGTTTTTTCTCAAAGTAGCATCAGCTGAATTTTTTTTGATGGCTGGCAGGGCATAATACGAGAGCCTTCCCCTCCAACTCCAAAAGCTTTTGGTAGGAGGAGGATGTGTGTGTGCTTACTTAATGCATTTTTTTTTTCCCCCCGTCCTTGACTGTGCCATCATGGTACTGAAGAATAACTGCTTTTTCGCATATTGCAACATTCTTAACCTTATAAAGTAAAACTAAATAAACATGCCCTTACATTTTTGTTGATTTAAGATTGACAGAGAAAACACCTCTGCAGGCAGTTGTTGGAAGTCTGTTCATTAAGAAACTAGAAAGCCACATTGTGAAAGCTGCTTTAATGTCAGCTCTGAAATGTTTGAAATGCCCAGAGACATTAAAACCCAAAGTCTTCCTCAGTTGTGCTGAATGAAAGGACGTTGTGCAGTGGGTCTTGCTTTTAAGATAATCAATTTGTCGTGCAAAAAGGAGCATACTAATTGAAAAACCTTTGGAAAATGTCATAAAAATAGCTCTAGGATGCTAATGGGACTCTTTCTCTTTGAATTTCAGTCAGTTTCTGAGGAATGGATAGAGGTTATTCACATCTCTACAAAGCAAGAGCAGAAGGAAGCAAATGTTTCCTGATTCTAAAAACATGTCTTCCCTGTCCCCATGGCTTATCTTTGTCTGAACCAGGAAATAACTACTCTTGGGAAAAACAAATTGGGTAGCTGAAAAATAATAATTTCCAAAATCTTTTTTTATGTGTCAATTCACTGTCCATTAGGATTTTGAATTCCTGATTATTTTTATCCCTAAGGAGCATTTACATTTGTGTAGAGCCTGTACACTACAAACCAAATAACTATTCATAAAATAGTGGTTTTTATCTGTTAAAATTAATATTGTCCAAAAAACTCAGAAGGCATTTGTTCACACTTTACTGAATTGTGTATGTCCGCTGTGCAAAGCATCTGCTTCTCTAAGGACAGACAACTGTAAGAGATGAGAGAATATCTGGACTTGCATCTGGTTTTTCTGCTTTTGATTACTTCTCAGGGAAATCTGGAATTGTAACCTACTGAGCCTGAAGAAAAAATTGTTTGTACCAAAAATAATAGTAGTTTGAACTATGGTGATGTTGGTAATTGCATTGGTAATGATGACGACATACACTGACTCTTCTTGAAAAAAGAAATACACTAAATTTAAAAGAAGAATTAAACATAGCTTGTGAAGAAAGCTTTGCTGATCTTAATGAAGAGTTTACAGCAGTATATAAGAATAATTATTTGTCAGTAAAGCCAAGGTTCTGTGGAACCTAGGGCATTTTGGATTTTTTAGTTGGGGGATCTTTTTTCCTTTTTTTTTAAGCACACAGTAGGTCTCAAAAGTAGTCTTTACATTAATAAAGAAAATGTAATTTTTGTAATTTTGTAAAGACAAAACAGTAGTTGGCTTTTATAATAATAAATGCTAATTTATTTGGAGGTATTATTTATCTCCCAAATAAAATAATAACAAATGACAATGAGAACTACTTGGATATTTGGATATTTTGAAAATACAGTCTTTCTTCTAAAGTACCATAGAGTCAAAGGGACAGTTAGTAAGAAAGGAAGGAACTAGCTTTATGTCAAAACCACATGATCATTTAACAGCATATCATCAGAATAACACTTTGATTTAGGTACACAAGTAAATTCTGGTTTGCATATAGTAAAAAATACAATCTAATGCCTGAAACAGGGCACATCTGGTAGCATTGGTTAACCCAGTGCTTGAATATCTGAAACTTGGAAAGGAGACTTTACTAACCAAATAAATAGCCAAATCTATAACAATTTCAAAACAGAACTCGTACTAAGCTAGATTATCCATACCCATTAACTGGGAAAATAAAAATATAAAAAGTCTAACTGCAACTTTTTACATAATGTTTAATTAAGCACTTAAAAGGATTGGTCCAGGTTTTGGTGGTAATACTTACTATGTTCTGGTAGAAAACCTTTAGGTGCATGATGGCCATGAAGCAACTGAGTTATTCCAAAGAGTTTCTCAAAGAACAGTGTGTCTTCCAACAACAGAAAACAAAATACGGACAAAATGTTCTCAGCAATGTTTCCTTCTGCACTAGGGCATAAATGTGGTGAAGAAGAATTTAAAAATGGAAACCATATGGTTTGATTCTGTTCTCCGAACTCAGTATTCTGCTGGATTGAATAAATTTCTTTATCAAGTTTTTGTAAGAAACGTTTACCCATAACTGAAGAGCGGGATCAGAGTAGGCTATCACAAGCACTGGCAGTGTTGTATTGACAATTATTTTCCGAAATTCCCCTTACTGGAAAACTAAAAATTTGAGACATAGAGAAACAAAAACTCCCTGTGTTTGTCTAAGCTTAAAAGGGAGCAAGAGCTTAAGGTTCAGTACACCACTTTCTCAAAATGCAGCAGAGAGAGGGGAGGTATGGGAGCCAGACAAAACTTTTGTGCTTGGTTTTTGGATCCAGGAGAAAAGATTGATGGGTCTGATTATGTTCTCTTGGCTGTGCTGTTGGCTTAGAAATGCCCTGAACACGGGAAGATCAGTGAGGAACAGGAGCATGCTGTACCAAGTCAGGTCTTACTGGCAACTCCCTTGACTCTTTTTTTCAGATTCAGGGAATTTTCTTTGCTCCTTTTGCACCAGACGTTATAGAGGAACTGGGAACTCCAGCAGAGATTAGGCCTTCCCATGGGCTGTTAGGGCTTTCCCTCTTCAGGTCTCAACTGAGATGAATAGAGCAGCTTCCACCCACTCTACAAGCAGGACAGATAGATGGTGGTGTGGGCCTGCCTAGTAAGACCATCAGTTGCGTGTAAACGTTTTGAGGCATAGTGTTCAAAATAGAATACTCAGTGTTTGGGGAGGTGAGGGTCTTATCTTAAAATTTGCACATCACTGATTTGCAGAAGTCTGTGTTTGTTGTGTGCATTTATTTAAGGTCATACTGAAAGGCAACATGATTTCCTTTCAAGCAAGAATTTGCTGCATTTAGAGTACATGCAAGGGATCTACTGAGCATGTTGTGTGGTCAATAAGGCCATCTTGATTAAGAAGTATTTTTTTGGTTTTTGTTGTTGTCTCTGTTATTTTTGAAGCTGATTTACAGACTAAGCAGGCCCACCTGCTTTTTCTTTTTAGTGTTACAATTAATATAGAGGAATTGCTTTGGGAGTATTTGCTATATGCATTTTCTTCTAGTTATTTACCCTAGTCAAAATTACGATTTATTTTGATGTGGATCTATTCAGCAGCTGCATTATATTTTATGATTAATTGATCCACTCTCCCATGTGACCTTCCTTGCCAGATCTGCGTGTTTGTTGTGCTCTCTCCAGTCTTTGAGTCACCTGGTGAGAATACCGGCTCCCTTGCAGAATATTTTGTGTTCAGCCAGGTTCTCTTTCCTTTCACAATTCCACCTTAAAGTGAATTCATGTACTTGGAGCCGCTTACAAGTTACGAAATCCATGTCTGGTTTTACCACATGATTCTGGATCTTAAAAATAAGAGCTTTCCGTGAAGGGCGGTGATAAGACTCTAAGATGTAAAAATTAATCTAGAATAAACACAGAAGATATGCAGCATTGTTTCTGCATATCAGAGGAGTTTTGACGGCACTACAGTAATGCAAACTGTAACAGCAGGATCCCTAGGAATGTTCTTTTTACAACTGGAATGGACTTGGGCAAAGGGAGATCACTGTTCATCTTCAACACAAAGTTCTGGACAGTTCAGGATGGAGAACCTAAGCAGCAATAAAAGGCAAGGACTTTCTCTGGTAGCAGAGATCCTTCTGGCATATTTTTTGTCCAAGTCAACATCTTGTGGTAGAGAAATCCTTCACAGCAAAAGCTGGAAGACAGGTTGAAAGTACTGCAAAGGGAAGTACTATGAGCTTGGTGGTATGAGGTGTATCACATTACGTTGTGGACAAAGATTTGAACAATTCATTCCAGACAAACCTTATCAAGCCTCTCGCTGCCTGTTCTTACTGTACCTCCCCTAATGCACACACAGATAAGTTCTTTCAACACTCAAAACAGCACTTGGGGCAGAGGTTTCAAGCTACTTCATTCCCCGTTCTTTGTCATGCTCATGGTGGTGTCCTACCACCCTCACATTTCCACTATGTTCATTATACTGCCAGATGTACAAAGGGAGAAAAATAAATAGTGGTTCAGGTTGATTAATGTACTTAGTTTTCTAAGGACCCTTCTCTTTCAACATCGCGGAGGTTGCCAAAATTAGGCTTCAGAGATGTTTTAAATATCAAATGTATCCCTAGCTATTTGCAGTGAGTCTGTCAGGATGATTGTTTGCACTGGTTTTGACCAAGTTGCTGAACAATATGATTTAAAAAATTTATGTGGTGATGCTTTGCTTCAAGTCTTCCACTTCAAAAGCATCTAAGACAAAGGTATTGTGCAGTGTTTGGCATTCGTATTGCCTGGCAGTAGATTTTGGGGCAGGTGAAGGTTATGTTTTCATTTCTGCACTAGGAGTATGTAATGAGCAGTAGTGAACCTTATCCTATTAAGCAGCTGTACTGCATTTCTTCCTAGCTTGGCTTTGAACATGTTTCTTCTTTATGTCCTATCCAGACAGACATTTGTATTGGTGTTCTGTCCTATAACTGTAACTTGTGTACTGGGTCACAGGCAGTTACTGAGCACACCCCTGTTAATCCCATACCCAGTGCACTCTGGCAATTATTTACCTGCCTCTTACCCAAGCCCTCTCTTTCTCAATGTGTGAGTTGATATTGGTACGAGTGCTGTATAGAAAACAGATACAAAGCTAAAAACATCTTTCCATCTCCAAAGATAATTCAGACTGAAGAATGTGTTAATAGCACTCAAAAGAAAAAAAAAGAGAACTCACTGTTGCTGCTGAACATGAATTTGATGTTATTTTTGGGAGAAAAATAACCCACTTAATAAGGAATGCCTACTTGCTTGCCATCAGCCAGATGAGCAGTTATTTCTTAAGACTGGTACTTAATTTAAAAGAAAGCATGTTCTAAAAAACTGTTTCAGCTGAGAGGGAATAAGCAATTGCCAATCACTGTAGAAGCAATTCTGCCAGCTATGTGTTCTGCTGTAGGTACAAGCATGCAGTAAGGCTGTGGAGCAGGAGAGCAGCCTCAGCAAATGCCTAAGCCAACTAGATGTTGATAAGCTTTGAGAGGAATTAGGATCTTCAGGCAAGGCCTAACATCGTAGACATCTTTGGAATACAAGTTTTCTCTTGCTTGCTATAGTCCTTTTTGCAAGCAGGCAATACATACCAGTTTACATCATGACTGGTGTGTTTTATAGCTCATTGATTTCTGCGGGATATTGATTGCAGTCGCACCCAACAAATGAGGAGATGAAGACAGGAGCTTGTGTTAAAAGCAGAGTATAAGGACTGTAGAATTCAAGGGGAAGAAAAGTTTTTGCGATGGTCATAGCTTGAAGGAAGCACTTGAGAGAAACTGCAAGGAGTAATTCCCCTGGTATCAGAGCGCATGCTGCTGGCCAGGCTCAGGGCAGATAAACTGTCTTTCTGTGCCTCATGGCATGAGTGGAGAACAACTCGCACTTGGGAGGGAAAATCGTAGGAGAAATCCTGGCGATAGCTGCTATTGTTATACTGGTTCCCAGTTTGTTCCTAGACTCACACTGCTGAAATTTCCTGGCAGCCTTCCATGGTGGCTGGTTCTTCGCAGGAGCTGTGCGATCTAGGACAGTGCAATAAATCACTGAGCCATCTGGCACAGTGGAAGGTGGTCCATGAAGTTTCTGTAAAGAACAGAATGGGTGCAGACACCCATTCGTGGGCCGGTGAGCATCAGCATCGTGGGCCAGAGCAGTCCAAGCCAGCCCGGACCCAGCTGGCCGAGTTACTCTGCTTACGTAAATACCCAATGCTGCAGTTCTTCACCACCACCACTTTCTGTGCTCTCAAGAACTGAAACAGTAGCAGGAGATCATCCTTCAGGGATTTTTTTTTCCACAAAAGGCTATGTAGCTCTTCACTTTAAGAAGCTTAGGGAAGCTGATGGGATATGGAGAATGCTGGCTGTCAAATGTCATGCTGGGTGCAAGCACCCTGGGCAGTTCACCTCTCTCACTTATGTGCATTTACTGTGCACTCAGAAAAATTCTGGAGAAATTGTGAGAAGTTTTGACTTAGGGACTATAAAGCTTTCTGAATGGAATGACGTATTTGGAAAATAAGTGGCACTGATAAGGAAGTACCTGCTCCAACTATTACACACAATTTCTATTGCTTTATTACAGCTTCTAACATGGTAAATTTAGATATGCACTGATTTTCATTGATGCTTGTATGTTTTTAGGCTATAGATGGATAATTCTATTTTGTATCAGTGTAGATGCTTGCAATTTCAGATAAAATACGGAAACCACCACCTCGTGGCTCGTGTCCCAGGTTCGCCTCCTTGCAACTATTTGAAGCCATCCAATAACTCATTGCATGAACAGTGGGGTCTTGAAACTGGTCACAAAGAGTGATAACTACACTGAAACGTGTATTTAAATGCTCTTTGTGGGGAAAGTACTTTGTAAATAGGCTTTGTCTTTGAGTAACTATCACTTCGCAAGTGAACAGTTATTTATTTGAGTACTCTTAACAAATTAAGCTTAATTTATTAGGGTTCTAATATATTTTGAAAAAATGTAAGACATACAGCTACTGCAGAAACAGAGTTAGTTGACTTTTGATGTAATATCTTTTTGAAATTATACTCACTGTTGAAATTCTGTTTAGCAGGTAAGATGGCGAAAGTTCATTTTTCCCCAAATTCCCCTTTCATATACTGATAACATTTTTAATAACACTCAGTCCATTTTGGGTTCCTGTACAATGACAAAGAGCCTCTCAGCACACAGTGCGTAGATACTCCTGTTGGTGTAATAAGTTACATTACATTCTCAAGTGAAAGCAAACTCCTGTTGCATCGTTTATTTCTTCTGTGCTGAGGGCACCCTAACAAGTGTAGTTGACAAGCAAACAGAGGAGGATATGGGAAGGAGCTTGGGAAACCTATGCTCCATTTCCAGTCCCACTGTTGATGCAGGCCAGGAGAACTGCTGCTTTTAAATTAAAAGTGGGATTTTTAGTCCAAGGGAAATTGCAAGTTTTCACCAGCAGCAATAAATTCTACTCTAAATACGATCAAAATACCTAATTCTAATAAACTTTGCAGAGTGCTTCAGAAACAGCAATTGTTCTTATAGCTGGGATTGCTGTCCTCCTGTTTCCCAAGCTTAGTTGCTCAGATCTCTGTGTGCTCACCTTTGGGCTGCATAGCAGACTGGGCTTATCAGGTATTGAGAACCTGAGAAACTGGCAATAAGAAAATTCAAACTTTCCTGAGGGATGTTTTTGTTTTAGTTGAAATTGTTTATATTTACAGAAATATACAGAAGTTTTTTGCCACCTTTGTTGATCAGCTTTCATAAGTCTTGCACTTTCACTTTCCAGAACAGAATGATATTAGATCAGATGTAATATTTTTGTGTCTGTCAGTTGGGGTTTTGCTGGGGTTTGCTCTCTTTTTTTCCTTTTCCTTTTTTTTCTCTTTCCATACTCTGCTAGCTAGCAAGCCTAGCACTGACAAGGCAACTAGTCTGCTTTAAATCATCTATATACTGAGAGAGTCCCAGCTTATGTCTAAAACGTGGTATCTTATACATACCAGGATTTTAACTGCATTGAATTCTTTTCTATAAAGCACTGTTTTTTCTGGCTTGTTCTGTGGTTCTGTTCTGCCACTGAGAATATAGGGTAAATAGAACAAGATCGTGCTTGAAACTGTTGATCTTTTTTGTCACTTCTGTCTGTGTATGGGTTTGCATTCCATAATTATATAGTCTATATGTTGTTTCATTTTGCATAGAGCAAAGGGTACTAGGATGTAAAATAAAGTGATTTGTGTGTCTGTTGTAAAAGGATGTTCTTTTCTCATTTTCCTTACGGATGTGTAATACATTTTAGGTATGGGAAAATCGTATCCACGAAGGCTATTTTGGATAAGACTACAAACAAATGCAAAGGTACGTATATTTTCCTTTATGCTGCGTTCCCCTGAAAGTCGTAACTGATTCTATAAAATACATTGATGTTGTATTGTAAGTGCTTTTTACCTTTGTTGGTTTGGGTTGGGGTTTTTTTTCCCATTCTCATTCCTAAACTAGTTTTATTCTTGCTGGTGGTTGGTGTATTCAATGTATTTGCCTCCAGTGGAGCTGGCAGACAGTTGGTGTCAGTGGCGCAGCCAAGCTGGAGTGAAGCTGACATGCACAGTGCTGGCTGGCAGCTCGCCTCTATTTTAAAAACAAAAATGGAGTTAGAAGCAGCTTTTCCCCTTTTGCCTGGATAAACGGGGGAAGCTTGCAGATGACCATTCGACTATACTAAGCATCTTAAAAAATTATACATTGTGGAAATAAGCTCCATTGATTAGTGTAGCTTGAAGCAGCATTTAATTACATGTTCCAGTACCTTAATTGTGTTTTGTTATGTTCGATTGAATGTGTTGGGAGCAAAGAGAGGGTTCATTTTCAATGAAGTAATTGCAGCTGGAAGAAAAAAAATTAGAACTCCTTTAGATAAGCTGGATACATCAGTTCACAGATTTTCGTCACTCACTGCAAGTGCAGCGGTTCGTATCCAAGCATGTTTGTGGTGGGAGAAGGTGTGGTAGCAGACACTGAAATACCAGATTTCAGACTTTCATTTTTTACAATTAAGAGGATAAGCAAAGTGAAATATTAAGTCAGCTGATTGAGCAGTGTTAATAAGCATAATGCCTGTGAATAAGCAGAAAGCTGATAGGCAGAGGGAGGAGAGTTCAGCATTAATTAAGACAAAGCTTTTGTGCAGAACTTGGAAGAAGTGCAGGGACACAGCTTCTCAGCTCCCCATCTTAAGCAAATTAGAGGCACTGACAGTTCAGAAACCGAAATTTTTAGAAAAATTTTTCCTAGCTTGTATGCAGATGTCATTGTGACTGGGAAAGAGGAGATGCCCTTTTCAATTATTTTAATTAGTTAATGCCTATGATTGCATTTAACTGATTTAGTCTGTCCATTCTGTCAGTTTGTGAAGTGTTCAGTAGTCCTTTCAGTGATACAGAAATTCTCACGTTAATTCTTTAAGAGATTTAAGATGACTTTTTCAATACAGAATTTAAATCTCACTGATGAAAAGCGGTAGCTAACAGCCTGTTGTGACAATATACTGCAAGGTAAGGCTCCAGGGAAGCTCACTGTGTGTCACTGAAATTGCAGTGGGAACATAAGTAGGCAGAATGCAGATATCTAACTGGAATTTAACCAGAAGATTGACAGCATCTCTGGCTTTTGCCAAAAAACACACCATGGGATTTAAACTAACTGGAACAACGAGCACTTGAGTTTCTATATCATCTGGAAGGTGGCAAAGCCAGCTTTGATGGCATGCTTGGTGTCAGTATGTAGCTTTGTATTACACCCTGCAGTGTGTTGGTGATAACCCAGGCTGCCATGGGTGTGGAGAGCTAGTTTGGGGTATGGGAAGTTAATGTTGCCTTGGCAGCACAAAACTTGATACGAACTAATTCACTTTGTTTCATGTCAGGATTTAACAATCCACATCACCATGTGTTACACAAAACAATATGCTGCTTTCTTCAGCTTCTTGGCAGCATAAATAAGCTTGCATTGATGTAGAAGGCTGCTTGAGTTGTTTTTCCCAAGTTAAGAGCTTTAAAGCTGGTTCAGTTATAACATTAGACAACATTTTCTCGGTATAGATATATTGTAAGAGGATACTAATATATTTTGAAGAAATATTTCCATTTTCTGCTCATTCAGAGGTTATTACATTGTTGGTTTTTTCGTTTGTTTTCTTTCATCCTGACTTTAACTCTGGAAGGGGATTTTAATACTCGGGCAGTTCATTGGCGGAAAAGAAGGGGATTGAAAAATGCATAATGAGGGTTGCAATAACATCAGTGGAAGTAGCTTCCAAACTCTGACTGCCTTTTGGTGAGCCTTGAGCCTCCAATTCCCAGGCTGGATTAAAAATCCCAGCCTGTGTCTGTTAAGGGCAAAGTATATTGCTGTATGGAATCCTGGAATCCCTTAGTTATATGTTTTTCAGAATAAGAAAAGAGGTTATTGTAAATATATGGAATTTGTTTCAATTGGCATTGAGTTTATTTTAATATTTAAAGGTTGCATTATATGGCATAGAAATTGCTTTCAGGACAATTTTTCACATTCTTGTTTCAATAATAGGAAAAATCATTTGCTTTCACTGAAGCTGGGTTTTCACTCACTTTTAAATTTAACTGTCCTTCATGTATATACAGTGAGATAAGTAATTTACCAAATATTGGATAGATATGTGTCTTTTAAACTAAATTCCTCTCCCAGTTTTGAATAAACGAAAAGTAACTTAAAGACTTATTTTTCATTTATTCAAACTGGAATAAGAATTTACTTCAGAAAAATTAGCAGATGATGCTTTACTTCGTGATCTCTGAAATAATCTGCTGTTAGAAGTTACATACCAGATAATACAAAGCAAAGCAATATACTGCTTGTTAGCAATTTGGCCAAAATTCTTATAATGAATGGGCATGGAAATGGATTTGTTCCACTAGGGCAGATCCCCACCAGTTCAAGGTTCAAGAACTTTGCTAGGTTTTTTTTGGGGGGGCTGGAACTACATGCAGAACTTGAGTTCAAACTGTTCCTCTTCATCATCAAGAAAATTGAATTAAATAACCGTGCTGGTAGCATGGTTGTTGGTGGTGAAGTGTTTGTTTATGAGCTGGTTGATGTCTTGTTAACAAGATAATGTTTTCTCTTCAGGTTACGGTTTTGTTGACTTTGACAGCCCAGCAGCTGCTCAGAAGGCGGTTTCTGCTTTAAAGGCCAGTGGAGTCCAAGCACAGATGGCAAAGGTGAGTTCAAATAACCATCTTAACCAGCTAATTCTTGAAATGGGTTGTGAAGGTGAGCAAGCTTGTACATGGGCACAACAAGGGCAGTGTGGAGTTTCCAGTTGCAGGGTCCTTTACAGAGAGCACAGTCCTAAAGCCATGTGATTATTAAGGTAATAAAATGGAGACTTTTGACTGCCATATCCCAAATAATCTCAACTAATGAAATAAAGAAGCATAGTATTGTAACGTCTCCAAACTGATCTGATTGCATTTATCAATTTATTCATTATAGTATTTTCCATTGGCTTCATCAAACAAAAGTTTAGCAATAATTTGTAAGATCTACAGCAGGCTTAATGAATTGGTTTACAGCACGAAGGTATGAGAGGTTTCATAGATTGTCTGTTTGTTACTGAGGTTAGAAGCCTTGTGATTTAGGGGTGAATTTTTAAGAATACCATGGCAAAATTTAACCTTTGAACTTTGTTTCAGGCCTTCTAGTATATTTTCTGCTAATATAAGTAAAATTTGAATCTGAGCATTCATGAGAGATGTCTTGAAATTCTTAGCCAGCTCTTTGATGGCCTATTTCTGCATCAAGGCAAACCCAAGAATTATTAAAAAATAACAGTATGAGAGCTATCTTTTTTTTCTCTCATTTTTAATGAACCTTGCCTCTCTGAACCAGCTTATTAACCAAATGTGATCTTCAGAACAGCGCTCTTTTATGAAATTAGGGAGATGATACATTAGTGATGATATCGTCATGCATTCTTGTTGGGTCAGATGGCCTGGTTCCAAAAGCGAGCCATAAACACCTCTACAAATTTGTTAACTGAAGAAAATATTACCACCATAATCTGTTGATAGAATTTTACCTCTTAAAGCAAATTTATTTTTAGTTTGAAAATTATATTCTAATTAAAAAACCTAAATTCTAGTAATTTCAGAGGCTTTTTTTACTAGTCTGCTGCAAATCTAGCAAATCTTTTGTAGTTATCCATTAGGTACAGATTTTTTTCAGATGAGATATTTTCCACAGCTTCTCAGCTGAAGAGAACAGTTAAGCTAACAACATAAATGTCCTTGGATGGATTCCAGGGCAACAAAATGGAAACCATATGTTTCATATTTAATGCGTGTTTCATTACAGCCATGACACAAACATACATGCTTACTGGAAAACACTTGGGTTTTTTTTCCTTTTATAAGGTTTTATGTATGCTTAATAAAGGCCTTTTATTTAATCTTCAGGTTTTAGGTGATCACTTTGAAATATACCCCATATTTTTCAAAGTTCTGTCTGCCATCTTATGAATATGATATCTAGGTAGGAGGGGTGAAAAGAGATTTGAAAGTCATGCAAATTAATTTTCTTAATGAGCTTTGATGTCTGATTTGTTTTCTTGAGTAGACAGAGAAGCTCTAATAATTAACCATAGTAATCTAATTAATAGTTTCTTAATTTTTTTATAGTATGTATTTCTGACTCATTTCCTCTGACAGTTGCAATATTGGTAATATTGCTTCTTGTCAGCATTAATGAAGAAATGTGCTCCAAAATTTCCTACAGTTTGGGGTATTTTTCTGACCCTGTGTCAAGCCTGGTGACCTGTGGGAAACCTGTAACTGTGAGGTTTGCATTCCAGTGAAACTTGTTCTGCTTCTTAACACAGAGAGAGTGTTTGAATTACTAAAAAGACCAACCCCAAAACCAACCAAGTGAACAGTACTACAGCAAACAGTCGCTAGTGACTAGGAGTTTGAGTTCTTTGATTTTTGTCTATTTTGAGCTGTTGGATTATTTTTTTTTCCTGGGCAGTGCTGCTCTCGTTTTGTCTGAAAAATCCTGTCTGTACTTAGATGCTCCAAACTGGGAATGGCCAGTCACAGTTGTTTTGGCAAGATTAGTAAATCAGACCCTTCACATGCAAGACACTATAAAAGTTTGTGTTTGTGTGCTTAGTATTTTATCCTTTTGCATGTGACCACCTGTGCCATGGAGTGCTGGTCCTGCAGTGACACTGCTCAGGCTTAAGCCTGAGTGTCACAGGGAAGGATTTGAGGAGTTTCCTGGCTGTCTGGGCAATCAGTTTCCTTACTGACCACCACAGCTGCTGCAGTTTCAAAGAGGAAATCCATGCCTATTGGCATGATTTATCCATGGGAAGGTGGTATAATTACTCTGTGCCCAGGGTGTCAGGAGCAGCACAGCTCCTCAGTGCTCTCACCCTTCTCCCAGACGTGGTTCCTGACCCGCAGCAGCTAAAGGGGGAGGAAAGTGTTATTGCTGAAGCGTGTTCTGGCTCTGGCTGCCATAAAGACCTTTTTGCAGTGTCCTGCTGTAGCTCTAGGTGGGTGAGTTAAAAATTACTCACATCAGCAAGTTCACCTGCAAATCCTGCTTTAGTGGAAGTGGTTCGGATTTTTATATATTAAAATTATTATTGTTTCGTAGAGATAACTTCAAATTACAATTATATTATTTTTTAAAATAATAAGTAGTGAATTACATTATTATTATTATTATTGTTATTATTTATATGCTTTTCCTATCCATGGGGTAAAGTCATGCTGTACTTTGCAGTCTGCTTCCAAGTTGATCTGACTTGAGAAAAATCCCACTTGCTGTGTTTTGCTGCTGCTGAGCAGACTGGGAAGGCCCAGGGCCCGAGATACGGTTTCAGGCCAAATCCTGCCAAATCTGTTCCGGGGAGAACTTTTCCATCACTGTTGGTGGAGAAGTTGAAAAGCTCTGACCATTTTGTTTGTTAGAAAAGTTGTGGTTGCTGTCAGAGTGATTCTTCGGAGAGCCCTCTTTTCTTCCCACCACCCCACAGGTAAAAGTGAGATAACTCCCAAGTTTCTGCATTACTCAGAGGAGACCAAAAGTGACTTTGTATATAGGAAGATAGATGCACACAGAACATCAACTGTATATTGGTATTTTGAATGGAGATTTAAAATAGTGAGGCTCTGTAAGGATGTTTTAGAAACGGTGAGGTCTAAATGCTATGGAGATATCAGACACCTAAATTCTCATAGGCTTTTGACCTTGAGGTTAACATAAAGCATTCAAGTCAGCATTCACACCAAGTTCTGTCCCATCAAATGAATGAGTTCTGTCCCATTAACTGAATTCACCTGTAGCTACTGAAGCAACTGTTCCAGATGGAAAGGTGACTTTAATTCTTATTTTCTGAATGTAAACTAATGTGTAAATATAAAAGGTAAAAAAGAGCTACTAAATAAGAATGGTTAATAAAACCCACAGTTCTTCTCATCTTTTTGTCTAGCAAACTGAAAACAGGAGGAGAATCATTATGTTTGTAGCCCAGATAAAGTCAGCAAGAGAATATCTATATTATACTGACAGCGATGTAGAGCTGCACAAGCCAGCTAGAATACCAGCCTGGCTCTGCCAGCTCAGACTTCAGTGAGTGTTAAACAACTCCCTTCCTGGCATGGCAGTGACATTTGTACCAGATTGTCCATCTCCTGATAGGTTGATAGATTTCTGAGATAATAGTGAAAGGCTTATATCTACTAAAACTGATCTACATAAGGAATCACCACTTTTTGCAAAGAGCTTGCAGTGTACTTTAGGCATCATAAGAAGGATTAATGTACATTCTCACAGTTGAACTTCAACCATGTGTTTAGAATTAGTGTAGTGTCCTCTCTTTAAAATCATTTAGCCATCCAAGTCCTACACAGCTGCAATGGACTCAATGACCCTGATTCTCCAGACTTTGTTGTTGAAGACCTTGTCTTCTCATGTCTCTTTTATTCTCTCTGTCCTCATGAGATTTTTAGTTCTTCTGTATGTACAACTTTGCTTTAAGATAGTCAAGATAATTTATAACTTAAATGATTGATATTTTTTATTTTCCAGTTTATATTTTCCTGATTTTTTTTCCTATGGAAGTATAAAGTTACCTTAAAAAAAACATACTACTTACAATAGAAGCCATGAGAGTAGTCCATGGACATGGAAGATTTCTGTGGTCAGTGAGACTTGTTAATTTGAGCCAAGGAATGCTGTTCTATGTACTAATGTGCATTTTTGTGGGAAGACTCACTGTTTATCCATTCAAAGATTTCCCCAGAGTTGCACATTTTTAGGACTTAGGACTTCAAATTCCTAATGTTACGATTTCCTCCTCCCTAAAGTCTTCACTTCTGCTGACACAATGAAGTGTGGTCCCACTTATTTGTATTAGCTCTCACATTAACATATCACTAAATACTTTCAAATGTTTTAAGCTTATGCAGAAAATTAGGGCCATCTTAAAAATTGTTTCTTGTTTGAATTGTGTCAGAATAACAATGTGCTAACAATGTAAAGGATGTTCTCCCATCACATACTGACTTCCCCCATTCTTAAGATACAATTTTCTAGAGTGGTCTACAGGCCCTCAAAGCACCAGACCAAATTCTGAAACTTGTTACGTGGGGGTGGGTTTTAGCTTGTGATGAATATGAGCCCATTGTCTGAGTTGATGTTGATCCTCTGGAGTGCAGAGATGATCTGAATTTGCAATCTTTATACTTTTTACTCCTGGTTACAAAGGTGGAACTATGATGCACTCTCCACGTGCAGGTAGCTTTATCTTTCTTTCCTAAGTTTTTAATACTTTAAACTTACTCTTGGTGACTTTTTTCCAAGTGTATTTGGAAAAGATGAATTGTCACACTGTATGAAGTGTGAACTTGGGGAGGGAAAAGCTGCTTAGCTGTTTGTCCTCATCTGTGTAACAGAAATCAAGGCTTTTCCACAGCTATTAAGCATAATGTATTAAAGGCAGCTCTTTCTTTATGTTACTGATGAAGAACATGGTTTGAGTTAGCAAAAATGAGAAACAGCTAACTTTTTTGAGGTTCAGTAATGTATTGCTTTTAGTACTTGTCTTTGCTGTGACAACCTTCTGGAGAATTAAATCAATTTTCATTCCTACAGAGCAAAGTAAGAAAAATAGTTTAGGTTACCATGGTAGCTAGTGCACTTAATCTAACTGGAGAAGGTAGGCAGGTTGCAATTTTTTTCTTCTGCATCTGGGCTTCTGAATGCCAAAGAACAGATGACAGGCAAACTGGAGCTAACTCAAGCAGATTTCTACAGCAGTTTTTAGCAACTGTCTTGTAAAAGAAGTTTTCTTTTTACCTAGTTTGTACTACTTTTTGTAGGTAATACTTTTGTAGGTAAATCCTACTGTAACGGATTTTAAATGAATATAATAATTTTTTCTCCTTATATTTGTAAAAGTTCTTACAAGTCATTATAAAATAAATTGAAGGTAAGCTGAATTTTGCTTACCTGGGAGCCAAATGACTATCACTTCAGGAATTGCAAGTGCACTAAATACAGTTAACAACCACTTCCCTTGAGTAAAGAGCTTCAACCCACAAAAGTCTTATCTCAGTTGCTAAGTAGTACTGTGGCTTGTTCTGACAAGGGTCTGGTGCCTTCTTATGAACTGTGGTGGGCTCATTCAGAGCTCCCAGAGAGCACCTTCATGCCCTTCTGGCAAAGGGAAAGCAAAATCATTGAGGAATATAAAAGGAATGTATTAATGCAGTGATAGTCAGATTGATCACAATGCTTATTGTAGTTAAATTCCTCTTCTTAATACAGATGTGCCTGTAAAAATAAATTTAAATGTTTAGTGGATTAATCATATGCAATTCTAGAGAACAAATGAAGATTATGGTAGTGATTTTTCCCTGAATTGTGTTGTTAACAGTCTGTGGTCAGACAGTATTAAAACTGTGGCTAAAACCAACGTATTTCAGTGAGACGCTGGCCAATTGTAAATTATGAAGTAGCATCTATATGAAGGCAGACAAGCATTTAATCTCTTCCCTATCAGCCAGAGGATCTTCCATGCTGTGAGCGGTGCCTAATCACATGTTTCTGAATGGCTATCTGTTCACTCTAACCTTACACAGAGCAACAGAAAACAGATGTCTTAGCATTTTGCCAAGTTTCTTGCTTGCAGTTTAGGAACAATTCCACACTTGCAGGGCGGTTTTTGTTAATTTCTTGTAGATGATGGTAGAGCACTTCACATTATGTAGGAAACCTGATCACCTCTTTCTACAGAAATAAATATGAACAGTTGATCATTCCCATCACTTTTATAAGAAATGCTGTGTCTTATAGTCAGCTTATCATACGAGTGCTGTAAGAGCTCTTTGGGAAAAAGCAACGTGTTACTCTGCAAGAACTCTGCTCTGCATCTTTCTGTTGTTACATTCTGGTAGAGAACTTCTGGAGACACAGCTAAAGGTGTTTGGTGAGAAAAGTCTGATAGAAACTTGATGACATGCATTGCTGAAAACAAGACTTGCTAGTTTCCTCAGTAACATGGATATTACTGAGTAGCCCATGAATTCCCTGACATTGCCCATAATCTGAAAATGCTGAGCAATTTCAGCATCTTTCAGGATCTGCTGAAGGTTCTGTTAACAGAGGAGAACCCTGCATGAGATATGAAGACACTCAAATTAAGCAGTTTTCCTAAATTATGTAGAATTTAAAAAAAAAATTCTATTCAGTTGTTTATATGTTAATGGAGGCTTGCTGCCCAAAATTAGGGAGCTTCCCACTGACTTTTTGATCATTTCCATAAAATAGTGCAAATAATTTCAAGAGATTTAAGGTATATAAGGTGGAAGTGGCTTATACAATTTCATGGGTTTTAAGCAGAGGTAGAAACACCTACCTTTAAATCACTTAGAATGATTACAGTGTATAGGCAAGGTTTGAGCTGAGTTATGTTGGAAGGTATTTTTGCTGGTTTCACTTTTTTTTTTTTCTTAATTCCGGAAGAGGAATTAAAAACTCAGGTATCAAAAAAATTATATTTCTCTTCTGAGATTGGATAGCAATAACCCTGTGAATTAAGCTATGGTGAGACAGGTTTTGGTAAGGAACAAAGTCATAGACATTAAAATATTAAACTCCTGCTTGCAAGAGAGACAGAGGGATGAGTTAAGTAGTTTGTCTTTCTCCTAACTTTCTGAATTTTAACTGTTAACCTATAACCATTTTCCATGCCAAAATCTTGTATAAATGCAAACATCTGTTTGTACAGTGCCTTTTATGTAAGATAGCACAGAGACAGAAGGAGAGTCTTAGTTGTGGCTGCTATTTGGAAGTCAGCTTGGAAATCCAGCGTGTTCTAAGGGGAAGGAGCTAACTTGCTGCTTATGAGCTCCCAAAACGTACCCAGATAGCTGTTTCAAGGTTTAATAGTCTTGTGGACATGACAGCAGCTGCATGGTGAAAGAACTTATTCACAGGAAGAGAGGAGGTGATTTGCACATTAATTGGTGTAAGTTTTCCACTGTCAAACTGTATAAAATTCCAAATACGCTCTAGAAAAAGTTCAGTCTTGCTTTGCATCTACCCCAGCCATAGTAGAGGTTGCAAATGAGTGTTGCAAATGAGCCCTTTTGAGAATCAATGGCAGTCTCTTTCTTTTCCTGAAAAGTGAAGAAGTGGATTAAATTAATCTGTCCTGACCTATTTGGACATGGTGATCTTTATGGGTCCCTTCCAACTTGAGATATTCTGTGGTTCTGGAATTTATCCTTATAGCTGAACTACTGCTGCTCCTCAGGGTGGCCATGGGTTTACACCTGCAGTGCAGATACCACCTCAGTGCACCATGGAATGTGTTTGTTGGCATTTCAACTATTTTGCTGGAAGAATTACAGATAGAAGAAATTTCAACTGATATTCCAGGATTTCAGTGAGACATCCTCATCTCTTGGCAGCTTTTTGCTTTTAGTCTCCCTCCTGTGCCTGCCATCTTTACCAGTTCTAGTTATGGATGTGTGTGGAAGTGTCTTCAAACTCCCCTTTGTCTGCTGTGGTCTGTGTGTTCCATCAAAGGATCAAATCAGAAGTAACTGAATCCCTGGGAGTATTCAGGCACTACTAGACTGATGTGGAGAAAGGGCCAGGAAAGCAGAAGTAATTCACCATGCAGTCAGCCATTCACCATGTACCTGAACAAAACCCAACAATTAATAATGCAAAATACAGATTGTTTCATGGGCCACAAGCAAATTTTTTCCATCACAAAATGCTTTCTGTTCAGAGAAAACAATTTTCTTAGAACAATTTCCTCAGATGCACTTCTTTTTTCTCTTTTTCCCTCAAGGGGTTTGCAATGTGGGTTAGTGGTGAAGTTGCTAATATTCTTCGAAAGTGGAGCATTGCCTTCCCTAACAATACTGTTATATGATTTTATGGCATGAAGTTTGCTCTGGTAGGTGGATAAGTACAAGACTCTAATGCCCAGCACATGCAGTGAACGGCAGCAGGTCCCTGTGCTGCTTTTGGCAAGGAAAGCTCGTGGTCTCAGCCTGAATACAGTGCCAGGATAATGTGGGAATCTGGTAACCCATGGGCTGCAACAGGAGCCCAAGAGAAGGGGAGTGTGCTCTACCCAGTTACCTGAAATGTTTCTCTGACTTTCTGCACTTGACTGGATTTCTTTCTCTGTTGGGTGGTTCTGAACGTAATCTTTTTTTTTCATGTAAATTACAATTTTACTACTGTGAACAAACGAAATGGTGCCTTTTTATCTTCTCAAGTGTTAGAATTTTTAATAAGAATACTTTTATAATATAATTCATACTTTCTGTTATTCTAGAATAAAAACATTAGGAAATTAAATAGAAATATGGAAAGATTCTGACTTTCCAGCTGATACACTGTTTCAGATTATTTAGGGAAGTTTTAGAATATTTTCCTGCAATATATTTTACAGCCTATAATAAAAAGTAAAACATTCAAAACTTTTCCTTTCAAGTACTATTTGGAATTTCAGAAAATCTTGCTATGGCTACAAGTGCAATTTTGTAATACCAATGCCTGAAACCTCCTATAAAGCTTTTGCTAATAGAACTCATTAAAGAAGGAAGTTAACCCTACATATCTCAAGGTGCAAAACAAAATTGCCTAATACTATCTAAGTAACAAACCAGTTCTAAAGCTGTGAAAGCTGTTCTTCATCTCACATTCCTGCCTGAGGAAATTTGAACTGAATGTCAAAATGTAGCTACTGTAATGCTGCCCAGCAAATATTATTAATGTCAGCGCTGGCCTCGCAGTGAATCCATTTTCTTGTCTTCTCTTTCTGTTGATGTTTCTAATATGAAAAAGAAGTCAGGTTTCCTAAGATAAGATAATTTGAACCCCAAACCTGTCTGTGTACTGTATAGATTCAGTATTATTTTGGAAGGGGGATATCTCCACTAGGTAACGAAAGAAAAATCGCACACAGTAATCAAATGCCATTTGTAATGGACCATAAAGGGGCCAATGAGGGCAGCACTTGGGAGCTGGAAAAGTCTGTTTTGTAAGGTATGTGGGATTTTGGTGTGGCTGGGAATTACAGTCATACCAGTGGCAGAGGCATGCACATCAGGAGGATGTAATGGAAGAACATTTCCCTCCTATAGGTCTTTTATTCAAATCTCTTAAAAAACCATTGTGGAAAACTTCAAAACATTAGCTCTTTTGAACTGAATGTGAGGCTTGGGGTAAAAATGCAAATAAGTAAAGGTTTTTCAGTCTAGAATTTGCTTCCCCATTTTTGATTTTTGTTAGTTTTTGGAACAGGATAATTCCTTTCTGTGCCTCAAAGGTGTGACCTCCCCCTAAGCCCAAAGGGCTTTTTTTTTCCTCCTCCTAGGGAAAACTAACCCAAACTGAGGAGTGATATCCAAGATAGCAAGATATAAAATTATGCAATATGCTACTAAAAGTACTGAGATATGATTAATATGAGGGTGGCATAAGAACAAATTTATGCCTCATCTGCGTGAAAAGATATCTCCATCCATACAGTATAATCACTTTAAGAAATGCTTTAATGGCAGGAGGCAAGTGTTATGGTTTTGTATGTTTTTGTTTTTGTTGTCTGGTTTGATTCAAGCTTCCCTGCAAGCCAGTCAGCCCTCTTGTACAGAAGGAAAATATATTGTGGACTATGCTATCAAATATGTTGGGACCAATAAATATGTTAGGACAGTGGGCAGAAACTGATGCACAGGGAGTTCCACCTGCAAATGAGGATGAACTTCTTTACTGTGCAGTGACTGGGCACTGGAACAGATTGCTCAGAGAAACTGTGGAGTGTCCCTCACTGGAGATATCCAAGAACTGTCTGAACACAATCCTGCGCAACGTGATCTAGGATGACCAGACATGGTCCTTTCCAACCTTACCCATTCTGTGATTCTATGAAAATTGTGTATGTTTCAGATCATACCACTGCTGATGCCAAAAAAGTTCTACTGAATGTGGGCATCCTGCAGAGACTTAAATTTATACCAGGGTAGCAATGATGACATCAAAGTTTTGCACATCTTTAAGGGCCAAGTCATGTCAATCTTTGTAGGTTAAGAATGTGTTTCACTACAGAGCATGGCCAGTGATCACCAGCATGAAAGAGATGATCCCTAGCCACATCTGGGAAATCTGTAGACAAACACTGGAAATCATCGATTTCAACAAAGAGTTTTCTTTGAGGTGTCATTTTGCGGCACATACAGAGATCACAGAAAGTAGTGAGTAGCCTAAGAGCAGGGGAATGGCGAAGGTGTGACTACATTTGTCTCCTCCCTAATTGCTCATCTCCTGGCTGCCCTCCTCTCTCATTTTGTCTGTTTCTAGAGAAAGTTTTTGGAAGACTGTTGTATTGTCTGAATGCATAATGTAAAAGTTTGGTGAAAAGTCGAAAATGTTCATGTCTGGAAGGAGACGACAGTGTCCCACTCACTTCTGTGTCATCCTATTCTTTTGGTATTGTTATGGCAATGTACAGACTCTTAAATGCATTTTCTCATTTTTTTCTCATATTGTTTTCCAATTGTCATCCCAATCTTTTATCTTCGTAATTTATATCTGGCTTTCTTAGTGCTTTCCACCACTCTTGCATTTCTTTTCTGCTTATTTCTTTCCTTTATCTCATTTTTACTATTTTTTTCCTTTCAGGAATTTTTTAAACATGGAGTTTTAACATGGACTATAAACTGGTCAATTATTCAGCTTTATCTCCACTTAAAAATGTCGGTGTCAGCAGTAATGGGAGAAGGGGAACTTTCTCAGGAATGCTGCAGGCAGTGGCAGAAGATGGAGGTCACTAATACTAGAAAGAGCAGCCTTTGCAAAGGGGCCTGAGAAGTAAAAATCTGCACCAAAAGTCGTATGTAATTGTTTATTTTAAATTCAAAATGTCAGTGGCAACAACAGTAACAATTGGTTTTAATTCTCTTTCAGCAACAAGAACAAGACCCAACTAACTTATACATTTCCAATCTGCCTCTTTCAATGGATGAGCAGGAGCTTGAGAACATGCTGAAGCCCTTTGGGCAGGTTATCTCTACAAGGATACTGCGGGACTCGAGTGGGACAAGCCGTGGTGTTGGCTTTGCAAGGTATTTCAGTGGTGTTAGCCATGCTGGCAGTCTTTTTCCTTTGTTTTGATTGAAAAGGCAAGAATAAGTGGAAAAGGCAGAAATTATTGAAAATTGTAAAGTTTGTAAAGAGAAGGGAGATTGAGGTGGAGTTATCTAGCAGAGCTTTGTTAATTCTTTCTTTGGTAAAGCTGTGTCTCATCTTGCTTAGATGGCTAAATCTAAATTTATTGCTCATACTGGACAACTATCTAGAATAAGAATTCACTCTAAACCACTTCCTTCTCTTTTCTGTACTTCTCCTTTCTCCTCTATCCCTGAACCAGTAAGCAAGAGTTACGTGATGCTTCACAGAGACTTCTCCTGTGACTTTTCTGGCTTTTGAAGTTTGAATCCAAGGCAGCAGACCAGAAGGAAGAGCCTTCTTCCCTGCCCCCACGCCTTTTTTTTTTTCTTTTTCTTCATTAGTTCCTTGGAGAAAATGAACTCATCATTGCCCTTTGAACATCAGCCCTTTGAATTTTCAGGCTCATTAACATGATGTCAACTGGGAAAGAAAATATTTTTATTCACTTACAGTAAATCTCATCTTAAAATATTTGTGTGCTAAGTCAAATATCTCGCCCAAATCAACAAGAACAAGTATTTTCCATAAATTATTAGATACCTCCCAAATATTCTGTCCATATGAGTCTACTTTTTCTGTAGTTAATGCAGTTATTTTTTCTGGGATCTCTTCATCGAAGTCTTTTCTGTGCCGTTTTTATTTATCTAAGTCCTGCTTACAACCTAGTATAACAATCAAAATTTAGAGGCTTTAAATGGAAGGTTTCTATTATCAAAAATAAGAGCATGCTTTGAGCAAAGAATTGGGATTCTCAAAATATGTTGTAAAATTCTCTGTGAAGTCAAATTTCAGTAATTCAGATGTTCAGCCAATATTACAATAGCTCTGTATTTGAACAAATAGCAGAATCTAAAATTAGTGCACAGAAAAGAACTGAACAAATTTATCTCCTGATGAGGCCAAAATTTTTAGGGATTGGTTTTCCTGTGAGTTGGCTGGGGAGTATTTCATAGCACTGTGATTTTTATTTTTCTTTTTTTTAAATCTCTCTCTCCACCAGTGCCCTGACCCCCAACTTTATATGCTTGTCAGACTGTCCAATTTCAAGAAGGTATAGCAAAGGAACAAAATTAGAAATAATAGAATGATATTCATTATTTAAGAGTGGAAAACCAGCAAGTTTGGGCTTTGCTACAATTTCTTCCTGTCCCCTTTGAAAAAATCAACAAGTGTTTGTAATATTTTTGGGGTAAAATTGATTGGGCATTTTCATTTCATTCATATGCTTGTGTTTTATATGTAGCTTTCACTTTTTGGTACTATGAAGGGTAGAATCAAGTAGCACCCACTCTAAAATTCAGTAGGCATTTTGAATTCATTCAATCTCTTCTCCCTAAACTTGTTTACCACCTCTACCTTGAATCAGTGCTATGGTAGGAAATATGATAGGATATGTTTTTTCAAATATAGCTGAAAGTGTTCTAGAATCATATGCAAAAGTCCAAAAGACTTGTGTGTATCCAAAACCTCACTTGTATTGCAGACATCAAAATAGATAGTTTTAAAGTATTTTCTCAATAGTTTCCCTATTATGCATTTTATGTTTTATGTATACGAGTGAAGTTATTTTTATATGAATGTTTATTTATATACATGCATATAGTATACATAAGTTATAGGATAAGTATTGCTCCTATATCTAATTAGAACTTTTTTCCTTCTGCATGGTGAACATTTTAATTGTATTGGAGAAATTTTGGTTAAATATTAAGTAAAGTTAAAATTTTCCAAGAAACCTGTAGACATTAAATAAATATTTTAATTTCTTGCCTTTGGGAGATCTTTATTGGGTTAATAGGGAGTAATGTATTTTATCAAGTCCAGACTTGAGTCTGGAACTAAATGATATTGTTTGTTTCATGTGAGACAAAAAAAAAATTAGATTTCTTTGATGCAGATCCAACAATCCAGAACTTCTGAATATTCTCCAAGAGATATTTTTGGAATCCTTAGAAAAATTCAGTGTGGCATTTTGGTGATTTTGGTTGTTGTCTATGATTGTATTTTGTCAGCCTGTGCAGAAAGGCTATCAGAATTAAAAAGATGCCAAGACTTAGTAATTTTTAGTCCCAGGTCTTTGCTGCTGAGGCCACTGGCCTAATTTGTGGATATGAATTACAGAACTTAATGAATAAATGCGAAGAAATTACCTGTTCAGCATTAACCAAACATCATCTTGCAGACAGCTGCAAAAAATGTTCTCCTTTTAAAATAAATTTTGTTGTACTTGCACATCTCAGTCATTCACTGCGACTGACTCTGAGCTGGCAGTTGGGGCTGACACATCCACGCTGCAATGTGAGGGTGCAGCCACAGCCTCCAGAGCCACTCGAGGCCAGCAGGAGCTCTCCAGCTGGCTGCCCAGTCTATAAAGTCTAGATCTGACAGCATAAGTGCACAAACCTGTTCAAGATTTTGGATACATTCTCACTAGCCATCACAGTTGTGCTGGTATTGGCTCCTGTTTTGAACTTTGAGACCATTAAATGAGAGCCAGGTGCATCATTTGGTGGAGATGATGTGTATAAGCTAAAAGCTGCCAGGTCAGTTTGGGTCATGCAGTCAGGCAGGTTTATATTTGAGTTTATTACTCTTAAACTGCACAGACAGTTCTGAATCCTCTCTTAAGAGTGGCATTAACCTTTGCTGCATGCAGCATGGGCACTAAGGATTCAGTTATGAGCGATAGCGAGTCAGTCTTTCTGCTTCTGTCAAGACAACAGAGGTACTTTAGCCAGCTTGGACAGCTACAGTATAATTTCTGAGTAAATAAGAGTATTCTTTTCAGTTTGGCACTGACTTAGGTCTCAGAGTACATAAGATTTTAATTGAGTTTGACTTTACCTTTCTGAAGTTATATGTTCTTAGAAAATATCATCTCCATTGTTCACACACAGGAAAGCAAGCCGCAGCAGTGAAGAGAGAAAAAGCAAGAAATATGCTCTGAGAAAAAGCAAGAAATATGCTTTTAAAAAAATCACAAACATGGGAATCTGGTTGAGTGTTTAATTTATGTAAATTATTCTTTATTTTCTTAGGATGGAGTCAACAGAAAAATGTGAAGCAGTGATTGCTCATTTTAATGGAAAATTCATAAAGACACCAGCAGGAGTTTCTGGTATGTTGCATATATTTCTTACAAGATGTATAAATAGGTTATTGCTTTCATGGTGGAAGCCTGGTACACTGACTGTTGTATCTGGCTTCTCATTTAGAGGCAGGCTTATTAAAATTAAACTGTGTCTTTTTGGATGACTGTAATGCTTGCTTGGAACACACTATATCGCTTTTCTGTTGTAAACCTTTTCTAGGAATCTAGTAGTGTTCTCTCCTAGCAGAGAAACAAGCAGCTAAGATGCCAGCTATGTACAAATTTACATCCCACATAATCCTAGTTGAAGTGAGGAAACAAATATCTGTATCAGAACAGAATTTGGCTGATTGTCCATGGACAGGGCTTTTTTCAAAGGCAAAAACTGTCTGGTTTTGTCATCTGTTGATGATTTTTTTCGAAGCATTTTTAAGAAAATATTTGCTTAGAAAAAAAAAAGGAATCTGCAGCAGTGCCTGGCACGATCATTCACTGGGGAGCTGCGACTCTCACGTCAGTGTAGATTTTGAAGTCCTTCAGGAAAATGGAAGGAGGTCAGCATAGAATGCTGCTTCTAGAAATATTGTGCAAGGCAAAATTCAGAGAAGGCTTAGTAGAATTTTGTTGTCACACCAAGTTCCTCATCAGTTTGTCTGCTTTGTCAGCACTGTTTCTAAGAGACAAAATGTATATTCCACGAACACTGAAAAATGAGGAGAGGAAATTCAGAGCTGCTGAGTAAAATAGAAAGTAAAGAGGACAATAAAGAAGGAAAGAATACATGCCTGACATTCCAGGCAGCTTTCAGTAGGCATTTTATTGTGAATCCCAAGTGGGAATTTTACAAATTACAGTGTTGATGTGGTTGCTGAAGCTGCCTTTATCCCACTGGTGAAATGTTCTCTGCAACCAGCCCCTGTCACCAAGGAGGAGGAAAGTAGCCCTCGGCAGGCAGACAAGAATGCAACTTGTTTAGTAAAACTCCAAACATGCCTCATCTCTGAAAGATTGCTCCAGTTTGAGGCAGTCTGTGCTGCTGTAAGGATGGAAAATGCTTCAGACCACAGGAAACCACTCCCTTCAGCAAAACTAATCTAATGCAGCATTTTGACTTCCCTAGCCTTGCTTTTGCAGACCCTTTGCTTTGGGATTAATTGCTGAGATTATTATTCAGTTAAAACTTTGTTACAAAGTTTTGATAAAGCTAGGCACATTGTTGCATTTGTTACTTTAGTTATATTATTATTTTTACTTTATTACATTTAGTAAAAATGTTACAGCCTATGTATGAACAGATAGTAATGACACTAAAAAACTGTAACAGAAGCTCCTATTAATGCTTTTTAGTTTGTTAATTTTTATTTTCACTTGCCTTGTCCTGTTCTCAATGAATGAGCCATCAAGCATGTCACTGGTAATCATGCTCTGTCTCTGATGGGCCATTGCTGAAGCTGGAGTTGCACCCTTACGTGATGAGGTTCAACCAGGTAGAAATAAAAAATTGCTGCATGGAATTGTAGGAACAATTTTTGTAGTATGAAGGAAACATTTAACATAAAAATGTGATGAATTAGGGACAAGAAATTTGCATAGAACTGTCCATTGTCTTAAAGTGGAAACTAAACAGGGGTCTCAAGATGTAATCCACCTCATAAGCTTGAACTTCTAATGCTTACTTTGCAAAGTAGTTGTCTAGGCTCTCTGTCTAGAACAGGTAAAGAAAAACACACCTCCAGAGACTGTCCTTGTGGTTGCAAAGGGTGTCTAAATCAGTCTCTCAGAAACAGATAACTCCAAATATCTGGAAGTCAGTTAAGTGAGATACAGGTCTCACTTTCCATGATACTGAAAAAGAGACAAATGATCAGGTGCATAAGGGACTTGTGAGAACCTCGGTTTTTAAAGACCCTCAATTTTATTGTATAGGGTACAGCCTCAGCTCTGTTTCCATGCTGGTGCTGTGGAGTTTCATAGCTCCTTGCAAAGGTTTTTATGGAGTTCAAATTCTTCCTGGAGTTCCATACTACATAGCAAGCACCTGTCCAATAATGCAGTCTTATTAGAGAATTAAATTTATGCATAATAGTATGCTGCAGTCTGCCAAAAATGGTGCAATCATGAGGCAACTGTGATTTTGGACTACCTGCGCAGAGAAAACTGGATGGTAGTGGGAAAGCTCTTGAACAAGCAAAAATTAGGAAACTGTTTTGAAATAGATTAGCAACCATTGGGATTATAAAGGATCAAGTTCAAACACATGCGAAACAAAATCGTAGAACTGGAACTATGTTTAAATTAAAACATTGTGTCCTAGAAACATGGCTAAAATCAGCAAAGGGAGCTGGCTCTAAAAACACTGTTATCAGGATAAAGAGGGTAGGAGAGATGGGCCTGTAATGAAATAGGTGTGGGAGGAAGAACATTTGTTCAACAAAAACATGCTTTCATAATGCAGCTTTGTTATTTTAACTAAGTTTGGGTTTAAATGGAAGAATGGGTCAAACAGTTATAGAAAGCATAGGTGAAACCTCTCCTGGAGCATGAGAAGACAGAACAAAAAACCCTCTAAGAATCTGAGGTGGCCAGGGATTAACACAAGATGGTCTCAAAAGTTCAACTCTAGACTTAGGTGAGTGACTGGGCACTGATGATGCTGAGCAAGCTAAACCCAGACTTAACTGGCTATTCAGGCTTTATTTAGCTTAATGAAATATATTCAGTATTTAGTGTGTCCTTGTTTACCTTCAGTAAAGAAGAAGAAAAATTAGCTCAGAGAGCAATTTGAAATGCACTGCAAGTTGGTATAATCCTGAAACTCCTAGAAGTGATGTATTAGTTTTACCATTTGTTGTTGGGGTTTGTCCTTTTTTAAAACATAGGTTATTGTAATAGTTGGTTGTGTTTTATGGATTATGACTTCCTTTCCATTTTGTTGCTAAAAACCAGACTCAGAACTCTAATTATTGTACTTAATTGTCTTCTCAACTGAATGTTTATTATATGATTGCTCTAATTTTAAAGTAAATTTTGCATTTAGTTCCACTTTTCTCCTTAAAGAACTATTGTTTTCAGTAAAGAATGTAATATTTAAAGCTTTTCTATTCTTCTGTGAAATGTATGCGTCATGATGTGCATTGGAGGAAACAGACCAGACTGGTATAAAGAGCCAGGACTCAGCAGATGAGCAGTGAGAACAGAGCAGCAGCATACTTAGCCTTCCTCCCCTAAAGATGATACTCAGTGTTCACTGTCTTTTTGTCTTGTGTTGGATCCGTAGTGATTGTAGAAATTATCTTCTGGGCAAAATCTTGAAAAGGCATCTCCTCCCAACCACAGTAGCATGTAGCTGTGCGATGATACATGAGAATAGTTATATAAATAACTACCTAAAGCAGCTGTGCTATTGAATATTTTAGGTATGTGTAAGTCTGAGTGTATTTGTCTCTCTTATATTTAAAATGAGAAATATAGGAGTTAAAAAGTTACAAAAGTTTTATGCCTGTTCTACAGGCTTCATGGATTATCTAATATTTCTTTTACTGAAAAAGAACTAAGGTGATTTTGGTTTAATGGGTGTAAGGTAGAGAGCATTTTTGCTTCAGGAATGGCTGGTGATGGTGATGATACAGAAAATCAAAAATTACCCATGACCCACCCCTCTCTTCCCACTTAGGATAAAGATATTGGCCACTCTGATTCTGTTTTAGGGAGAAAATTGAGTGTGTGAGAGCCCTACTCCTGCCTGTGTTCTTGACTAGACTAGGAAAAGGTCCACCAGGAATGATAGACCCTACTGTTTGAAATGATCTGGTCTTGGACATCTCTCTAGTGTGAGTAGGAGTGAAAATGGAGCCCTGATGTAGCTCCCTTCTGTCAGTCATATTTGAGTGTTTTCTAGTTTCTTACCTTTACAAAGTATCCAGCACTGAAGATCTCTAGTGAATTTAAGCTGCTTGACCATAAATTCACTTTTCATTATCTTTCACAAATCCTTTAGAAAAAAACCACGTGAACCACAGCCTGAAAACCACTCCTACAGGGTGTCAAGGGCTGACAGTGCTGGTGTCACTCCTGGTTGTCACACTGAAGGTAGAGGGGCAAAAATTTCATTCCTTAGATCAAGACCCTGACATTAGCTCAGCTGGTCAGAGCATGATGCTAAGGCACCAGCATTGTAGGTTTGATCCCTGTATGGGCCATTCACTTAAGATTTAGACTTGGAAGGGACCCACAAGGATCATCAACTCTGAATATTTTGTGAAATCTGTGATTTAGAGGGTTTAACTGCTCTAACACCCATAATTTGCAATTGCTGCTTAGTTTTAAGGAGCAACATAGGAATAGAAAAGAAAAATGCTTCTGAAAACCACTCAAAATATCCTTCTGTGACAAATTATTAAACCTTGTATAAATTATTAAAGCAATGTAATCCTGAGCATTATGTTTAGGTGAAGACTAGGATGGTGAAGAGTATAATATTTAACTTCTCTTTAAAGATATAAAGCTACCCTAATCTTGGGTTGCGCAATTTCTTTTTTAATTCCCACAGCCTTTGGCAAAAGTTTCTAGCTGTACAGGCTTGCTCCATCATTAAAGTCATGTTTTAATGTCAGAATTCATTAACTCCCATATGCTTTGCTCTAGAAAATAAGCAATGAAAGTCTCTAAAATATGCAGTTTAATTGAAAACTGACTAAAAGAATAGTATTTTTCAGCTCTTTTGTTGTATTTTTTAGTAACTGAAAGCAGGGTTTATTGAAAAGTTGATAAAATTAGCCATGTAAAGTCAAGGGTGTAAACACAAAGTAAAACAAAGGACATCCGTTTTGTTCTTGCATTTATGATATCACCCAGTACATATCTGGGTAGACACTGAACAAAGACAAACCGAATTCTAATATACAGATATGAACAAAGTGTCTACAAGGAAGAATTTACTCTCTGCATTTACTCTCTACATCTGGACTAATATTACATTCACATCTCTCTTCTTTAAAAACATTAGAGAAGGGTGATTCAGGGCAGGACGAGATGGTCAGCACTTTCCACACCCAAGTTTTAAAGCCCTGACCTGCTGTTGAAGGCCAGGAAAGCTCGTGGTTACATAGCTGCAGCTCAACAGGCATCTGCAAACCATTGGCAGTGTTGGTTTTCATTGTGTGTCAGAAGAGTGGGCATGTTAAACGTGGGGTCCTAGCCGAAAAGCTTAACTCCACTGTAAGTCGTAGCCTTTTACATCAGGCACATCTGAGCTGTGAATGCAGCTCTGAATATTTGTACTCTGCCTTTGTCTTGTTCATACAGACAAGTCACTGAATGATTAATGGTCTACTTCATCACTGGGCTTGCACAGTTCCCAGCAATTAAACAATAAAAATGACTCTCCCTTCCTTCCTGGACTACAAAAGACTGCTTAACTGGTCTGTGGGACTTGTTGGAGCTTTTTGTTCGAATATATATCTGTTATATGCATGCTCTTATGTGCAAGAGAGAGAATATGCTGCATATTTGTGAAAAATATGAGAAAAGGTAAGCTGAAGAAATAAAGTTCAGATGTAATTTTGGAGAGAGTAAGGTCTATGTTCATTCTCTGGTGTGAGGGAGATCAGTAGGTCATACTTGGCTCCCAAGAAGGTTTATCTCCTTCTCATGACCCTCCCTCTGATGACCATCAGTCACTGTGTTGTTGTGGGAGTGAACACAGTGCTGTTCAGGTCGCGTCTATGGAGGAGCAGCCAAAAGTTGCAGCTGGGCTTTCAACTGGAGCAGTCCCCACTGCCAGCTTTCAGATCTTGAACCAGGATCAGGGAAGGCCAATGCTGTACAGCCTGCTCACAGCAGCTGGTGCTGTTAAGCAGATCGCCTGCCCTGGGTTTTTTTACATGAGCTGGAGAATTCACAGCATTTGGCCTCTTTCATGGGTGCAGTGAGGAGCAAGGGAAGGTGGAGGGTCAGAGAAAGGTTCCCGTGGCTGGATCTGTGATCTGTAAGATGGAGCACTAACTTCTGTTAGATCACAAATTGCTGGCTTTTTAAATGTTTGGGTTTCTTCACTGCTGCAGGTTTTGGATATTACATATGCAAAATCCAGTACGTGTGTATAATTCTTATTCCATTTTTTCTTTTTCTTTAAATTTGTCAGAGAATTTTTACAATGCAATGCAGAAGATGTTTAATCATTTGAAATGTAGCTGGTTTTAGTTATCTACTGACAAAAAATTCAGATTTGTTATTATAATAGGTTTTTATGAACATTTTATTCAAACAGTTGGACAGGTTTACTCTACTTATTTTTAAAAAAGATCTTTATGTTGAGACAATGATGAGAAATGCAAGCACAAATAATGCTTTCAGAAAAGTTTTTTACAATTCATTGTAGGGATTTTTAATGAAAGCATAATGCAGCTTTAAATAAAGCATTTACTACCTGTGAGTGCTATAATACAGAATGACAGGGCTAGAAACCTTTACAGTTTTTCTGATGTCTTTCTGTACTGTTCTTATGCCAGTTTCTTTTGACTTCATCCAAAATTTTATAGTGTATATTTTAGAAATCGTATATGCTCCCCACAAAATTAGATTTTTTGAAATAATGCATAAGTGGCCAAAGATATTCAAATTAGGGAAGAGGGTTTTTTCATTTAAGGCAGTTACTTCAGCATTTGGAACTCCTCTCTTACTGTCCAATGGACTTTTGTTTTCCTCACTGTGTAAAATCAATCAAAATAATTTCAGACCAGAACCTGACAATTTTGCCCACATTGGCTAACATATTCTGAGATTATTCTGGGATTACCTCCTCTTATTTCAAGAGAGCTGTACGTGGACTAAAATGCTGCATGCTATGACCAAGATTATTGGGATATAGCTTTTATAAAGCAACATCAAATCATCCATCAGTATCTTAATATAGTACCTTTTTGCCCCAAATATGTTAAAACAGAAGGTGCTTCACATAATAGAAGACCCCAGAGCAAAACTCATTTCTGGGAATGCCAAAAATCCCCTCAGAAATGCAAGGTTTTGAAGACAGTATTTTCCAGTTTGTCTCCTACTTTAGGGTTTCTGTTATTTCCTTGTTCATTTACTCCATTGTCCATAAGTCTCCTATATTTTTCCAGTGTCATTAGCCTAACCTTTTCCTGGTATTTTAAATTATTATAGGATTTTAATTACTATTTTCTGTAGGATAATAGATTTTAAATTAATTTGGTTGTCATGTTTAATGTTATAGTCTGACTCTCTGTGTAACAGCAACAGGTAGGAGAGGTCCAGGTCTCTGACCTGTGTGGTCAGTGCTGGAGATGAGACAGGGAACCGCACACCAGTTCTGTCTCCCTTTTTTATAGAGAAGGCTGTCAAAAGATGTGTCATGCAGGACGTGGATGTTTTTCCAGTAGAACCAGAGCTAGTGTTTTAGATGTGACATCCAAAGCCAGGGATGACCTGGCCATTAATGTTCTTTTTGTGCCAAAGTTTTAAAAGTCACGCTCTTTGCAAGGTTAAGCTTCTCTAGGGTTTTCAATACCAATCATCTATTGCAAATGCAGACAGGGTGAAGAGACGTCAGCACTCACCATGGTTATATTAATAGATTTTGTTGAAAATTTTTCTTGGGGTTGTTTTTCAGCAGGTGGCCTTCCCACCCCATTTCTGCATTTGGAAACCTGTATGTTTTCAGGTCCAGCCGTGTCTCATGAAGATGTTTCCAAACAGAGAATGACATGATGAAGCTTAGACAGCTCATGTGTCAGGAATTATTGGCAGAGAAGCATTTACATCCAAGTCATAACAGTGATTCCACCCTGTGATTAGAGAGGGTGTGGTGTGGATGCAGCAGAGCTGTGCTTCAGCCATAGGTACTTGGAAACACGGAAGCTAGTAACAGGGAAAGAAAGAATACTATGCAAACCTTTCCATTGCTTCAATTCTGACATTAAATATTGAAATAATGGTCAAGATTGTGTTAGGAAAAATAATAATAACAATAACAATAAAAAATAATGAAGTGTGGTGATACTGTTTCATGGCAGTATGCGAAAAAACCCAAAAGGACAATCTTGAAAAATTTCTGGTTGCATTGGGTGTTCTTTGTAGAGCAGAGATAAAATGGGAATGGACAGTTGTGGCATTTTCTCAGTGCAAGGTGTCAGGAGATAAAGGTGCCCACTCTCACTTGCCAGCTGGAGTACGTGGATGTACTGTGCTGGCTCTTCTGCCTGTTCTGGATGAGCAAAACATTTAAGTTTTGGGACATTACTGAAACCTCCAAGGGGTGGAGAGAATATGTTATAGACCTTTGGCCAGATTTTTTCTCCACCCTCCTTAGATATACTTCCAAAGAGGCAAAGCTCAGAATTCTGATGGCAATTCTCGTTCATCCCCAGACCAAGAGACACGTACTCAGGATATACAGACCATATTTCTTTACAACAGGTTTTACAGCAGTAGTTTAAAATCGAAGATATAAGGTGTTCCAGATGCTCTGTTTGTGTGTGGCAGCTGCCTTTGTGCTGTGCAGAACAGTTGTTGATGCTGTAGTACAGCTCTGTGTTATTTAACTGTCATATTTGGAATATAACTTAAAACCATACCTCATTTGGAGAGTTGAACACCTGTGTATGAATGCTACTTCAACTAATTTTTCTTCTTTCTTCTCAGTTCCTGCAGAACCTTTATTGTGCAAGTTTGCCGACGGAGGACAGAAAAAGAGACAGAATCAGAATAAATACATACAGAATGGAAGAGCATGGCACAGAGAAGGCGAGGTGAGACTTGTAAGTCCTCCCTTCAAGCTTTAGTGTGGGTGTGCAAGAATGAATACTTAGGAAAATGATAGGCACTGAGACTTCTTGGCTTGGGTCTTTGGCATATTAAAAATGTGCAAGCAACTCTTACCTGACAGTTTGTGTCTCTATAAAAAAATACTTAACTGTGTCTTTCTTCTGAGGAGAAAAAGCAAAATGTGAAACACTGAGTCCTATCTCATTAAAGTGAACAATAAAATCTCCTTCAACTTGGTCAAATTATAAACTTTAGCTTTCTCCTATTATTAAACTACCAGAAACATAACTGTGCTTACATGCAGTAAATAATCCTTTGATCTATGCAATACTAAAATGCACATCACTTTCACAAGATTAAAATAGTATAACAGTGCCATGCAGCATTATTATTTTTAGTCAACAGTTGTTTTAATCTTTAATGTTCAAGATAGTCGTTTTGCAGACTTACTGTGGTTAGCAAGCCTAGACACCTCATTTATATTAGACAGGAAAATTCAAATGTGCCTTCTGAAAAACTGCACTCCCCATTCATTCTTATAGTTCATATATTGTAGGCAACACCCTAATGTAATCATCTGCATGCCCTGAATCTCAAACACACACTTGTTCTTTTAGCCAGGTGTTTAATAGATTGCATTTTGTTCCTTATGATGGAGCATGGAAACTTGTATTCACGGTCTATATTGGTGATTCTCGGAAACTTGTATTCACAGTCAATATTGGTGATTCTCTTCTCTGTATAATTACTTTCGTCAATTAACCTTTCCCTAAGTTCTGGTAATAAATTATTTCAATACAAATTTTCAGTTTTAAATGAGACAACTGAAGAAATAGTAAGAGCAATAATTTACAATTAAAATTAATTTTGTCAACTCTTTCTTTTCCACTTTTTTTTTTTTTAAAGGCTGGAATGACACTCACATATGATCCAACCACAGCTGCTTTACAAAATGGGTATGTTGAATAATGGCACACTAAGAAAAAAAAGTTTGCATTATGAAAGATGCATAGAACTGGCATTTAATAAATATTTCTGCATTTTCTAGATTTTATCCATCACCCTACAGTATTACAGCAAACAGAATGATCACTCAGACGTCCATTACGCCATATATTGCTTCTCCAGTTTCTACATACCAGGTTTGTATTTAGAAATCGGTAGCTGAAATGGTTCATTGGAGCTTATGTTTATTTATCAATTGTTACATCTGGTTTATGAGGTCTCCAATAATGCTTCATTTTAATGAAGTGACCTCCTTGTGCTGTACAGCATGAAAGTGACAGCCTGAAAACCTAAGAGTGTATGTGTCAGGAAGCACAGCGATTTAATGAGATCCTGGTGTCTTGCAAAACCAAGACTCCAACTTATGGTGGTGGCTGAGGGATTTGTAGCAACTTCTGCATTGTATGTGAGACTTTTCGTTTTCTCTCAGCCAAATTCTTTTAATGTCAGCAGTATATCTGAAGTAATTATTCTTTATTTAAAACCTTCTTGATTTAATTAAATTAATTTAAAATATATTCTTCCATGCATTTTGAGCTTTTCTCTGGTTTTTTTTTCAGAAAGCCCAACAATGTCTTATGTAATTGTACTAAGAAGGGTACAGAAACATTCTTGACATTAGAGAAGGAAATCTGAAGGAAAGAGCTCAGAGTTCAAATTACCTCAGCATTCAAATTCAGTGTTTTTAGATGAGGAGTAAAGCATTTAATAGCCTAGCACAGTATTTCTACTAAGGTTACTAAAAGGTTTCTAAAAGGTTACTTTATTTTGAACAATAAATTAAAACATAAATTGTGGACATTGTTGGTTTTAGAGCCCAGTCCAAAACTTTCTGAAGAGGGATTTTGATAGGTGCCATCTTGAGTCCTCACAAGGGATATTGATATACAATTCAACATGTTGAGAAATTATATGGAACAGTTTTAGTACTTTGATGTAAATCTCTTAGGAATCCTCAATTTTAGGGCATCATACATTTCAGTTTACAAACAACTTGCTTTAAATACAACTAGTATGGCAGTCTCAGATGTGTGCTCTGTAATTACTGCTCAAGATCTGCCAATTATGCCAGTGTATGCTAAATGATGAGTTATTTTGGCATTTTACTGTTTAACACATAGATGGAGTAAACAGCAGTGATTCAGGTCATAAATAACTCGAATTAAATTTAGAAAATTCTTACCTCTATATGTCAGGGTAGGGAGAAGAGGCTGTTTGTTTTCGAGTGAGAGAGACATGCTGAGCTTTCTAATGTCCTCTGTGTGTGAATGAATATGGGAGGGTACGTAAAGGGGACACAGAAGGCTAACAGAGGCACTGTGGGCCATTTTGTCAGCTGTCTCTTGCAGAAATTTCCATGTAGCCTTCAATTCCAAGTGAGGAGGATGAAGAAGAATTGTCTAATATTAGTCTGGCTATCTAATGCCGTCTTGCATGAGCAAAATGCTGTGTAGGAGTTAAAACAGTGTTTTTTGGTGTGAAGGGCAGCTGGATTATTTTTATATTAATTTCTGAGGTAACTTATGCAACACAATGTTTGCTCTCGGCAGATAGTGCTAGACTATATTTTTCAGTGTACTGAATCATTCTGCTTAGTACTGCATCACCTCAGAAATTACAGTAAGTTCTTACCCAGAAAAATATTTCAGCAAAATTATCTGATATCTTTATTAAAATATAAATTATTTATCAATATAAGACACTCTGATATTCAGGATCCAACTAAAAATTGGAAGTTGGCATGGAAACATACTACTTAGCAATACAGGATTGTTTTTGGGGCTTATTGAGATAGGCAGACCACAATCCATTATGTTTCCAGAAATGTAGTTACCAGTATTTCAATATACATGGCATGGAGCTTAAATTATTGTGGATGGAGTTATTAATATCATTATGCTTGAAGTGACACAGTAATTGGAATTGAAAATTAAATTGAAGTATTCTGTACTGAGGAGGAAGGAGGTTCTTGGCCAGAAGAGTTTCACAATTTGAGTATTAGTCACATCTTTGTTACTGATCCCTTCTCACTGAAACCTGCAGCTTTCTGTCTTCTACACAACAGAACATATCACACAAGCACAGTTTGGTTGGTTTTTTTTTTTTTTTCCTTTGAGGCATGGTATAACCTGCTCCTAGATTTATTCTTATTCAGGTAAACAAATGTAATAAAGTTTTGGCTAGTGTTTGTTTCTGCAACCCTTGTGTACCAAAATGACTGCACCAAGCCAGTTACTATCATAGTGTGAGATGAGCCAAAGCTTTAGTCAGGCTGTACCAGTATTTTTGCCATTAAGATTTTGCCTGAGGAAAGGGAGTGTTCCAGTCTTCTAATTTTTGAACTCCTGTTTGCTCTTTTCCTGACTGAAAAAGAAAAAAAAAACTACTTTGATTTGAAAGTCAGTACTAAAAGAAGGGAAGAAGTATTTCCATCTTCCAGAACATACCTCACCTGGGTTTTTTTCAAGGCTATGTGTCTACCTGTCCTGTTCACAGGACTCTGGGAATGATGGTAGAGGCATTTAAAGGGCTTTGAATGTCCAGCAGCAGTGGTGAGCCAGTTCTGTGTGCGGTGCAGGTTGGATTCCTGCCTTACCCTACACACCTGCAGCAGGTGGGGAGGAAACATTTTTGTCCTTACCTTTAGTATTTCTTGCACACTTTTTCAAAGAACTGTTGCAACCAGCTCTTTTTAACCAGGATAACAATATAACCTATTAGTTTCCCTTTTTATAATTCACTTTGCCATGTCAAGTTAAGCATTCTACTGCAATTGAAATATTTGTGTGGTCACCGGTTTTGGAGTGAAAATGTGCTTGTTGCAAGAGCAGGAACTCTCATCAAAACCTCCTCCTCTTCCTGTGCTTTGAGAATAACATACCACAATGTCTTGCAGAAGAACAGCTCTCCTATATCTCCTCCTTTTTCCTGGAACAAAATCATAGCAGAATTCCTGATTTTTTTTTCAATTGTGAAAATACAATCATTTATTTTATTCTGATCACACTAGAAGGCAAATGGTGCTATACCTTCTGAGATCCCAATTACTTTTCCACAAAGAAATTTCTGAGACAGAAGGAGCCTCCTTTTTCAACATAGCAGAAATCTGTCATTCATCTGTTTGGCCCCTTTCATCATATTTGATAAAGTTTCTGAAACCTGAACTAAAAACATTGTATTTTTTTCTGAAAGGTGTATGTGGTATATGGTCTCCAAATCTTGTCTCTGATTTACAGGTTACAATGAATACATTTTTCATAGAAATCAATGTTGTTCCACAGAGTGACTAATTGGATTAAAAAGTCAATAAATAAGGGAGGAGGCATGTTAACATGATTTGAATTATTACTATATCTAAGTTGGAGTATTCCAAGAGTGTGTAAAATGAAAAATAAAATGCCAATTTTGTTCTAGGTTCAGAGTCCTTCTTGGATGCAGCCTCAACCATATATAATGCAGCACCCAGTAAGTTTTTATGCTTCTTCATTGTTGTGTTTATCTATTATATAAACACTTTACATACTTTAAACAACAGGAAGTATGTCAGTTCCTGCCCAATTACTTCCATGGATCAAAATGAAAAGCAAAACAAAGACAGTAACCTGAGTTGGGGCCTCCTTTTTTCAGGAAAAAAAAAGAAAGTTACCTTCAGAGTATCAGTGTGATGAGGACCATTAGAGAAAACTTCCAAGAGGAAACTTAGTGGTGTTGGGGTCTTTTGGTTTTGTTTTATTTTTTTACTTTAAATGGAAAGCACTTTGCAAATACCAAATATTTTACATACTGATTCAGGAGCTGAGATTGGAGACCCAATGTTTTAGAATAGGTCTACAATACTTCAGACTGGATAATTTGTGAAAGACAGATGGATGTAGTGATATAAATTACTTATGGGCACTCACTTGAGAAAACCTGCATAGCTTGTTCTGGCTTCACCATTCATGAGTAATGCTGCTCTCTGCACTTTTGGCTGTGGCATCTGTACCAGACTGTCAGGCATTCTAATCTCTACTCTCCCATGATATTTTGCTTCTTGTCTATGTCATTTGCCAATTAAGTACCATTATATCTGAGAATTACTGAGTTTCTTGAGATGAGCATTACTAATAATAACAGGCACTTTAATACATGCACTCCCATAGTTAACAAATAGGTCTATTTCCAGATATAGAAAGGATACTGCCTTGACTTTAATTAACCTCTCCATGCAGATTATAAAATGTAAATCTTCTTGGCAGAACATTTTCTTCTTGGGCATGCAGAGAAGGTGATGTTGAACCAGAACACCCTCTCACACTTAATTGTTGTTGTATTTGTGGTTTTTGATGTTAAATACACATACACAGAGCAGGTTTTAATTTCCTTCTCTCTCAAAACACATTTTCATAAAACAACATCCTGCAAATAATGCTGTGAAAGACAAGAGCTGATATGTTATAATGCTATAAGGTATATTAGTTTCACAGGTACACAAGATGAGATTTCACAGTTGAAAATAAAGACCTGGATTCTAGACTGAAGTTCAGTTTTGGTCTGTGCAAAGACGGTTGCTGTCTTGCTCATTTGCTTTTCAGAGAAGCCTGCAGTCTACAGACAGGAAATTCTTTCAGTGTTTGATGTGCCTGTGACTCATTTCATCTACACTGATCACATGGTTGTTTTTCCAAGTGTATTACATACTTTTTTCTTTTCTTTGTAAGAATTAGTTATTGATTCAAAATACTTGTTTTCAGTACACTGCAATTATTTCTGTTAGTGTTGAGCCTCCATTAATTTTAATCAACACCTTCTGCAAGCATAAGTCATACCAAGTATTTGGAAGTGTGTTTTTGTGGAACATGATTGGTAAAATGAAATTTCTTGATAATCTTCCATTTCAGTTACCTCTGAAAACCTTATGAGTGTGCCCTCCATATTTAGCAATCTAAAGTGTTTAAAAGTTTAGAGTATGATTTTTATGAACTTAACAAAATGGTGCAGAAGCAATAGAAATGTCATCAGAGCAGCTGGTGTTTAACAAAGAATCAGCATTGCTAAGTCACTCTTCTGAAATGTGTCTGTAATGAAACCAGCCACTAAGTAGGGCAGCAGTCTCCTGTGTGAACATCACATGTGATGGGTAGAATTCTCCCAACACAAATGTTCCTCCTCCAAAGCCGCCATTCCTAAAGATGAGATAAAAGTTTCTTCCTAAAGCATGAAATTCCAAAGCTTAAGCTAAGTGAATCTGTACCAGGTAACGTGCAAATTTTTGCTTTCAAGTCAGCATCTGGTTAAACTCATATTTTACAAAGCATTTTCAGCAGGTCTCTCAAGTGCATTGCACATCAGTTGAATGCTCAATGGGAAGTCAAAGCAGGTCTTCCACCTTGAGCATCTACAGATGCTCAAGTAAAATATTCAGAATGCCCCAGACCTACTTTTTGAGTCAGTACCTGGGATTAAGGAGAGTTTTTGTGGTATATCCCCTCAGAAGGACAGTCCATACTTAGACTCTCAAATAAAAAATGAAATTAAAACTGAGTGCTGCAACCATTTCTTTCTGTGTTTTAACAGGGTGCTGTTCTGACTCCCTCCATGGACCACACCATGTCACTACAGCCTGCATCAATGATAAGCCCTCTGACACAGCAGATGAGTCATCTTTCATTAGGCAGTACTGGAACAGTATGTAGCAATTCGATACAAAATAGAGCTCACCCAAGTAGAAAATACCGCGTGTAGATCACAGTATGCCTGTGCAGCTTGCATGTGGAAAAAAGTAATCCTAGAAGTCATCTTATGTCCAGTGAATTACTAGGAACTCTGTCCCTTTAAAAATCATATTCAGCAGCTTTTATTCAGCCTATTAACTGATCATTGGAAATGAGTCAATAAAAATAGACCAAAACAAATGAAAGGAATCCAGGAGGTAACTTCAGAGTTGCATCCAAAAGATTAAAAATAGTTAGTTTTACTCTTTATACTCCTTTCTGCAACTCAAATCTCTTGAAGTGTGGAACAGAAGTTAAATTAGAAGAAATTCAGGCTAGCTTCTAAACTGCAAGACCCTTCTTTTCTGACCAGATTGGGTTAAAAAAAGAAAATATGGTGATTTGGGTTAACAGAGAAGGAAAAGTCCTTTACATACTCTTTGAAGTCTAAATTTGAATTTTCTCAAAACAGATACATGGCTTTTCTGGAAAGCCTATTGATTTCAGATGCAAAAGTCTTTTTCTCATGTACATTGCTTTAGGGAAACAGTCAATATCTGTTACACAGTACCATGATAGGTGTTTTGAATACTTTTAAACTTATATTGGACTTTAACTCAAGGTAATGGACTCTGTCTTTCTAGTACATGCCAGCCACAACAGCTATGCAAGGAGCCTACATCCCCCAGTACACACATGTCCAGACAGCAGCGGTTCCTGTTGAGGTCAGTGTATTTATAAAATATTTTATAGAAGAGCAGAGATAAGAAATATGAATATGATATTATTTTTTTTTGCTAGGAAAATTAGTGCTTAAAGGCATATATTGTAACTGTGAATGTACTATGAATGCCATATGTATTAAAACTATAAAATGTTATTATTCTCAACTAATATAGCCAGTATTACAACAAAGAATGACCTGTACTTATGGCAGTACAGTACTTGGATCAACCTTCTCTATGAGCATAGCTCAGGCAAACTTTGTATTTTGTCAAACCTAACTCCAATGGTAACCAGCCAGTGTACTGTAGTTTTGATCTTTCACTTAGTTTACCTATGAGCAAAATTCTCTGCCAACAGACCTTGATTGTAACTTTTTGCAAAGAATCCTGATTTGACCCTGGCATCTCAGGATACTGTGCATGTTTGTCTGATAAATCTCTCCATCAAAGAGGAATTTATTAGTTTAGTTGGAGAGCATAACATAAGTAAACAAAATAATTTATCTACTATTTTGACTTACCTTACACCCTTTCATAGGTCAGTACTTCTTTAACAGAGGAGGTAGACAAGGTGTGCTACAGCTCATATATTCAGGATGAGTGCCAGACAGTCTCTTCCAGAACCTGAAAGAAAAAAACCATTTAATTCAAAGTCTATTTGTCCAGAAACTCCAGGGTTTGTTTGATTCAGTTTGGTGCATCTGCCCATGTGGATCAGAGAAGTACTCTTGGTAATTACCTAAATGCTCTGTCTGCCAGAGCACTCTCAGCTGAATTAATTGCCTGGTTTCTGGGGAGCCTGGTGCAAAGCCCCACTTAGAATTCTTTGTGTTGCCTAGTGCCAATCCCATCACAGTACTCAGTGTTTGTGTGGTAAGTAGATCTCATTCTTCTCACTCCCCTTCAAAAGGAGAGGGACAGAATGCTCTTTTACATCTGCAGATAGAAAATATTCTAGCAGTTATTTTTTCTCTCTGTCTATTGATTTCTATAATGTTGAAAGTTTGAGGTTTTTTTTTTAATTATCATCAAAGCAGCTGAGGAAATACAAGATTTGCATGATCATTTTATTTCTCAGTTTGCTGAAATATAGATCAAGGTAAAGTTAAAACTTCAGATTTTCACTTGAGAAATGTGAGGAAGATTTTACATTTGAAGACTGTTAATTGCATGAGTCAAATGGAAATACAGAGTGGAGGTAATGCTGCTTGATTTTGTCTCATGGCTTGTCTTCCTTTTTATTTGCAGGAAGCCAGTGGTCAGCAACAGGTTACAGTAGAGACATCCAGTGACCATTCTCCATACACGTATCAGCAAAATAAGTAACTGTGAGGTAGGGGTTCATCCTGTCTCATGAAAGATGTGAATTCAAAGATACTTTATTTCATAACTTGCAGTACTCTGTATTGAATTTTTTTTAATGTCATATAAATAATACTGATGATATCTGGGGACAGTGAAGCTGATTTGAACTTGGCCAGAGTCAAAAGCCAGAGAAGGAAACATGGGATCCAGAAGTGAATTAATGAATTCTGAGTAATATTGTTTTAATGATTTCTCTATACCATAACTGGATTATGTTCAATTTTAATTTGTTCATTTTAGCAGCATGCTGTATACAGAATAACAATGAATTAATGCAAAAATACAAGAATCAAAATGCTAAAGGGAACTGTACTGATAGACATATCATGCTCAACTTTTGTGGTACATGTAAGATTAGAAGCAGCTTTGTGGCTGACTTACAGACTTACAGGCAGGGAGGCGGTCTGGTAGAAATCCTTACTGACCTTTTCTCCTGAAGACTTCCCTGCTCATTCTTTTTTCTAGGAAAAAGCTGTTTGGTCCACAATTTTGTCAATTAATTTTTAATCCATGTCCTCATTTGGCTCTAATTCCACAGTTTTACTTTCCTATTCCAGGTTTCCTCTGGTTCTGCTTGCATGGCCTTTTTTACTAGCAAATCATTAGCTTTACCTGAACTTACTTCATACAAAATTGTTTTGCTTTCTGTACATTTCCGTCCTGAAAATGTTACTTGCACTAACTGATCCCTTCTTCATGACCCCTGTTTTAAAATTCTGAAATTTAGTTCTTCCTTAACTCATTGGTTTTTTAAGTGCTTTGTAAGCTAGGCAACTTGGCTATGTAATTTTTTATATCACATTTTCTAAGACCTCACACTGAAAAATTCCGTTCAGCTGCAATAATGTGCTGGAGGCACATGTTAGAAGGGTTTTTCTACAGCCCTTGTGGCATTTATTTGATACTGAAAAGTCAAAATCAGTTATGTGCTACAGTTGTGTGATATCTTTCTAAAATGTATTGATCCAACAAAATACACGTTTTGGCATTAGCTTTGATCCTGCAGGTCAGCTGTGCTGTTTGACAACAGTGCTCTCATCCCCGTTATTGGCATAACAGCTTCTTATATGGAAAAATAGAAACAAACCAATGGGGAAACTTGGCAAATTCAACAGATGGCAGAGCCTGCGTAGCACAGCATATGACCTGTGTTATTCCTGTAGTCGGGCCAAATGCTGGCATCTAGAGGAAGCCCACATCCTTGATTTGCTTCCAGGGCAGGCAGAAAGCAAAGCCACAGACTCTTCTCGTTATCCATCTCGTGTTAAAATCATGACTCCTGCACGTTTCCCATGCCAAGGCTGTTGCCTGGTGTTAACCGCTTTTCAAGGAATTATTTGTTTTGCCTTAAGTCTTCCCTGTGGGCATGTAAAACCTCCTTACCAATAGAGATCTGTGGTAGCCAGCGAAGTGTAATCCTGCGTGTCACATCTCCACCCTGCCTCTCTCTCCCAGCCTGTCAGTATCTTTCCCCATAGACTAAGGCCAGGCAGGAGGAACCGCCTTAAGTCTCCTGAAAGGATGAGTTGTTGTTGCCATCTGAGACACATTTTGTATTGACGACTCTGTGTAGAATTCCAAGCTCTGTGAGCAATTCTGTGTGTTTGCTATAAGTCAGTTCTCCACGTATTTTATTCTTCAGAGAAGCACTGTTACCTGTATTTGTGTGCAGTAGGAGCCAGTGAAATCTGTGTCAGCAGTGGCTGTAGCAGTGGGCACGTGGGGAAGGTTAATGTTACCCGGCTAATTTCAGCTTCAGAGCATGGCATTTGGTATTTCTGTCCCTGGAACATGCTGGTACTTGTCTTGTTTCAGACAGGTGAAGGGGAGGGAATTGACAGTTATTTTGTGCCCTAAATACAGGGAACACTGCAGTCTCTTGATTGTTGTGGCTTTGTTACTGTTGTCAAACTGAAACTTCTTTCTAAATGCGCATGCAGCACTTTTGGGAATGTCCTATTTAAAGTCAATATCCATATTCCCATAATTTGAGGGGTAAATTACAACTAGCACATTTGCATGAGTGGATGCAGTCAATCAGAAATACACCACGTCTTTCCTCTGGCAGCTACATTTAATAACTTTATAGCTTCTTTACAAAAAGTTGTTCCTATGTGAAAAATAGTCAAAGGGACTTGAAAAAAAAAAAAAAACAAACCTGTTTTATATGCACCTACAAATGTACAAGCCTTAAAATACCAAACTTTGCCTTGCTTTGAAAAATTAAAAAATTGTCTAAACTTTTTTGTCATTAGCTGGGTATTTTTTTAAACCCATGTGGCAATATAAGCCAGTACATTAAAAACTCTGCCTTCTAATTTGATGAGCCCTGACCTGCCGTTCAGTGTCATCATCAGGGAGGCACAGTAGCTGTGTCTGTCTTAGCTGTTGTACATAGCCTCCCTGAGGATGCACCAAAAGAAAGTTATTGTTCCTTTTCCAGAGATCAAAAGCCTTGGAGATGCCACAGGAGTAGCACACTCAACCACTTTTGGTCAATTAAAAGGAACAACAACAACAACAAAACAACAAAGAAGGGAAGAGCTTTGAGTGCAGCCTCAGTTCCCCCTTGGGAGGTCTGTGTGCTGAGCATTTGTTAGACAGAGAGGGGGAAACACAGTGCAGGCTCTGTGTCCTGGTGGAGAGCCTTATCCTGGGAAGGGCCAAGCACCTGCAGTGCCGCCTGTGTTACTTCTCACGGTTATACTCAGATTCATTTAGTCTTCTCACAGCTGTCAAAAGTAGGAAATTATTTAGTTTTGTGGACAGCTACATTAGAAAAAAAGTGTGTGATTGTAACTCTGCTCTAGCTCTGACCTTTCTGTGTTACAGATGTCCAGTGTTGACCTGGCCTGGAGAAGGGTGCAAAGGCTGAAACAATCATGGATTTTACAATTGTGCTTTAGGAATTACTGACAGTTTTGCACAGGTTCTTGAAAATGTTATTTATAATGAAATCAACTAAAACTATTTTTGCTATAAGTTCTATAAGGTGCATAAGAAAAACCTTAAATTCATCTAGTAGCTGTTCCCATGAACAGGTTTATTTTAGTAAAAAAAAGTTTTTATCAATTGTTATGACGCAAAAAAAAAAACCTTCAAATTTCTGGGTATGCACAGATGACCACGAAGACTTATTCACGTGCATGACAGAATTTGTGTTTTGGTTTATTTTTATTTTGTTTGTTTCTTTTTTCTTTTTTTTTTTTTTTTTTGTATGAAATGGATTTTCTGAAGTTTAAAATAGTAAAACATCTAAAACGATGTTCTGTGCTTGCAGTGTGTGAGTGTTGCTTTAGTGCAGTGTTGCAGTTATAGTGTCTGGTCTCTTAGCTTTCTGTTTTTCTTTTAATGTAGTGTGAAGTGTCTTATCCTTTTCTATAAATTCCAATTTGCCTTAAATCTTTCAATGCTGTAGCTGTTTCAGTAAGTAGTCCAAACTAATGGTGTAGAATGCTTTGACCAAATGAGCTGGTCTATTATGCCTTGTAAAACAGCAGCATAGGGCTTTTAAAGGTAGTCAATAAAAATTGCTGAAAATTTGGCTTTTTTAATGTGTAGTAAGTGTTTTTAATGATTTTTTCACATAATATGTAAGTTAGTGAAATGCAAGAGGGGAAAAATGTTTTGTGTGAAACACATTTTCTGACTGGGGAAATTTTAATAGTATAAATTGTTTGTAAGGCCATATGCCAATAGTTCCCTCTGGTAGTTTGAATGATTTAGGAACTCTGCTGTATGATGCAATGTAAAATCTTTTTTTGCCTTTTTTCAGAAACTAACTTGATGTTCTAGTTTTAGCATAGGTAGAGTAGGGAGTTTGGGGTGGAGATATCACCGAATGTTTCTGTCCTTCCTTTATACTAATGATAGTGCTTTAGGATGAGGATTGTGCTGAGACTTAGCAAACAGAAAAGTTGCTATTACAGCAAAATGGCAAAAGCTAAAGGACTCGTTTTCAAACATACGCTGAGATTTGAATAGAAGCATAATTGATTGGGTACTAGCTCTCTATAGTAGGTAAATAAAAATAAAAAGACTTGGCACTTTTAAAAGGTAACTTTACCAAAGAACAAAGAGCCAGTAACCAATAATTCTGATTTCTCTCAGCATTGCGTCTTCTGTACTCTTTATTTTTGCCGGACCAGTTTGCGGTTAAGAGAATGTGCCTTTTTTGTACATTTGCATTTAGGTTTTATAATTTTAATTGATGTATGGACACAAAAGCATGAAGGAAGACTTGGATCCAAGCAGTGCCACACTTTACATCATCACTACAAGTGTTAAGTGTAAAGAAAACCAATTTTGAAACTATGAAATTCCTGATTCATAAATACACAGTTATTTGTACTTCACATATTAGATAATTCACTGCTACTAAAGCTCTTTATTACAATTGCATATGTTTTAAATCAAATGATAAATTAAGTTGTCTTCCAAAACTGTGTACTTCTCTGGTCAGCTGTATATGATCAGTTATCTACCTCAAAGTTTATTTCCTTTTGTATTGGGACAGGTTGCTGGCCCTCCCTGTTTCCACAGACCAAATCATCCTAGCTCGGGAGCTAGGGCTAAGCAGTTGTTTCTTTCAAGTATTTTTTAGTTTTTAAATTTTGTGTGAGTATTGGAGTATAGATGTCGGTGACATTTCATAGTTTCAAAAGTAAATTGCTGCTCTGAGAAGTGTAGATTCTAGTGAAATGCATAGTCATAAGAGATGTGTTTTTGTTTTTTCTTTTTTTGAAAAGTTGTGGTATTATTGGTTCTATGCTCCCTGGAATATTACTGCTTTGTAAAAGTCCAGACTTCCTGCAGCACCTTGCCTGTATTTGGTAACTTTCCAAACCTGGATCTCTCACTACTTGCTATTTTTGCATTAATTAAAAACTGCAGTATGATAGCTGGGTTAGAGGGAGGGAAGAGTTGCTGCCAGAAATGTCTGAACTAAGTGCCATACTCATTGTCTGGGTAAGATTTGGGAAATTTAACCTCTGTACATAAAGAAATAATCAGTTACTTAAACATCACATAGTAGACAGCCATTAAATTATAAAAAATTAATTTATGAAGAAAGACCTTTTGTACAGATTGAAAAAAAAAAAAAGATTTTCATAGAGATATCTATATGATCAAGAGAGTTAATTTTTTATTTTTGTTTTACTAGTGCCACAAACTTGCCAGTGGTAACTTATTTGTCCGGTTCAAGATAACTCTGTAGTTTTGTTTCCTAGGACTTGTTGTTAAACGCCAAAAGACATTTTTGAACTGTAAATTTGATTAGATTGTTAGCTTTTTCTGTTTTATTTCTTTGAAAACTTTTGAATAAAAAAGATCCAAAAAAATGAAAATGCATTGTCTTTTTCCTTCAGACCTTCCTTTATTGGGGGCAAACCCATACAGGTTATAGTAAAACTTTTGCATTTATTTTGAAATGTTTGGAATTGCTTTCTGCTTGACAGCCTGGGCTTTTTTCTCCTCTGTCTTTCGTCAAAACCAAATTTTAACTCTTTCATGCCGCAGTACAAGGTCACTAATTCTATCGGACAAAACAGGAAAAGATTTAATATATAATGAAATGTCTGATTTGGATGCAAGAACTCCGTTCTGCTGTGTGTCAGCCATGTGTATAACAAGGCTTGCGTGCTGTGGCTGTAAATGCCATTTTCCTGAGGTAAGGTTGGAGATGGAGGGTGACTTTGGTAACTCATGGCACTAGATTGCTACCTTCAAGTGCTTTTGTCTTCCCACGTATGCTGGCGTTGGCTGGAATACCCAGTCCTGCAGAGCAGAGGTGATACTTCACTGGCATTCAAAGAGATCCCCAGTGTTGGCCTTCCAGCTGCAATATTTAAGCCCTTTATTTCTTTAAAGGTAATCTCTAATTTTATTATCCTTTTGGTAAGATGGTGTGGATCAGGTAAAGGACTGCTCTGACCAAAGTAAGGCTTGGGAAAGCAAGAGGGGAAAATTCAAACTATTGTGTCTCCTCAGCCAAATGCTTTACCAACAGCATGGTCTTGGCATGGCTTTGAATTGATGTGTGTGGCAGGAGAGGGGCTCCGGCCCAGGCTTCGGCACCCCAGGGTGCGCCCAGCGGCAGAGAGCAGGGCTGGGTGATCCAGAGGGCTCCTGCTCCTTGCTACAGGAGCTGGATAGGCAAAGGGGAGGCTCCTTAACCCCAGGTTGTGCTGTTCTGGAGAGCCTTCTCCAGCTTGGGAGACAGTTCTTTCCATTGCACACCTGGCTGTGAGGGATCCCAAGGGCTCTGCCAGCGCTGGGGCAGACCAGGCAGCCTGCTGGGGATGGCCGGTGGAGGCATGCTGCTGGCAGTGCATAGCCTGAGTTTTCAGTCATGCCATACTCGTGCAAGAGATTGAGAATAAATGTGTTTCCAGTGGAGCTGGCAAAGCAACTCACCTGGAGGCTGGGAAACTTGATTTACAGTTGCTTATGCAATGAAGACATCCTCAACAATGATGGCACTAACCGACCCAAGGGAATGGCCTGAAGTTGTGTCAGGGGAGGTTTAGGTTGGATATTAGAAAAAGGTTCTTCACCCAGAGGGTGACTGGGCACTGGAACAGGCTCCCTTGGAAGTGGTCACAGCACCACGCCTGACAGAGTTTAGGAAGTGTTTGGACAATGGTCTCGGCCACATGGTGTGACTCTTGGGAATGACCCTGTGCAGGGCAGGCAGTTGGACTCGATGACGTTTGTGGGTCCCTTCCAAATCAGCATATTCTGTGATTTTGTGATTAATGGAGAGAAAAAACCATCACACTGTGTTACTAAACACTCAACTCCTGTAACTGAAAAAAATACCTTTTAACCATTTTGGGGGTCATTTAAATACTGGTCCAGTATGTTGCCTGTCCCAAATGCAATGCATGAGAAGATGAATACAGAAAACTTTAAAAGCATTTCGTTATATTATTCATGTTTATCACCATACTGAATTAATCTCAGATTAATAAGCATTCTATTTAAATTAAGTGTGAATACTCCTCACAAAAGCTGTATATAAATAGACTCAGAATAATACAGGTCGGAAATGTTTTTTTGCTCTCTATTTGCTTTTTAAATTATCACTATGATAAACTTAGTTCATTTAGTATATTTGATAAGAATTAATGCTTTTTTCAGGTTAGTATCTTTTGCCTGATCTAATAAGGTTGTGTGTATCATTCCTATCAGGCAATCTGCAGTAATACAATGTCTTTATGTAATATACTTTTATTGTATATAATAAAACTCAATACCAACTAGTTTGTTCAGACATTGACTCCATCCTCTTGCATACAACCTGTTTTGAACCCTACTTGCAAACCTGCTGTTAATAATTTTTTTTACCTGTTAACAAATATGGGTCAGTATCAGATTCATGTAGGATGATTGTGTACCAATATAAATGTTTTGTGCAAGATCATGTGCCAACCCTGTTGTTTGTTGGTTGTTAGTGATTACAAAGTAGCCTTTCTTTAGGCAGTGAACATAATCTTTTATCTTTCTCTATTTTCTAAATTAACTACTGTGGCCAGGTGCAAGACAAGTGCAAGCAATGCATTAACAAGCAGTATAACCAAGTACTGTTGAGCAACTGAGCCCTGCTAATGACTGCATATATTGGGCTAGAACAGTTGTAGAGTAAGTCAGAGTAGTCTAAAACACTACTCTGTGTAAGTTTTTCATGGGAAAAAAACCCAAAACTAGTAAGTGCTGTTTTGCTCTCCCCTTCTAGCTTTAATTTACACCGTGGTACCTCCACCATACCAGACAAAATCGATGATTGGCTAAAACTGTGCCACCTAATTTTTCACAGAATCATCGTATCAGAAATGCATTTGATGTGCCAGAATATTTATATGGGTTTGTACTCCTACTCCGCCTGTGCACACTTCACTGCACTTGTTCCTTTTGCTGTGATCAACCACTCCAAAATTTTTTGCAAACTTCCACATGCATTGGAATAAGATACTCAATCTATCCTGTCCAGCAGTGTCTTCTTGTGAAAGCCAGTGTGTTATTTGGTGGCATTTAAGATACGTGTTACCATCCAAACGCTTGCCACACTGACGTACTCTTTCAACTGTGAAAGATCATCTGTATCCTTCCCCCGCCAACAAATTCTGGCGTTGATTAACCCAAACAAATCTGAGGCTTTTGGCTTTCAGACTTGGTCCATTAATTCTATCCAGAATAGGGGTTAGGATATACAAAACCTATTCTGTTTGGCAACTTCTCCTCCAGTGACTAAGAAAAGCCAAGCTGATGTCAGAACAGCAAAGATTTACAGTGCAGTGATCAGAGGGAGAGTGTAAAAGCCTGCATGTGGAATGAGTCAGTCTTTCCTTTTCAGGACAGCTCTAACCACATCTACCATCTGAGAAATCTGTGCAGCCCACTTCTGTAGTAAAGAAGAAATCGTATCACAGGAAAATACTACTGGATTTTTTTTCCATGTCCAAGAAGGAAGGCCAGCTTCTCCACAGGCAAGCTTTAACTGTTTAAGTTATCTTGCCTTTTTCAACACTATCCCCTCGCTCAGTACCTACATCAGTGGTGTTCTGAATTCCGTTGTGTTAAGTTGGTCTCCCTTCAGCTGAATAAACTGACCTCTTTTGACAGCTTCACTGCAATACGAAGGGATTTTTGGAGAACTGAAGGAATGAAGGTATGTGGCATCCTAAAGACTTCCCATATGCACACTGCAGGTGTTCAGGTCAACCTGCTCAGGCAGCTTTCTAAGTAATGTTATTGTTCCAGAGCCCCTCATGCAAGTGTTACCAAGGGGAATAATATTTATAAAATGGTTTCTGCCCATGCACTCCGCTGATGTTAAAGAAGTCATCTGCACTAGAAATTTTCCCAGGTATTTTAACCACCTGAAATTCACACACAGGGATGAGAGTTTTAAGCAATGTCTGTGAAGCACTTAAGGGTAATGGAATAAAACAATGATTTAGAAGAAGCCCAAGAGAAAATTTACTAGTAAATTTTATGTTTTGGTAAATAGTTTTAGCTTTTTCCAAGTACAAATAGAAAATCACTTTTCCTTTGTGTGCTTCAGCCTTTTCCCAATGGGAAATACTTTCATACCAATGAGAAAACACTGCTAATTTTCTTTTTTTCTTCCAGTGAATGTAAAAAACCCCGAAAATACATTTACAGGTATTTGTTACCAGTTTGTTTTTGCACCAATTTGTTCTGGTATCTTTAGCCAGAAGATAATCTGTAAGCAGAATATACATAACTAGGCACATGAAGCAGTTATTTATTGTCCAGCCCACAGCAAAGAAAGGATTTCACAAGCCATTGGGCTGAGCATGAGTCTGCTCACCCAGCAAGGTACCAGCAGTGGCTTTGCTGGTCAGGCAGGAGGGGAAGAGTCAGTCCCTGCAGCTCCCAGGAGCAGACCCTCAACATTGCCACCTTGCTATCTTCTGCCAAGCTCCGTCAGGGCCCCTGGCATGGGTGCCTTGCCCCAACAAACTAACTGACCTGATGCTTCCTGACTTGCCTTGCTCTTTTCTTCCTTTAGATTTTATACCCGTTCCACATTGCTGCTTTCCCTCCTAAATCCTCGAGCTCCTGGCAGTCCTGTCCCATTAGCTCTACCTCTGTCTATAATTTTACCTTTCTTGTCTCTCCAGACTTTCTCACAGCTTTTTTTCCAGCACTCTGAGCAAGGTTACACAGCTGGGCTAGATCAGAGTTGGGCCCTCTTGCACAGAGAGCTGTGGAGAGGGAAGAGAGGCACAAGACAGGGGCTGCAGTAAGGGCTGACATACTCCAGGTCTTCCTTGAGTCAGGAAAACATTCAAATGCAGTTGGAGGAAAGGGTGTTCAAAGAGCTCCAAGTCTTGCTGTCTTTGCCAGAACAGAATGAAAACTAGATTTCAAATAGCTCTAAGAGAGGCCAGTGCAGCTCAGTAGAATGAAATGCTCCAGAAGTCAGCAGCTGCATGGACCGTCAACTCCTGACCTCCTTCTGCCCTGCTCTGCTCAGTTTCCATACTTCAACAAGTTCCAGCTGCCGGTAGGCAGAGGGTTCTGATGTGAGTGGGAAGGAGGCAGCTCATCAGCAACTCACAGGCTTCACACAGCAAAAAGGCCTTTGCCACTTGTGCATTCAAGCAAGTCACTGTGCCCTGGGCTGCAGAAGTTACAGAACAAAGCCAGCAGCAGAGAAGTAAGCTTGTGCACAAGAGTGGGAACATTTGGGGTTTAAGTTGTTTCTAGGTAAACTATTCGTATTTAAGAGTGGTCTAGCTCTGTCTTTACTGTGGTGTCTCTAGAAACAGCAAGCTTTACCCTCTATTCCAGGGTGAATTTTGTACAAAAGTGTTGAAAATCCAGATTTCAGTTATCAAAAAAAAAAAAAAACAAAAACAAAAAACTTAGGCAGTTATAGAAATTCCTCTCCTAAAAAGTATTTTGCAGATGAAACTAGGCAGTCATCTCTGGAAAAACAATTCAGGACAAACCATACCCTTCTGTGTATTACAGTCCACATATGCACAGCTCGTCTCTTCCAAGTGGGGATCATCTGATCAGCCCTGCAATGCGTGGTGCTGCCCTGTTTCAAGCCTGCAATTAATTTCCTAAGCAGTGTTGTGCTACATCAGCAGAGCCAACTGTTGGAGCTGCCCTTGTTTAATTGGACTCACAAGGTGAGTGAGGAGTGCAGAGCCCCGGGCTCTGAGGGATGCTCTGTGCCAGCCGGGCCTCAGGCTCTCTCCGCTGCTGCTGCCTTTGGCTGTTGGTGCTGTCGGGGGCACAGAGAGAGCAGAGCCCCCCGAGCTGTCCCGCAGCTGCTGATCTCACCCAGGAGCCTAAATAACAGCTCCTGGTGCAGCCACCAGAGGGCATCGGAATAAGCCGAAATAATCACAACAGGTAAACACCCATGCATAGCATGTCGTTATGGAGTGCTTATAGTTACCTGTTAATGAAAGCAAAACCTCATCCTGCCTTTGCCATACAATGCAAGTGCTCACGTTTCTGATGATGTGGTTTTAGTCCTCATTAAGATAAAAATAGGGTTGTCTTTACTAGAGGAAAAGAAAAACTAATTTTCTTCTGGTTAGCATTCAGTGCACAGCAGGCAAGGGGAGGAAAAAAAAAGAATCTAATAGAAACCACAGCGTCACCAGAAACGCAAGATCAGGGATAATTGGTAAGTAGCTTGTAGGTGACAGACAAACACAAAAGGAGACAAACAGCAAGGGAATTCTGGAGAAGTCAAGCAGCCTGCAAAGGGTCAACCCATACCAGAGTTAGAAACCTTTTTCCCGTTAACTCAAAGCCAGTCTATTTTCATATACTCTTGGGAGCACCCGTTTTATTATTATTATATCTTTACAAGAGCCATGACAATTGAAAGCATATTCATTCCAAACACAGTGTAAAACAAACAAATACCTTCTCAGGAAGTAGATAAAGCTGTGAAAGTAAATTGCTGTCTTGGGGGCTAAATGAAAAATCTGGGCTACAAACCAAAATTATTCTAAGTATTTATAGTGATAGAGAAAAGGCAGCTCATTTTTTGCAAAGTTCATTCAAGAAAACCTTTCAGTGATCACTAAAGAGGGCTTCTTACATATCAATCCAGATAACTAATACAGATGTGGCAAGTGGGAGAAGGCGCCCACAGAAATAGATATTTTTGCTGCTTGTCTCTATCTGTATGGCTTGAATCGAATGAATAAATTAACCATAACTTGCAGAGGGATGTTGGTGCTTCAGATCTCAGAAGCTTTTTGCAGCATCCCTTTTGGTCAGGGAGAATCATGTTGCCAGTGTGTTTCAGATTTATTGTGTTCCCCTCTGGCTCTGCTGGGCACAGCCTTGGTCTTCATCACCAGTGCCTGAGGCCTGGCCAGTGGCTCTGACCTGCACAGACTTGCTCTTAGATGTGGACTACAAGAAGCATTTGTTAATCTCTGCCAAGGATTTTGTCAGGCTTCAAAGTAATTAGATGATTCATTTCTGGACCAGGCCAGATTGCTGTATCAGGCACAATAAAAGACCCAAAGAGAAATCAGAACAAGTAGGAGAGTTCACAGACAGTTTTGAATAAAAATACTGTAAGTCTGGAAATATAAAGTATTTCTCTGTTTTACATACACCCGAGGTTTAGGCTAAACAGTGCACAGACACAGACTTGAATTTCTGGAAAAAGATCTGATCCAGGCATGATTTTGCAATTTCTGAGGATTTTTTTTTTTGTGTTGAATGAGATTTGGGGAGGAAAAGGCAAGATTTCTGCTCCCCCCCTACCCCCTGCCAATTTCAGACCTGAAAGCTTTCCTTCCCTGTGTGTGGCTTGTTGGGATTTTTTTTTGTTTGGCTTGGTTTTTTCTTTGCAGTCTCAAGTACTTGTGATTATCTTCTTTTGGCATCCAGCTCAATGTCAGCATGACTATGTTTGTCACAGGTTTTATATGCTGCTGCAAGCAGGACTCAAATTAGGATTGGTGTGACCAAAGGACAATAGCTCTGCCAACAAGACAGACTTTTTTTGATCTAACTAGCAGATGCTCTGCTAGCGTCTCTCACTTTTTTGCCTCTCTCTTGCCTAAAGGACTGAAACCAGCCTGTCAGTGTGATCGTACTCGCGGGAGCTGCAACTGTTTGCACAAGATCTGAATGTAGCCTAATACCTCCTTTAATAACTACTTCCAACAGCTACTTGTGAAGGCTCTGGTGGTAAACTCCATTTAATATATCATAGCTTTAAAGCGGAGATTTTTCCAGAAATGGCTACTCTTTTTATAGACTATTTTGCACTCTAGTGGATTATTTTAGATAGTAACAAATTGTTCCTGCATATCTTTGGTTATCAATGACTTGCAAGAATAATACTGCAGGAGGAGGAGGCTAGAAAGAGAACCTGATGAGGGTCAAACCTTGAATTCCCTTTTGTTCCCCTCCCCTGTTGCTTGACAGGAGTTTTGGAAGAAGAAGAACTAACAGACATATTAAAGACCTGGCATAAAATATTGGACCAGCTTTTCAGGTGTCACTGAGGGGCAGCAGGTCCAGAGGTGTCTCTCCAGTCCAGACTTAAGAAGATCTCAACTGGCTTTAGCTTTTCAAGCAAGCCTGAAGGCTACTGACTGCCAGTCATCCTGACAAGGTGATGACTAATGGGGACAATTAACTCCCTCCCCTAACTTGCTGTCTGTCATGGCGATTGGAAAGGAAATAAGAACACTTTTCGCTAAGGAAACAGGTTGGCAAATGGGTTTGGGTCTGTTAAAGCTTTAGTGCTAATGCTAATGAAATTTCATATTAACAAAATATCAAAAAATTGTTCCAATGAAAAGCAGGTTCAAGCCCATATTGTCTGCTCTGTAAATTCCTTTTTAATTCATGTTCACATGTTGAAAAATTCACTCTAGAGCCAACCTGTAATTCCACAGGAGTAAACTGCAGAATGGCCATTGGCTACTAAGGGAGAAAGATACAGTTTTGCATTGTCCACTCCATACAGTAACAGCTTTTCAACGTGTAATTAGTTAAGTGTGTAAAATGAGTTAAAAAGTAGCAGGCATCAGTAATTTGTTTCCATCTCCTTCAGAATGTTGTTTTCAGTTTATAGACAAAATTGAGACATCTGACTGGTTGTTACTCCTTATCACCAAAATCCAGCTTCTATTCATTAAAACTGATGCTTGCAGAGGTGCCCCATATCTCTGATGGATTGATTTTTGTACCCATAGAATCATAAAACTTTACTTCCAGACCTGCAGACATGCCCAGAGCATGAAGGCCAGTTTGTGATGCATCTTCGCTGCTGAATTTTATGGCTCCAACTGCCTTTATTTGGGCAAGTCAAAATTTTTCCTTAGTTCACACCTTTTAGGGAACAAGTTTTAGTATGGATGGCTGCATGGATCTCAGCAGAACTTCCTGAAAGGGAAAGGAGTCGCCACTACCGAATTAGTCTGCTCTTTATGGTGACCAAGGAGCAGCCAGACTATAATCCAAGAGCCACTGTGAAAAGCTACATGACTAATCTGTATTTTCATTGTGTGGCTGGTAGCAAGAAGGAGGATGTAGCACAAGAGTCAATTTATTGGAAGAACAATGTAGTCATTCGTCAAAGCATCATTCTGAAATAATTTAAATGACAGTAGAGCAGCCCACTCTTGACTTAAGAAAATACAAGTCATTCAAATTCCATATATAACAATGAAATTGTTCCACTGACTTACTGGTTGGCATAAATTACATGTAGCTAATATGTTCCTGTTGCAGACCCTGAGGACTCTTTGTTTATGCTAAATGTGAATATATTTTAGCACATGAATTACTATCCTCCTGCTTGCTTCTTGGGCGCCTCCAGAATAAGTAATACGTTGGCATAACTTTGCCATTTGTCAGCCAGCAGTCTGGTAGCACATTTGCTCGTCAATCTAATTTTAACCTTTTCTCATACGAGCACTTGGTATTTCATGTAAATCAACCAGACAGTCTGTCATTCAATAGGATACTATCTTCCTAGTCCTCTAAACTGTGTGCTCTACTGTATGTGCTCGTTATTAAGTAGCAGAGGTAAAGTAAAACTAATATATTACTTCTGGTTTCTTAATACCAGAATGCCAGGAATCTCTTTATTAGCACAATAGAGACAAATGATATGTCTGGCAGAGGTTCTGGACAATGGGCCTGGTAATGCATTCAGCACTCTCTGAATTGAAAGGTCTGTCCTGAATGGTAAGTAGTGCAATGCATCATTATAGGCTTCAGGGCACATATTCCAGGTCTGTTCCTATTATCACTCTAATTTGCAGTTAATAATATTAAAAAGTATGTTCAACTGATGAATTAAAAAAATATTTTTAAACAGTCCCCCCGTATTTCCAACAAATTTCTTGATGAAATATGATGCCGACTGCGAAAGAGAATATAATTCATCATGAAATACAGATAAATTTATTAATGCTCATTTACTTTCATAATTTGTGTAAATAACATGAAAGGTTTAGTGGTATATCCTTTACCTTGTAAGGTTTTTCAGAAACTGATTTGCTATGAAAATAGTATGTTTGAAGTTTAGCTGTTTCATCAGTGTTGCTCTACTACTCATGATTTCAGTATCTTTGATTTTTTTAAACACTAATATTCATTTATGAAGCCTAATTAATAATAATAATAATAACAATAATGCTCATTCTGGCTTATTCAGATATTTTACTGCATTAAGAATGTTTAAAAAAAAAAGCAATTGTAGCATTGTAATGAAATGATCTATGGTGTTGTTAATAATTCAGTCCTACACAACACCTGTAACCATTTATTGCATGCTACAATATGCCCTGTTTTATTAATTATGAAAATCATATTCTGATCTAAATTTTCCTTATTGATACTTTGAGATTATTAACACTACATTACATTTCACTCCACTCAGACTGATAGAATAACACTCATGTATTCACTACTCAGTTCTGTTCTGAATGGTGATTTGTGACCCTGTGCTTGGTCTGGGGCAGACCCTGAGTGGTGCCTGCATTTCTCTGCAGCACAGTGCTCAGCAGTCCCCTCACCCAAGAGCAGAGGCAGAGCTCATCCTCTCCTGTAGCCTCATGAAGTGCCTCCTCGCTCCATACCTTCTTCAGGTGCTCTTTACTTACAGATTGCATCGTGCTCTGAGTCCATCCCCACTGTCATGCCTCCTCTCTGGCAACTTCTATGTGAAATTTACCTCTGCTGCTGCAGAATTAATTCACCTGTGTTGAATTTCTGGGTATAAGTTGCACCTATATGTATGGTATTTGTGCAATTTCTACCACAAAGTTCTGTTTCTGATTGAAACAGCACTGCAATAGAAGTAAAAACATATAAACTGCTTCCATCACTACCTCCAGCATCTTTTATATCTACAAATCAAGTAAAGGCAATATTTGTCCTTCAGGATGTAAAGTGATATGACTTAGCACTTGTTTGACCAAAAGGTTTAACCACAGATTAAGTAAATATCTTCCAGAACACAGGCCTGAGGGTTTTGGCCACCTTGAATAAATATATCTCAGAAGAATCTGTCCCATAAAATATTCAGGTACTTCTATTACTTAATTTTGCATAACAGGGGTATAAAGGAGTTTATTCTCCTTGCTTTGATAAAGTTCTCACATGGGAGTTTGTTTGGTTTCTGTATCTCTATGTTTTATGCCAGGCAGCTGCATTTTTTGCTCTCAGATTTAGTACAGTCAGTGAGGTCGATTGTCTTAAGCAATGACAACATTTGATTTCACTGAGCCTCTCAAAAATAATTTTACATGTAATTTTGTTCATTTCATGTCTGGTCCTCTGGTTTACCACCACTGTTCTTGCAGCTGTGAGTTTTACCTAGTTCAGGGAAGTGTATATTACCAATAAATGTTTGCTCTGGAGAAAAACAATGAATTTCTGGGGATTAAGGGAGTCTGCATTTTATTACAGGAAAAATATTTTCTGGTCTTACTTATTGTTTGTGCATTAAGGCACACATAGTTGTGTTTAACAAACACCCCCTTTCCCCTCAAATTTTCCACTCTTGATCCTTAGGGATTACTGAAGAAATAATCAATCAAGAGGATCTGAAATTACAGAATTATGTGTGGGATGAATCCAGCCTCAGATCTTTGTTTAAGAAGGAAATTGATCTTTTAATTCTGTGCCTGTATGAAGAAAAAAAAAAATTATGGTAATGAGTTGCTACCACTGCAGACAACCTGGGTAATATTTTTCCCTGGAGTATATATCTAAGTACAAATTCAGTTCTAGTTATTAGCAGTATATTCCTCCAGGTATCAAGGCCAAAATCCAGCCATGTCTTTTGGAAGGTGTGTGGTAGGCAAGCACACTGGGGAAGAGTTTTGTCTTTCTCTTCTCATGTGATTTTTTAAATTTAGTAGAGAAGTTTTATTGCCATTAACTATTAGCAAGTCATTCTGCAGCTATTTAAATTCCATTTTTAAAGGTATGTAATAGAATTCCCTAGTCTATCACAGACCTAGTGCCACATTAATGTTAAAATCTCAGGAAGATATTTTTTCTGATTGGTATTAGGTACATATCTATAAATGCATGTCAGCACCTGCACATGGGCTGACCTGCTTGCTTTGTGAGAGGGCAGGGAGATCTCTGGTGCTGCTGACGTGCTGGGTCTCAGCTGCTGCTGTCAGGACAGCTCAGCCCCCCTCACCACCCTCAGTCTCCCCTCCCCTTGTTCTCCCCAGCTGCCGTGAGCAGCTCTCAGCGCATCACCGACGTGGTCTCAGTGACCCCGTGCACCAGACTCAGCTCACCAAGGCACTTCATGTCTGTAAATATGTAATTTATGTACCTGACAGGGAGCTAACAATGGGGAGGGCAGGGAGGTGCTACCTACCCCACGTGGGTCCTGGCTGGAGGTGTGTTGGGCTTTCTTGCTGTGTCCAGGTTTTCCAGGCACTTCTGGCCTCATAATCAACTGCCAATTTACAACTTTAGGTCCTAATTAGCTTCCAGGAACTTATCAGTGAAAAGCCATGATGTGGGTTTGTATGGGGCCACAAGTGTCACTGCTCCTTCAGAGCAAATTTTGTGCTCTGTGAGTTTTTCCATCCAATTCTAAGGGACCATTCTCTTACAGTATAACCTACTTCTCCTACTCTGACCTTACTTCTTTGCCTATTAATTCCACTTTAGTTCCATGCCCAGCTCCCTGAAACTCTTTTGATTGTCATTTGTTCCCATTTTCCCTCCCTTCTGAATCACCTTTGCAACTCGGATGCTCTTGCAGGAAATTGGCTTCCATCACTGTCTTTTCGCACCCCAGCACATGCTGGACTGAACACGGAGCCCTCTCTGGCCCAAGGCAACTTTCTGGCAGAAAGCAAATGCAGTCCTGGGTGACACTGACATTAAGGAAGCAACCTCCATCAGTCCCCGCGAACTTCCCTCCCTGGGCTCTGTTCTCCACACACGGATCTGTTCTCCGGACATGGTCCTCCCTGAGTGCTACATTGCAGCTCACCAAGCCCCATCTGAGGGCAGCTCAGGACAGGGACAGGCTGAACAGAGCTGGAGTGTTGGCAGAGCTTTGTGGGGGTGCCCTGCAGCACCTGACATCACCCAGACTCTGAGGGGCCCCCCAGCTGCCTCAGGAGCTGTGCCACCAGCTCGCCGGTGGGAGTCACCTACAGGCACAAAGAGGATGAAGTTTGCTAAGGGGCTTCATTTCTTTGTAGGCAGGAGTGGGGGGAGGACAGTACAGGGTGTCAATTCCATGGCAGCACATCCCACAAGGCTTCAACATGGGGAGAGTCAGCACAGGGTGCCAGTTGCCTCCCCACCTATGTGCATGAGCCCAAAGGGCTGTGCCCCAGGCATGATGAGACAGGGTGGAACATGAGCTGGTTATCTTCCTACTTGGGTCTTGCAGAGATGAAGTGGGGGCTTTATTTCTTACTGTAGATAGAGGGAAACATGGCAGTACTGGTGGTGAGGTGTCCTCAGCTAGGACCTGTGGGGTCTGCCCCTGTGTCAGGGCAGCCTGGCCATGGGGAAGGGCCGGTGGGCTGCTGAGCCCACTGTGCCACTGTAGGGTGCCCCAGGCACTGCAGCTTCCAGCCCCACTCCAAGTAATGTCATTTCCCTGCCTCTTCACAGGTTTTTCTAATTCTCAACTTGGTGCATTCCTAAGCCAACATTAGATCCTCATCTCATGTCTGCCTGTTTTTTACGTCTTTTCTCTTTTCTTACAGCTCCTTAACTACTGCCCAGGGAAATGATGTGTACACTGGGATGCCTCTGCTCTTTATGCCTGGCTTCCCACCCAGTTACCTTAGAAGAGAGTGTTACAGCTGTTTGTTGCTCTGATTTGCAACCCAGCTGGCACTGAGGCTTCCTTGTGCATTCCCTATGGTAATTCTGCCTCTCTGCCATTTCTGCTTTTGTCTGGGGCTTGTCTGGGATTCTTCTGTTCTCTATCCCAAACTAATTGTATTCTGCTGCTCAGATCAAAGAACCTGGTTTTATGTCTATTAAAATGAACGTGCAATGCAGTTTATGAGGAGGAAGCTCCTTTGGGAAGTGTGAAAGCAGGTGCATGCGAGGTGGAAGCATTGCATTGCAGAAATAGGGGAGATTAGGATTATAACAGATACAAAACTTCAACATCACTCTTTAAAATAATGGATTAATTATTCCAGTGACAATGCGTTGCGTGTCCCTGTGCTAAGAGAGCCTTTATTTCTTCCCTCTGGTATGGGGAAAGCAAGTGGTTGCTTAAATCCCTATTGATGTACAGAACATGAATTCCAGTTTTGATTTTATGAACAGCCTCTATCATTCTGTCTTCTCTGGACTGCCTCATTCTCATTGTACTATGGGGTTAGACACACTGTCACCATTCCTATAAATAGCCTGCTTGGTTATGAAGGACCAGCAGTGTTTCCTCCGGGGAGAACAGGACTTTGACTAATGGAATTTTAGGCCAGTTTTTGTCAGTCTTTCTATAGGAGATAGGGTTTGGAAAGTAGAAAATTTGCTAAAGAAAGCCAATAATCAAAGTATTAATGTTTGAAACACAGACTCCTGGTGAGCCTGGAGAATCCACAGACAAAACTGAAGTTCGAAGGAGCAGGATGGTGGTGTGCTTTTAAAACAGAGGCTTGGCTTCAGGGCTGGTAAGAAGCAAGGCAGCTGCCATGGGGAAAAAGAGAAGCTCTCTGTGATCCTGCAGAAAGCTGGGCTACTGTACAAGGATGTCTGCAGTGCTGGAGAGTCTGCTCTGCACACGAGAAATGCGCAAGAGCCCTGGGGAGTGGCAGGTAAGGCAACATGTTTTTTCTGTAAATTTTTGGAGAAAAGGAGGAAGTACCTGCATGTAGAAAGCCTTGTGTTTCTCCGTCTTTAGCTGTTAGTAAGACCTTTTGAGCATGGAGAGCACCGGCAGGAAAACAACCTCAGGGCTGGTTCAGTAAGGATGGATGGTTTTAATCTTGTGGATGGAGTGAGGATCCCTGGTTTTAACGATACAGGTAATTTGAGCTGTGTGACCCTGTTCTGTGAGTAAATGCCTTGGAGACACCAAAGTGAACACACATCCTGCTGGCCACAGAGTGAGGGAAGTTCTATTGCACACAGTGCAAGAGGTCACACACAGCAAGGATTTGAATGACAGGTAACAAGGCTTGGTGAGTGTCTTCTTCCCACTATTAAAAGTAACAAATACCAGGGTATTGGGGGGGTTTTCTTACAATTAGCAACAGATCTGGAATTCAGATGCAATCTCCCACAGCCTGGGCAGGTTCCAAGGGTGCGTTGAATCGACAGCATCACCCTTTGTGCAGAGCAACTCTGTACACAAGAAGATAGCCCTGCCTAAAGAAAAGAGACAGAGCATTGCATTCAGAGATGTGACTAACTTCTGAACAGCGAGGAAAGCACCATGCTTGCCAGTTATCTCTTCTGTGCGTTTCCTCAGTTGTGGCTGGGGCCATCTGATGAATGTTTCCCTTTCGCTCCCAGCACGGCGCAGTCTGTCTGCTGTCAGCAGTTAATGAAGTCACTCGCAAGACGCCATCCCCTGGGGAAAAGCAGGGCTATGAACAGACCTGTTACTTGCGTCTCTGGTTGCAATGCTCTCAGCGCTTCTTTTGCTGTGCCACCATCTCTGATGATTGTGCCACTTCCTAACAATGGGCTTTCACTCTGGAGCTACTGCTATTCCCGATGCCAAAAAACGGTCCTTTTCCTTCTGGCAGAGCTGTGGAGCCCAGTGAGTGCTTCTGTGCTGTCCCCAGTGACAGGCACAGGTTCTGAGATACCACACGCTTAGCAAAAATGTGCAGAAAGTCAATGAGTAACCTTATTGCAGCAAGTGCTTTTAATATCAGTCCTCAGTGAACGTCATTGTCAGATGCTTCATCAATGCACATCCTACAACAAGGAGGAAAAAAATAAAGGTTTTTTTTAGAGAACAAAAATATTTCTATGCTACTGAAATAGAAAGCCAAACTGTTAACCTTATGAAAACACCACCTTTTTGCCCAGCTGAGCTTGCATGTCTAGGTATGATTAAGCTCGTGTTTACAAGGAGTTGTATGTTGGTCTAGACAGAGGTGAGCTATAAAAGAAGCAAAATCAGCAAAAATAAAGAGAGATAAAGAATGATGAATCATGATGACATATTGCTCAAAGTATGTAAGATCATGTAAATACTTATTATGCTGTGTAGGGCATACAATCTTTATTAGTGCAAGTAAAGTTAAAGACTATTCAATGCACTTTAGTGACTACGTTTGTGATTTAACCGAAAATAACTTTACAGTTGAACACCCCTGTAAGAACATTTAGCTAACAATGCCAATAAATGGTGAAAAAGAGAAAAACTAAGTAAGGCCGCATTCACTTTGAACATTTCCTGTTCTCTCTTCAGGAGATGTCAGGGAAAACTTACTTTAAAAAGGTTTTGTTTCATATACACGGTTTATTATGTTATATCAGAGTTAATGGTCTTAAAACTCTCCCCCAAATCAAGCTGTCAAAATTTTAATTCTCAGAAAGCTATAATGAGGTTTTTAACAAAATGCAGATGTAGATCTTTCTGCATTGTGATCCAAATGTCTGAACCTTTCCTACATGAGCCGAGCCACAGTCGTTGTCGTATATGAACTTTTGCCTAGGTGCCTCATCCTCCTGCTTATATAAAACCAAAACAAAAACCAGCCCCTTGTTACTCATACTGTTCATATTAATTCTGGTTGGCTGAATTAGTTTAAGTGATTCATGACCTGTGTTAAAATTTAACACAGCCTTTAATGTGTTTGTCCTGACACATGGTGCCTTATAATATTGATATATCTCATCAACCAAGCAATCTGCATCAGCTTGCTGAAGCATGTCTTGAAGGGAAAATGATACAGTAGTCCTGATCTACTTCTCTGCCAAAGCTTTAATTAAACATTCATGCTATCAGTTAGGAGTGAAGGAGCTTGGGGAAATGGGTGAGATGCTGGTCCTGTCATTAACAATATTTCTTTTTGAAAGTTTAGGAAGATAGGAATATGCCTCTTAAATCAGACGTCTGTGACCTCATCAGAATCTCAATGGTATTCAAAACTCCGATCTGTCTTGCTCTCGGGTATCCTATACATAAGAAAACACAAACTCATCTGGTTTTCTGTACTCAGTACTTTTTTCCAGTGGCACCCAAAGCAGGTGGCATGAGTTTAGCAGAGCAGAACTGGAGTAGTAGTGCTCTGGCAGTGGATCTCCTCCTTTTCCTGGGGTACAGAGCTGTGAACCTGGAGGTGGGCTTCTCCTTAGGGTTTATTTCCCAGTGCTGGCACCCAGGCATCCTGAAAGCTGGTAAGGCAATCCTCAGCCTTCTGCAGGCCACTTGTGTGGGAGGTAGAGCCTGGTCCAAAAGAGGTTTTATTTAGCACTAGCTGCCCCTGAAATGAGGCTCTGCCAGACTACTTAGGAATGGCAATTGTATGATAAAGCCTTCTGGCTGTGCCTGCAGAGGTGTATTATGAGGGTCATGGAGAGATTGTTTTTTCTTCCCTTAGCAGAACTGTCTGGGGATAGAAAATGCAAATGCTGCCGTTTCTCCCCAGGGCAGAAAACCTACTTGGAATGATGAACCTCAGCATCCCTAGAAGATGCTTCTTCCCTCCTTGAGAACCGTGCTAGCAGCAATTAATCTCATCCAACAGCAGCGGATATTAAAACCACAGCCAATACCTCAAATGGTTGTTTAAAATTAGCTTCAGCAAGCTTTGCTTCCTCTCTGACCCTTTCCTGGCTTCCACATCTCTTGTGCTTGGCTGTCCTCCACCCAGGCTTTCAGGCTCAAATTTGGAAATCCCCTGCTTCTGACAGCACACTGTTATTCTTCTGGCAATATTTACCTGCCATCCTTGTGGAATAGAGTCAAGGCCTCTGTGGTGCTTGTGCCGTTATTCAGAGTATTAATAAACATTGTAAACAGATAGAGATTGTCAGATTTCTGCCGCAAGAGATGTACTGAGGAATTTCCTCAGCCAGGAAGGCTGCCCAGGTTGGAGCTTGTGATGTTTTGTGTGACCCTGAGCCTGGACTGGTTCTGGTTGTAAGAGGGGAGAAATTAGTTCTGAGGAACAATCTTCCTCAAGCTTTACTGTAACAACAGAAGAAGCACAATACCAGGTTCATGAAGAAAATGATACACCATAAAAACCATTAACTTAGAAGAATATAAAAGAAAGGCCAAGTCTTGAAAGATTCATTAATATGCAAGTTCAGAAGGATGAGCTAAATCAAACTGTCATTGCCCAACCCACAAGCACAGAAAATAAACTTAAGAGGGGATTTTGAAGCAGCAGGGGAAAAAAAGAAAAATACTCCTTTTAAAGTGATCAGGACAAATCCGATGGTAACGCAGGAGAACATAAACATCAGTTCAGGATGAAGGAAAAAAAGGCTTTATTACTCCCCTTGAGCAAACTGATGATGAAGGAGACCTAGTAAAAATGAATGTTTTTATCAGTAATGTGATGCACAGGCATCATGAATAGCTGTGTGTCAGCACAGTCTGAATAAATAGCTGCAATGGTTTTGTTTACTTCTCTGTATGCTTAAAACTGTGAATATTGATCAAATTTCACAAAATTAGACAGAAAATTAGAACATCATGAGAACATGACAAATATGCACTTTCCACAATTGCCGACACTATTAGTTAGATAATCTAAATTTAATTTTTTACCATGATTTCTGGCTATTACATCAATGTACTCATCCTGCCTAATCTTCATGTTAACATGACAAAGGCAGAAGAAGTTTCTGTTTTCCCTGCATGCAAGAAAGTTGATACACTACAGAGCTCGAGAGGAACTTGCCTGGTTTCGCAGTACAGAAAGAAAGGTGTACTCTGTAGCATCTGATATGCCCAAGTTAAGAACCGGTTTGCTCTTGACTGTGTCTATGGAAAGTGCAGGGTGAGGCACATCCTGTGTGTCAGCCCAAGCCCTGTGTCTGCTGTTCCCTGGAGGTTTGATTGTTGCCATATCCATGCTTTGGCACGGTCCTGGGAGCGACCATAACACCAGTGTTTGACCTGTTTGAATTTTTTCTTGGTTTTCCCTGTTGCTCTCAGATATTGCCGAGGACAGTTTTCCTGATTTAAGAGGGTGTCCAGATGCCTCTTCCAGATTAATGTAACTCATTTATCTCTTTACCTTTATGTATATTTCTTGTACAGTTTTGAAATTTTGTAGTTTTCCTCTGGTCGTTTGCCACTCAAATGTCTCTATTGATTAGGGTGGGCAGGGTCTTACTCTGAGAAAGTCTCATCCACCAGATCAGTACTTACTGTAGATCAAAAGAAAAATAGTGTTGGAAAGAATCACATCATAACTGACTGAATAAATAACTGACAGCTATGAGTCAGTGTCTGCATTTCTTCCCTAACACAACACTACATGGTAGACTGGCTTTGAATAGGTTTTTCTCATAATTTCAGGTAATGATTAACTCCCAATGACTAAAATATCTCCAGGAGAACTGATGAGACATTTCACAAAGCTACTCAAGTTTAAAAGTATACTCAAGCTTTCACTTTAGCTCTTTCAAGTAAAAATACACTTATTTTAACAGAAACTATTTTAAAACTGCCTCATAAATATAAGTTCAGCAGTACTATTAGAGCATAGTTTTAAGCTAAAATGATTGTGTTCCAGGCAAATACACACACAATATGTGCATGCAGTTTATTATTTATTCCATTTATAAAACAGAAGCCATTTTAGTGCTGCTGGCAGTGCAACCATTTCTGGGATGAAATATAAATGTACCAGCTTATATTGTAGAGTAAAAGACTGAAGGAATGAGCACTGGAAAGAAAAAAAACCAGAGGAGATCTGTGTGAGTAGGTTTGTCCTGAAGGAAAAGCTTCCACTGCAGGGTTTCATTCCTGAAGAGGGTGTGTTAAAGCATGCAAGATAATAAAGAGCAGCAGATGTCTTAAGAATTAGTGTTATGAGGAGTGTTGTAAGGATTTTAGCTTTTGAGTAGAAGGAGGATTTTTCACACAAACTAGATGAACTCTGCTGGAGCAAACTTGGCATTGATTTTCTAGAACCAAGATTGCTATAACTGATATCAATATAGTATTAAGGTTAGGTCATGTAGCATGCTACCAAAAAATAGTAGATGATAACAACACACATATATATATATATATTTATACATAAGTATAATCAGTAAAAGAATTCTAAGAAATAGGAGAGGATGCTGGGGGAAACTTGTAAGTATTTTGATGCCTAGTTCTGAAAAGCAGAATGTGTTTGAATAAGTTAGGGAGAAAGAAATATCAGATGGGAGAAAAATGGACCAGCAAAATCAGCACTGACATGGGTGGGAATGTGGTGTGTGTGGCCTGGGTGTTAGGAATAAAAGGGATGTGATAATTAAAAAAAAATTGCACACTGTCACAGAAAATGAGCTGAGACATTTGTGTACAAAAACTGCAAACACAGGCTAGAGCTGCAGCATCCAAGATGACCCCAAATCTTCCAAGAATAGTGAAAGATGGTGGATGGGTGATCTATGGCTGAAATGAACTTAAACTAATACATAGTCCTTTAAGAAAACTAGAAATAAAGCCAGTGGCACAGAGACATCACTCAGTAGCAGTGAAGTTGCCTACAGAGGCAGAGAGAGGTGGCATGGGCAGAATGGAATCTGTCAAACTAAAGGTCTTCTGAAGGGCCACTAAGGAACAACATGTGACAGATAGGTCTAACTCCAATGACTACGAGCATGAAAGAGAAGCTCCCAAGCATTGCCTCATTGTGGGAGATTTTAACTCGTCAGAAATAGAGTATAAAGCAAATGTTGCTGATAACAGTAGAGCCAGTTATTCCAGGGTGTAATAGCTGGCGGATTTCATCAGCAAGCAGTCACTGGACTACCATGATGCTATTCTAGGGGATCTTTGTTAGGTAGTGATGACATAGAGCAGCTGGTTGTAGAAAATAACCTAGCTAAAGTTATCCCAACTTGATTAAATTGAAAATAAATGAAAGAATGAACAAGAAAAAGCCTGTTAGTTTCTCAAAATTTGTCCTTGTGAAGTATTGTATCTAAAGAAATTAGTTAGTGATGTTAATTGAATGAAGGCTCCAAACATATTAGAAATTCTTTAATTTAAATAATAATTTAAAAATCTGTAATTTGTACTGTAAGGAGAGAATGAAGAGTGCTAGCACCTTAAAAATCCTTTAAAAAGAAATAAAAATATTAGAAGTTAACAAAGAGAGTGAAAGTCCCCAGCATACCAGACCATCAGTGAAAATGGCATTTTGGGAACCTGGAAGCAGAGGGTACAGTCAGATCTGTCAAGTTTACAGACATATCATCTGTAACAATATTTAAAAGACTGAAAGTTTCTTCTACCACAAAAATAAAAGGTACTCTGGTATGTGGCAAGTACTCTCTCTGGTAGAGATTAAAGACTATGTAGATACTGGCCAAACCAAACAAATCCTCTTTCTTCTTTTCTGTAAAGATGATGGCACAGATCATGGAGAAAAATAGGAGAATCTGTAGAAATAAAAGCAAACATTCAGAAACTTGAAAATTTGTAAACAAGGTGTAGTGGGCCAATAGTGAAGTGGTGTTTGTTATCCATCCTAAATTGATCAAAGAAGAAAGATTAAATTTCAAGTACAGGATCAAGTTTTCCTTTAAAGATCTCCCAAAACAAAGGAGAGAGGAAGAGCAGAGGAAAAAGTGAACTCACACCTACAGCTTCATTAATTAACCTTATTAATCTGGAAATTTTGTATACATTTTGCAAGAAATGATGAAGAATAGACTGAAGATAAAATAGAGAAAATAAACAATAAATGTTTAACACAATGTATTAGGGCTGGAGAAGTCTGGCTAGCCATCTGCTCTAGAAAGCGAATTACTGGGCTACCTTAGGGTTGAGTAGAGGTTTTTTGAGCATCACTGTTTCATCTAGTCCTTCAAAGTGTTAACACTTCCATTGTTGCTAACAGTGGTGTGATCAGATGAGAAAAATATCAGTTCCGTTACGGAGGAGCAGAGAGCCGGAGGTGTGGGGTAGAACTTAACAGTGCAAGTGCTGGATCACACTCAGGTAGAAACGATTTCTGTCGTAAATTGTAGCAAGTTGGTTGGGTAGGGGGAAGACCATAATGTCTTGGTCAGTCATAGAAGGATCCTGAGAGAACTGGGGTGGAGCCATGGGAAAGGCAAAAACGATCCTCCTTAGATATCATGTAGGAGACTTAAAGAAGGGATACCTGAGTACAGACACCATTGTAGGAGGCTCCTCTGGTCAAAGCCCGTCTGGGTACTGAGAACAGTCTGTCAGCCATAATTAGGAAAGGGCATTGAAAGAAATGCAGAAAATTAGTACTGGACAAAACAAAGAATGAGGGATATACAATTGCTCTCTATAAATACATCAAGGGGAGGGGAAAAAAGGGCAGGGCAAATACTAGGGAGGAAAGAAGCTATTTAAGTTGCCAGACAATGTTGTCATTAAAATAAATGGATATATATTGAAAGTTAGTCCATCCAGGCTGGAGCTGAGGCGGTTTCCAGCCATGAGAAGAGTGAAGTCTCTGAAACAGCCTTCTAGTAACAGTGACAGGGACAAACCACTGTAGGTGTGGGTATCAGAGTAAAATGGAAGTTATTTGCTTGCAAATTGGATGATACGAATTCACGTAGCTTTTGCATAACGGTGAGTAGAGCCACTTTGTCTTTGCCTCTCTGCCAGAGAGTGAAGCAGTCTAACAAGACTTATGATGGATTTCCATAAGTTTACTAAGAGAACTGTGTACAGTGAAAGGACACATGTTCAGGATCTATAAGATCCTTTGCAGTGTTGTGCCCTGTGCTTTTTATTACTGTGGCAATAGTATTTTTTGAAATTTCTGTTAATTTATTGGTCCAGATATAAAGCATGACTCTATGGCCTGTGTCATATCGACATGCTACAAAATGTTAACAACTAACTTTTTTTAAAGATTGCTTTAAAATATTGATAGAGCTCTCTGCTAAGTGCAAAACTAAAGCACAACAAACATATGAGATAGGAAGCATAAGGTATCAGTGGATCTAATATTATTGACTGTATTTACATGATTAATCATTTTGAACTCTCGGAAAACATTGCTAGAGAAAATCTGCTCTGCCTCATCCTTTTGGTATTGCTCAGCAAAATACTTGGAATTGATTTAGTTTGATTTTATTTTTATTTAGAGGTCGCTCTATTTACATATTCCTACTTTCTCATGGGTTTATTAGATATATATAATACCGACAGTTCTGACCAGTATTTTGAATTGTAGAAGCACTAATCATTCTGTACAATATTGTTTTTCCAATATTCGTGTTTCCATGTGAGCAGACACTGTTGGTTTAAATTTCCTTCCTGCTTTCAGCAGAAACACATAAGGATAAGACAAGATTTATAAAACACAGTAATAATTTACACTGACAAAGATATTTCAAATGATTTCTGACATTTTAGAAGCTTGTAACTGAGCTTATAACAAAGACAATGGAAGTAAGGTTCTGTTTAATGTGAGAGATGGAATTTGAAAAAAGGATGCAAACAAAATTACAATTCTAATACAACATCAGTGAATAAATTGTTTTACAAAGATGTGAATATCTCCAAAGGTTTTTATATAAAGTCACAAAGCAAAATATTGCTAAAAGGTAGTAGGACTCTTAGTATCACCTTTTTCCCACAAGTTCGAGAGTACTCATTTTTCTACTCCAGAGGAGCAGAGTAGCCATAAGATGGCAGCACTCTGCACAAAAGGCTCCTGAAACCATAAATTCTGCTCTTTTCTCATAAAGAGATGGCAGCCGCTGGCAAGAATGAGTGGCCTGTAAATGGAAATGGAATGGGTGTCTGTAAATGGAAATCAAACTGGTCAAGTCCAGAATAGCTCCTGGGAAGCTTCAGAAATGGAGCTGCTTTCATGCAGTACCTGAGCCCATTTTCCTCAGTATTTAGTAGCTGTTTGTGTGCTAAGCTAAGCATTTTTATCTGTTTTGGTTATTCTAGAACAACCTTATTCAAATCCTGTGTTTTAGCAAAGCAGTGTACCTCTGTAGGTCTAAGTGCAGTAGGGTCAGCTATAAAGTTATTTTCTGTGCATAAGACCAGAGCAGAATCACTGTTTACAAGTGATTTAATCCCAGCTCTGTAGTTTAGAATGTACATATCGGTGGTGAGGCTTGAAGACATTGTGTTTACCCAACCTTACAGTCTTTTCCAAAAGCAAGCCCAGCCTGATGCAGGGCTGTGATAAAGGGTTGCCTTTCCTTGATGTAACACTCAAAGCCATCACCCTCACCCATCTGTGATGGGGAGTGCAGGTCTGATTTGAATTTAACATTAATCTGACCAAAGTAAGTTATGAAAAGCTCTTCAGCTAAAGTGCAGGGGGCTGAGGAGCTGCAAAGCCAGCACTCAGTGTAGTTCCTACCCCTAGCATGGTCAGCCACAAGCACTGAGGAGAAGTGCTTGCTCTGCTGCCTCTGCCCCACATTTTTATAGTGCAGTGAAAAGCAAGGGGTACCACATAACCAAGAAAAGCAAACAGAAACTAAGGTGAGATTTGATGGGCTGTGTGGAAGTCTCTGTCATGATTTGAGTGTCATGGGCTGGTGGGCAGTCCCACTCCACTGCCAGCTGATTTTCCTACCAGTTCCCCCTGAGCCCTTCTGCAGTTCAGAGGTTTGATTATTTCTGTTTGAGTGTGACAATGTAGTCAAATCCAAAAAGCAAACAAATTTTTCAGGTTGCTCACCTATACCAAGAAACCTGAGAACAAAGGTTCGCTCACGCCCTTGGCTGGAACCAGCCAGGTCAGAGCTGTGGGCAAGGTGAATACAAGTGGAAAACACCCTGAGTTTCCTTCTTGCTGCTCACTGTACAGTTGATGAGCAATTCCTCCTCCTCTCTCCTCTTCCCCTCTGTTTGTTCAGAGGCAGGTTGTTGACTTCACTCCCATCTAACAGCAGCACGCTGCTCCGGAAACAAGAGGAGACCAAAGCATGAATCACAACCTGAGTCACCAATTCCCAACACCTTGTTTTGCTCAGAGCTGGAGGGGAAAATTCCTTTCCTCTATGTGATTCTCCATCTCCTGTGGCCCTCCAGAAGAGGCTACAGACACCCCTCCTCTGCTTCCAAAACTGCTCTCCATCGTGTGTAGCCATGCTTGCAAACAGTACCTGGAGAGTAGGAGAGACCACATCTCAGTGGGCTCCGTGGCAGTGTTTTGGTCCCAGGCCCCACATGGGATATGATACTAGTACACTCAAAAAACACAGGAGCTGAAATGAAGAAGCTCCATCCCTCTATGTTCAGATCTTTGCTTACAGCAGGCTCCAGGTCACTCATACAGGACCCAAATGCTTACAGTAGTTTTTTTGGATGGATGTCATTTTCTGTTGGAGAAATACCCATCTCGCACCATGATGATTAAAAAAGAAAGAGAGAGCAGATGTATTGACTAAAAAAAAAAAAAAAAGAAAAACAGAAGTAAAAGTTGCTGATTTGTTACATGCACCTTCACTGTGAATTTCCCCATTAAATACAACTGTTTGTTAGGGATTGTTGCTTCCTCTTGAAATGTTTTTGCCAGCTCTCCCTAAAGCACTGCCAGATCTGTACTCCAGCAAAGGCAGAGACAGGGCAGTCCTTACAGTGTCATTGCAGTACTTACATGTGGTTTCTGTCTGTGCTGGTCTGGCCTGTTTGCAGAACTCTCACACTGCTGTGTGGATACTCACATCATCTCTAGCTCCGTAGAGATGAATCAACGTTTCAAGCTTGGAAACATTTTTCAGCCTTCATTGCTTAGCTAACTGACAGGCATCCTCTGAATCCTCTGCCATTGCTGTTCTTTGGAACTGGGTCTATCAGGCTGTTGGGGGACATATTTCTGTGCAGACTTTCCAAAGAAAATGCTTTCCATCTCTGCTGGCCCAAGAATATGGAAGCACTTGACTATACAGCTATGGAACATAGGTCTTCTTTGGGAGACAAGTGTTTTAACCTGTAGATTTTTGTATAACCTTCACTTACTACCTTTCAGGTTAAAAAGTTTGACTGAAATTTTAAAATCTACTTTGATTCCCTGCTAGAGGTTGTCAGGAGCTTTCAGGATTTGACTGGGAAAACAACCAGAGAGAGAATAAAGTCACCAGATGTTTCAAGAACAAAGCAATCTGCCTCTGACCTAAGGAGTGCAGCCCTTTGCCTCTTCCAGATGCGTTGAGGAGGTAAATACGGTGGAGAGAAGGAAGACTCTGTCTCACAGAGAGAAACGTTTTCTCAAGTGCAAGAGGTGCCTCCCTGCACCTTTGTAGATACTCTGAGAATCATTTCAGCCAGGGGACATTCAGATTTCAAATTGTTCCATATTTTTCCAGGCTTTCAGGGTGTGAGTGTTTATGACAAGATCACTGGGAATTAAAAACTGGGTTGTGTGTGAAGCTAAGAGATCAGGGCTATATTCACACCAGGAATGGGGGGAAGACTTGCATTGTTCAGCATTGCCTACACTGAATGATAAACAGCTGTTTTCTGTTCTGATGTGTCATTAAAAAACTGTGACTCTGATTTAATAAAGACCAGCATTTGCTCCAAAATGAAAATATAGTGGCTGATGGGAAACAATAATAATTGTGTTCTCTCTGTACTATAAACTACTTTTTTGTTGTATCTCATTGAATCAATGCCTTTAATTGGGGTGGGTGAAGCAAGAGTGTATTAAAAACCTTATGAAGAAGGGGAACCCTGCTGTCAAATGAAGCAATGCCATGACGCCAAAGGATTTTACACATCCTTCCCACATGAGCATGGCTACTCCAGGTTGAGATTCTACTCTTTTAGTGATAATTAAAGCCAATAAAGCGTTGATCTACTAGAGGAACTTCCTGGTCAGCTTACCTTTAGTTAGCACAGGTGATGTTTCAAAACAAGAATCATCTGTCAGCTTCCTGTCTAGGTATTCTTACCTTGCCCAAAGTTTACTCTTGGTGTACGCTGTCTCTCTTTCAGGACCTCTCTTAGGCCCCTGATCTCTTTTTTTTCCTGTGCGTTTTTGTTGTTATTTATTCTGCTACTTTCATTTCTTTCTCTGCTCTCTCCAGACAATCCAGAGAGGTCTATTCCTAATAATTTGCAGAAACTTAGCTATTTTATTCAGGAAAAACTTATTCAGATAGTCTTTGGCAGCCACCCCACTCCGAGGCAGGCACTTAGCCTCCAGCCATGCTATTCTTGCCAAGGCCTATACAAAATATTACCTCACAAGCAAATGCACAAGCAAATGGGGAACTGATAATATCAAATAGAATTTGTAAGTTTTATGTAGGCTGTATTATTAATTCTCTCTACATTTCACAATTTGATATCTTGAGTCTAAGTATTTGCTGATTGCCAGCTGTTCAGCTGGCTGGTCCTTAATTTAAGACACTGCTGGTGGCTGGTACGTTGTGGTGGCTGAAGGACTGCCACTGAGCCCTGTGAGCACCTGCTTTGAAGTGTTGGAATGTTACCAGGGGCTGGTAAGACCTGCAAGGTGACCTTCTACACTGAAAGGGAAAGCATGGGGTTTTGGAGCTCTGCAAGGCTGCAGACATAGTAACAATATTAAAGGACACATACACAAATGTCAGTCAAACCCAGGGAAATAAGATGTTTGAATGGCATCTTACAGGAGGATGTTTTTCTTAGCAAGAGCAAACACTTTCAGTTGATTCCATTTCTTTTGACCTTATGTAGTTACACAGACAGTGTTCTTACAGAGTTTTGTCTTCACAAACTGAGGGAACATAATCTAATCAATGCTTTTTTCATGCCACAGGAAATTGCTGTAGCTGAACAAGTGCCTCACAAAGGGCACTCTGAGGCATAGAGAGTGGTTGAAGGAGACTTAGGAATGTTGTTGCAAATAGAAATGTTAAGATATGGTTCCATAACAGCCTATACTGGGCTAAATTTGGCCTAACATGTTCTCACCTTTCCTGCCAATTGCGCCTTGCACTCTGGACTGGACAGCCATAGAGTTCAAGGGACACACCCAGATGAAAAACAGCCCTCCTTCTTCCCCCAGAAGGTGATTGGATTTTAATTGGATCATTCTGAAAGGCGGCGTGTTTGGACATGAACACTGACTAGTAAGAGCAAAGGGGTGTGAACACAAGGGCAGAGCAAAGGTAATCCTGATGTAATCCAGTTTGAGTTGCTATTGAACCTACCCATAGTCTGTGTAAATACTAGTAAAATTGGATGTGCCTGGGAATATTTCCAGGCACTAGAATGAGATTCTCTGTGCTATTAGACTGTTAAAATGCTCCCTGGCATGAATTTGACCTCTTCCAATTAACACTCACTGCAAAAAATTTCTGGGCACAATTTGGTTGCTAGAATGGTCCCAATAGACACTTTGCAATCATAAGCTCAGGTCTTTCTATGCCAGTTGGCCTCAATGCCCAGGAATGTTTCAGGCATGTTGAGTTTAACTAATACAGACCCATCCTTATTTTCACTATTGCAAATCCTTGTGAAAAGACAGGATTTGTCTTGAACAAATGATTTTCAAAACAGACAATAGCAGGCCATAAAAGATGAGAAGAGATGAAATCTGGAAATAAGGAATTTTATTTCCTTTTAATAAGGTGGTAAGAAATACGTATTTTGCATTCACTTCAGGTTGGGAAGGCAGAGGAGAGATAGCAATAACTTGTTATGCAGTTGTATCTGTGCTGTAGAATATTTGGCTACTTATTAGACAGAGTTAAGGTTGACATGATCCTTTTTTTCAAGTCAGTTGCTATACCGGGAATAAAATTATTCCTCCTTCTCTGTATTAAAAAATTCCACAACTGCAGCATTTCCCTTTCAATTTGGAATGTTAAAAAAATCAATGTACTTGGCATCTTGAAGTACTGAAGCCAAGTCCTCAATTTTAATCTGTGACCGCTTTTTTGGTTTTGCTTTTTTGGGGTTTTTTGGGGGTTTTTTATCACAATTGCCTTTATGAGTTTCCCTCCACATCAGGAAATCTGAAAAAATGGGATTTTTACTTCTCTCCAGGTATACTAACTTGGCAATCTTAATGATCCATCTCTCAATGCACTCCCTCAGGGAACAATTAAAGGTGTTATTTGAAGGAGCCTTTAGAGGGTTGTTGTACACGGGCAAACACGGTCTCTTGGCTGGGTTGCTCTAGGACCCAGAGTGACTGAGATTGACAGAAATCTTCACCTGAATGAATTTTCCCCGTATGCCTTATAAGGAGTCCAGGAAAACAAGGAAGTGATAACCATGTTCACATTACTGTGTGCACAGCTTGTCCTCTTTACCTGCCCAGGTAGCCCTTGTTTTCACTTTTGTTCATGATCCGTCTCGCTGGGGTTGAAGTTTCCTCGCAATCCGCTGTACGTGACATCTGAAAACTTACCCTCCAGGAATGTATGGTTTTTACGACATTCTACCTTCACGCAGACGATAATTAACAAGCTAATATTTTTTTGTCACGCAGCCAGCACTGAAAACGAATGGGGATTGAATTGCTTTGCCTCTGTTTCCTATTTCTGCAAAGAAATAACTATGTGCAAGGTAAGGCTCAGGGGCAGGGAGATCCATTTAAAAACCATTCTGCATTATTTCTTGCTTGAAGTTGATACAAAATAGTTTTCTGTCTTCTGTATTTAATCTTTCTTTTCTATTTAATGACTTCGTTTTGACAGACTGCTGTAGGGCTGCATTGCAAATTCATCTACAATTTGGTGGTTGTTACACAGCACGACAGGTTTGAAAGAGAGACATTCGAGCAATTTTGTTTACACTAATCACAGTCTGATCTGCTAAGAAACTTTCATACTATATGTATGACTGAGTATTTCTCTGGTACTTACACAATGGATAAAAATCATATCCAGTGTCTACAGAGCTGAGTGAAGCAGTTTTAAGCATACAGAGTGAGCATAAATCTGTTCTTTTAATGCCCCTGGTTACTTAGGAAACGACTTACCTACACCATACCAGAAACATGTAACACTCGCTCAGGTGCACTGGAGGAAACAAGTAAACGTGTTCTAAGTGAATGCCACCCATAAAGCATGTAAAAGGAGGTATGTTAATTGTCAGCAATTCTGAAGTTTTAGTCTTTATTAGAGAGTTAATCTTTCACCAATAGAACTACCATTAAGAAGGAATTTTATCAGTAATCCTAAATATGGCTAAATGTGTGCATTTTTCACCACCCACATTCTCTAAATGACAAGTTTCTTCATAAATTGAATGATTAAGCATATTATTAATAGTCTTTTATCTTCTTGTATTTAAATTCAGGGACCTGTTCTCAGGAAAGCACAGTGACTTGTGAAGATTGTTTGCTTTCCGGACCACACTGCGCTTGGTGTTTGCAAGAGGTAGAGTGATAAAAAAAATTTCAAAGTAAGACTTGAAGTCTTTGTAGTCACTCCGAGTGATGAAGTATTGACTTAATTGGGTCAGCTCATGGCTTTGTAATGCATGCAGTGCTTAGGCCTTCCTGGCGATCAGAAGTGGAATTCAATCTACTCTATATGGTCTGTTATTCAGAGTGTGGTTGTTTGGGCATTTGTTTGCTTGTTTGTTTGTTTGTTTGAAAAAGCCACAACAACATCAACCTTCCAAATCTAAGGCCGAAATAGAAGTGTTATTAGAGGGTCTCGGATCATCAGCCTGAAGGCTGGCTCACCCCCAGCACTGATATTGAAGTACCAGACACAAAGCCAGAGGCCAGACTGTACCTTACAGATTATGTGCCAAGCCAGAGAGTGTAAGCAGAAAGTTTGCAGGTATAAACAGTGTGTAAGTTTCCAGATGTAAAACTTCAATGTAGAAATTATTTATCCGTGGTTGATTTTAAGCATGATGATAATGTCGGCTTTATAATTAGTATGATATAGATGTGTTTTGGTAAAATATTGGACTTAAAAAATATATATGGACTTTTTCCCTATACATTTGTTTCAGATTTTCAGTGCAACCCTGGGCAAGTGACTTCACATCTCTGCTTTAAAAACTTTCTCCTACAAATGGTGCTAAATAATATCTCCCCACGTCACAGTAAATATTCTAGCTCTTAGTTCATAGGCATTAACAAGATAGTCAGCTATAGTAACTAAAAACTTGACTGAAATACTAGAGAAATGAAATAAAATATGTCCATTTTAGTTTCTGGATTGCACCTTTGCTGCTAAAAGGTTTTATTGTTTTTGTGTATAGCAAAATGACACTTAGCATGGGACTAACATACTGCTTTATGAAATAGCTCACAATGACAAAACTGCATGTTTAAACAAAAAAATCTAAAAAACCATCTTTTGCCATTTGCAAAATAGGTTACCATGGAGGTCAAAAAACCCCACATTTATGTGTTTGCAGTAGTTTTTATATTTGTACTATAAAACAGGATTTTATTGAAGTTCGATCACATAATTTTGACTACTGCCATGTATTTTCAGGAAAAAAAAAAGAGTCCAACTTAATTTATTGATTTTAAAAAACCCAAAACCAAAACAAGCAAAACTGTGGAACTACTGAAAACTTCAATGCAGTAAACATGATTTTTCTTCTTTGTTCATAAGCTCATTCATTTCTTTGCTAGAGAAAAGCACATCAAGATTGCAAAAGACATACGAGCTTTAGTGACAGAGCAAACAAAAGCACCTCCAAGAAACCACTGTTTTCTGTAGGATAAGAACACACTTCGTAATTGTATTTGAAATATGACGTTGTTTCTTCACACATTTTGCAAAGTTACAAACTGTGTAACTAAAGGAGATGATATGGATCTCCCTGTGAAAGTTTTGTAATGGTACCTGTATTTTATGTGCACTGTATTCAAGAAGCAGTGGGTGAGAGTTTTGCCTGAGCAAAGGCATCAGGTTCAGGCTGGAGAATAATGATCCACTGTTCCCAGCAGGTGCCTCTATATTGTTCCCACCAAAATATATAAGATCCCTGACAATTTTCAGGCATAAAGGGTGATGTTTTGGTGAAAAGAAGGGTCATAGTTCTGTTTTTTATAGGTTTAAAGTGAATTTGTTTTGTTTTGCAGGGAAAGTTTTTCAGGGACTGAATTTAGAGAATATTTGTGGCTTAATGGCTGGTCCATGGGTTGCTTGCCCAAACCTAGGAGAGAGCAGCAGCCCCACGGTATGGACCCACCACCATCTGCCAGGGATTGAATGTTTCAGAGCTGGTTCTGCCAGGCATTGCCCAAGTTTTGGTCAAAAGGTCTCACAGGCCAGACCAGTTTCCAGGAGACAGCTGAGTGATTTTGAGGATCTTAACTCTAGACATAGCTCTGGGAAATGGTAATAAGGCACAGAATGGTTACTTCTACTCTTTGTGAAAGTAACCATTAACTTCACCACTATGCAAGGTTAATACCTACACTGTAGCAGTGCTACGGAAAGGAATGCATATCAATGCTTTGGATTGAGTAACAAAAATAAACTGAGATATCCAACTGATATCAATAGGCCTGTGATTTCTCCTGGATGGGAAAAGGTCAAGGAGGATGTTGGGCCAAATTTAGGAGTGGGGATGCTGAGAGCACCGCTGGTGCTGGGGAACAGTGGGAACATTTTTGGGCACCAGGCAGAGGAACAGGGACTTGTTGCCTGCTTCAGTGAACAGGTTAAATGAGAGCTGAGGAGAAAGATTAGGTCAGAAAAAAAGAACCAGTAAACACTGGGTAGCCCACAATCAGTTTGTCACAAAATGTCTGGGAGTTTATTATCAGCAAGACGTCTTCTGTTATTAAATGACATGCTTCCATCAGCAGTTCAAAACTGTCTAGGAAAGACTGAAGAATGTGTGGCATAATCCTGTGATAGAAAAAACAGTGGCTCAGAGGGGCTTTGTGTTATCATTCCCAGTACCGTGAGAAGCCAAATGCAGTGAGGGGCAAAATTCCCATTCCCCAACAATAGAGCAGTTTCTCACAGGATAACAAGTCAGTGTAAGTTACATTAATTATACACCTGTGTGACATGACCCATGAAGAGCATATTTGGGTTTCTGTGCCACCTAGATCTAGTTCTGCACTACTTTACACAAACTTGCACCTTCGTTTCTGTTCCCTGCATTGGGCTGACCTTTTGTCTGGCAGGTGTTGGTGGCTAGTCAGCAAAAATATGTAACTCATCCCTTCCTTCTCCTGTTTGCATTAGAATTACACAGACTCGTCTGCAATTCATGGGAGGTGTGATACCCTGGAAAATCTTTTGTCCAAAGGATGCCAGCTGAATTTGATTGAGTTTCCCATTTCAGAAGTAGAAATTCACAGAAATGATCCCCTAACTGCATCATCCCAGAAGAACAATTCTGATGTCACACAGATTTCTCCCCAAAAATTAACTCTGAGGCTGCGACCAGGTAAGCCACAGTTCATAGGTGTGGGATATTTTGTTTCAGACAGTGTGATAAACTGAAGCTTCTAGGATTAAACAGTCCAAAAAATATCTTGCCAGAATAAAGATAAAAACCTGTGTTGAGTCCAAAATTATCTGTTGACTCATTGCATGAAAACTAGGTTCAACTGAGTTCAGAATGCTTTCAGAAGTGCTGGGTACATCATAAAAATAAGGATATATATTTTTAGTTTCTCTCTTCTCTTGCCAGTGAGGTGGCAGGGAGAGAATCAAAGTCCCTGGCTCCTCCCCAGCCAAGCTCCTGTGCCTCTCCCCTGCTGGTCTGGCAAACAGAGTATCTCAGAGGCAGCATAAAATCTTGCTTTGAGGATTTACAAGGTACCAGCGACATTTATGGTAGCATTCCAGACCTACCTTGGGGTCTTTAGGATGTGAATTTTTCCTGGAGAAAATTTGGAATAAAAAAAACTAAGAGACCTCCAGTTAGGTCAGGTCATAGTGTTGGAACTAAGAATAAAATCTCTGTGTACATTTTGACTTTCTTTAAATTTTTATAGGATATGGTAGGACCCCAAAGTGCTATCTCTAGTTTTAATTAGTTCCATATCTAAATTTTCTAAAGCTGCATACTGCTGAAGGGATGTTCTCATATTATTTCAAATTATAGCAATCACTTTTAATTCTGTGCTTATGGCATTACTGAAGAACTGTTTAGAAAAAACCCCCAAACATTAGAACTACTTTTAATTTTTCAGACCCTTACTTGAGATTTTTTTGTTGACAGACAATTTTTGAAGTTTTTTAGTTAATGCTACTGGTGATTTAAAATACCAGATAATTGTGACTATACAGAAGTTTATGAAGAAATTGGCATTGCTCATGCTTTCTGCACAGAAGTGATGATCTGTATCCCACTTTCCCTGACCTTAATAGGACATGAAGAAACAATACAGATCAAGGTTCGCCAAACTGAAGATTATCCAATTGATCTCTACTACCTCATGGATCTTTCAGCTTCTATGGACGATGATCTGAATACAATCAAAGAACTGGGTTCAACTCTTTCCAAAGAGATGTCAAAACTGACAAGCAACTTCAGACTGGGATTTGGATCTTTTGTTGAAAAACCAGTTTCACCATTTATCAAAACTACAGCTGCAGAAATAAACAACCCTTGCAGGTAGGCAGGGAAAGTCCCAACATCTGTTTGCATGCCAACACTAAGTCATAATATTAATCTTTAGGCTAAAATTAATTTCAGCATCTTCACTGGAAACTCTGCTCTCTTCCAGCTGTAAATGAGTCAATTTGTGAAACAAGATTTGGTTCTTCTAATTTCACCCTCTGATCATTGCTCTGTTGCGTCTTACGTTATTCAGATAGAGGAATCTGGGAGTGGTTCTGGTTTTTAGCTTTTGCTGCTAGTTACAAATGTACTTAATACCTTAACAAAAAGGTATACAACATAGTTACGTGTGTATACACACATATCTATATATAAGAATTTTATGACACTATACTATGGAGTTGCAAACTCAAACCCATTACAGAATACCAGTTTCAGCCATCAATGCTGTTTTCCTGCTTTTTTCCCCCCATTAAGGTCTAGCAGTGTCCTCAGCCCCAGGCTGCCCTAGCCCTTAGCTAACCTGTGTAGAGGATAACGTGCTCTGCAACCTGGAGCACGACTGCAGCACTCTCTGGATGCCGTTAAGGAGCTGCAGATCCCAATATGCTTCCAAATATGAAATCAAGGCACAGCAGGGGGCATGGCAGGGGCTGCATGTAGGTAACTGGCTGCATTACTCTGCTCTAGGAGGCGTTTTCCAGCCTTTACGCAGATTTTTTACATTACCCAAGTCACTGGATGCTCTTCAATTATCTTATGTTTTTCACTAAATCTTCTAAGGCACAGACGAGAGATGTAAGACCACAACTAATCCAGGCAGGCCTCTGAAGTAGCCATTGTAGTGATTTTACACTCTATATTATCCATAAGCTGTCTCACTTTTCCTGCAGAAGTGTACCATACGAGTGCTTACCCACCTTTGGATATAAACATGTTTTGCCCCTAACAAATGATGCTGAAAAATTCAATGAAATTGTGAAAGGACAGCGAATTTCTGCTAATATAGACACTCCAGAGGGAGGATTTGATGCAATTATGCAGGCAGCTGTTTGCAAGGTAATTGAAACTTCTAAGCACAATATTATTCCATATATTACCTCTTCTAGTATTACATGTTGGTATTTCAAAGTTACAGATTATTTTTCAAAAAAATTTAACACAAACCAAGAGCCTCATTAAATTTGTGTGAAAATACTTTTGGCTGTACAAGTAAAACATGCATATTGCAATATTTCAGTCTAAATTTCCTTTTAATTGCCAGGGACAAATAAGCCCAAATACCTGTATCATTACTGGGTCTGTCTTTCTCTTTAAATATTTTTTATTAATTATGTTTAGAGTAGTAAGCAGATTGACGTGAACGTAGCCAACCCATGTTATTAAACACAGGGATGGGGAAACAAAATGTTAGGCAAAGACAATGGAATGAACATCATCTCTTGAGAGATGTTGTGTTGTCTTTGATACTTCCTTGAAAATGATGCTCTTCATTTATTTTGAAATGCCATTCTCCAAATATTTTGCTGTTATTCTATGTTGTGATGCAATATAGCCTGCAAAACTGATGTGTTTTAAATAACAGGAAAAAATTGGATGGAGGAATGATTCTCTACATTTGCTGGTGTTTGTGAGTGACGCTGATTCCCATTTTGGGATGGACAGTAAACTGGCAGGGATTGTTATTCCTAATGATGGCAACTGTCATTTGGACCACAATAATGAATATTCCATGTCAACTGTTCTGGTAATTAACTATGAATTTTGTACACTCTCACATCCTGGGAATTTAAAGTCTAACACAAACAACTTAGAAAATTAGTGAATTATACTATATATATTATAAAAATATGTATTATATATAGCACTGAAATTTGTAAAAGCTGGGGAATCCAGATATTTCATATAATCTATTTTATTTGTGACTGCTCATTTCAGTCAAGAGAGAACAGTGTGTTTGTATGGAATTAGGATAGATTATAACTAAGAAAAAAGAACAAATCCGATTTCTGCAATAGGAAAGCCCATGGAATTGGACTAAATAGTATTTCCTTCTGCAGGGAAGGCAAGATTTGCATTATGTTCCCTGAAAGGGTGTGAATTCAGGACCAGTTCAGGAATTTACGGGACATTGTTCCTATAGGAGAACTTACCAGCGTAATATTCAGTGTTCAAAAATACTGAATATATACACTGTGGTGTTCACTGTAGGACAAATACCTAGTTGCTCTGGTGCAGTGTTGTTCTTTGGATTAAATACATATGTATAACACAGATGCTACTGAGCCAAGCTCCCACTACGGAATCTGGCTCTGTGCTTTTCACAGAGGGGTTTCCTTAAAAACAACAAGGAAATTATATGCGCTATCTTTTATTTTGCATACACATATTCCTAATTAGAGTTTATACTACACAGAGAACAAAGTGCTCATTATGATCACTTGAATGTGTGTTTCATGGGAGACAGTAACTGGAAGCACGTGAGAAACAGACTGATGTGCCTCTCTCTTGTTTGTTTGCAGGAGTACCCCACAATTGGACAATTAACTGACAAACTCATGCAAAACAATGTTCTATTAATTTTTGCTGTAACAAATGAGCAAGTTCACATATATGAGGTGAGTAAACTAAAATGTTCAGTTTTCCAGTGTTTGTTTTAAAGTCCACCTTTTTGCACAGCTGATAGAGTAATTCTAGTACTAAGGACTGAATTCTGCAAGATATTTATGTGATAAAAATAACTAGGAAATTCTATATCAGAGGAAAGCTCTTCTGCCTAAGTACTTCTTTATGTATTGATTTTGATGTTCTAAGGTAACTTTTACATTGGATTTCAGGCTGAATCCTTTAAGTCAAGGATTGACAAACTACGCATTGCTAAACTATTCAGTGTTGTGATTAGCCTTTTGTATTTTATAAGGCTAGAGAAGAGTTGAACCTTTTCTTACTTTTATAAAACAAGAACATACCTGAAACATGCAGTTATCTTCATGCTCAGCTCTGAGATCTTGGTTTGTTGGTGTTTTTTTTCATTTTTCTTTATTTCTGTGACTCTTTCCAATGAGACTGATAGGACACCAGTGCCAAGACGAAAAGTAAAAAAGATGATGGACAAAGTCCTCTTTCCTCATGTATTGTTCCCCATGACTACTGAAGGAAAACAATTCATTACAGGAATTTTGGACATTAGGACTTGCAGGATCCTATTCAGTGAAGTAATTTCCTGCTGTGTGAAGTTGTCATGGGAAATGGGAGCCAGGAGAGAGGGGAAAGCAGAGGAGCAAGGGATATAGATATGCAAAATCCGTATTTTTAGTAACTCAAATATCATTCATATCTGCAGCTCCATCAGTCTTCTGTGCAGGCATCTGTTTTCATCCTCCATAGTTACAAGCAGCCCTGTGCTACTTTTGACCCATTGGATATTCCAGCTGTGAGCTGAGGCGAAGCTGCCAACAGTTGCTTCCCTGTTCTTATAGTGAATGTGAGCAAAAGCCCTCTAAGATAAAATAAGATGGATATTGGCAATTCTTATTTCATTTTCTGTCCAGTCCTGCTCCTGGGAAAAAATCTTCACATGCTAAAAGAAATTCTAGATAGGAGTTCATTGTGGGTAATAAGGGGTTTTGCAGCCTGAGCTTGGCTGCCTGGCTACATCCTGCTGTGTGAAAAGGGACAAGCAGAGAGAAATTGTTCCTCCAAATTTATTCAGGTTGGTTGAGAGGGAGCCAATAAGGATGGTCCTGCTGACACAAAAAGACTGGCTTTCTGAAGGAGAAGCCTTTGCAAAGCATTCTGTATTAAAACCGGAAGTACAGTAATGAGAAGAGGTGCTCCTCTGCTGTGATTACCACATGGAAAATAGGAAAGAAAGAGTAGGGAAAAAGAGAGAGCAGCTGAGTCCTTGAGGTAGTCACCAGTAGGATGGTTTTCTATTTCTGTCCTCTGTGTAATCCAGGGAAGACCCCCCAGTACTTCTGCAACTGATTCCAGGGGTGGAGTTGTTTTTAGTAAGACTGATGCTCCAGCTGTTTGACAAAAGTGACAAGAGTTACAGATTTCATAAACTGATTCTCAGGTTACAGCCTTGACAAGGGAAGGAACACTCTGAGTCTTGAAGCACTGAATGCCTGGCTTTTTTGAAGACTGTATTGAATACTGAGCTGGATCATGAAAATTTAGGTCAATAACAGTAGAAGTCAATCACTTACAAATGCAGTGGCTTTAACAATTTCTTAATAGAGATCCAATTAATGACAGTTGAACTATTTTTCCTTATAGGTGCTTTTTTTGATAGATGCTTCATGAATAAGGGCTGTTCTAGGAAGGTAGTTCGGAAATACCTCTTTGATTTACAGAGACTTTTTTTTGTCCGAAGAAACATTTCTCTTGCTGATGGCACTGTATTTTACCTTGGAAATTGCTTGTGGTCACCCTCAGAGTTGGCCAGCAGCATTCCTATCAAGGTGCTTCCATTTCAGTATCCCAGAATCTTATGTCACCCACTGTTCATGGAGAACACTAAACAAGACCTTATAGCTAACAAAAAATACAATCATGGTTAACCCACCTAGGGAATGGTTTGCTCTTGTTACTTTCTTTGTTAGAAAAAAGGAAGTACAACTATCTTCTCTCTTACAGGGTATTGAGTAATGCCACTGAAAAGAATCTATCTGCTGATTTCGTCTTTTAATACTGCTTTCTTTCATTTATTTGGATAGCTGTAGTTGTTATGGTCTGCTTTTTGTCCTGTAGGTGATGTAAAAGATTAGTCAAAGCAAGTACAAAAATCATATACAAGTGTGACAGTGCAGTTTTTCCAGACATCAATTTACTTTCAAGGGTCTATGTAGAATGTGCAAACAGGGAAATATTGTCATGTTTTCATCTCTGTGATACAAATTTGTAATATAAATATAAATAACCAGTATCTATGCTTCAGAATGTAAAAAGAGCAAAGCAAGACAACGAGAATTATTCTTGTGGTAAGGCCCCTGCTCAGGTAGCCTGGAAATAGTGGCGGAGGACTCTAAACCCTTAAAAGTTTTGGTGTTTCACTTCTCTTGTAAAGCTTCCACGAGGGAGATTCTGTAGTCTCCCTCAGAAAACCCTTCCATTTATCCTTTGAGGTGGAAAGACTCCCCCCAAATATCTCATCTCAAATCTACTTGAACTCAGCATCTAATTTTATCAGATACCAATACTGACTATTGCTATTTATAATTGAGTTCTCAGGAACAAACTTACATTAAAAGTACTGTGAGGAAGCACCTCTTTAAATAGACTTGATAGATTCCATTAGTCTTAAGTGCAGTGTTCAGACTGTCAAATATACATTTTGTATTTCTAGCCCTGTGTAATCCCCAAAAATTTAGCCCAAAATAATTCAGACATGTAATATTCTTGATCCTCTTCAACTGAATTTTCAGTTTATCCACTTACACGTGCATTATCATCTAACACGCAAATATTAGGGGTGGCACAAGCACAGAACACCTACGCTTGTTACAGAGCTGGTGTTGCTTTTGAACCTTCCATGCACCTAAAAAGCTACTGCACAGCAACCTCAAGAGATTGTTTAGATCTGATGCTCTCCCTGACCACAAGAACTTCAGAAGCAATTATGTAGAAACATTTATACAGCCACTTAAAAGTAAATGCAAGAGAGGAGAGAAAATTCTTTACACCGAGCCCTGATTATTTGGGATTATTTTTTAAAAGGAATGTTTGTTTGTTTTTTTTTTAAAAAGGCCTTTTATAATATATTCACGTATGCCTAACTTTTAGCATCATTAGTCTCAGCTGAGTCTTGCCAAAGCAGCAGGGGATGTTTTCATTCTACAAAAGCAATGCACTCAAAAAGCATCTGTGAATATGGCAATAATAATTATAGTTTAACAAATTGTACTTTGGTATAAAAGAAAACCCCAGTCTTTAAGCTTTCATGAAGTATTTGCTACTATTGCTGAAATCATTTGTTTTCAAGCAGAATTCTTTAAAAATGTATTCAAACTTAGAAAACTGAAAGACTCCATCTTTAGTCCTGACTAAGCAGCATTTCTTTTGAAACAAAAATTACTCTTTTCTTGGATGAATTATTTCTTTTTATATCACAGGAGAAATAGCTTGAAAATTAGGGTTTCAGGCTGCATTGCACTGTTGAAAACTGAACTAAAAATACTCTAGTCTCCACACTCACACAGACTCTCAAATTATATTTATATATTTGGCGTGGCACACTATTTATGATGAAAATTCTTCTATCATTTACACTGCTAAAATACAGACATAACCCCACTGAGCTCAAACATATAATTGTCAAATTTCCTTTACATGAATCAGAGTATCCCTACAAAATAGCAGTTCACCTTATAATGAATGTTTGCCAAAGGACTAAATTCCATTATATCCTTTGGATGTTTTGCAATAGTAGCACCCCAAAAGCATCCGTCTGCCTCCCCTTGGCAGTGCTTGAACAGAAATATTTGCTAAGAGGTGAGGTTTAACCAATGGACTAGAGACACACACACAGCCTGGGCTTGAAACACCATCCTTGTATCGCCATGCAGAAAATTTTTGTTCAAAGAGGAGAGATCAACTGAAGTGTTCAGAGCAGCATATCCCTGCTGTTTGTTTTGCATACCTCAGCTTAAAGGGGATTGTATTTTAAATTCCAGGTTTATCATCTTTTCTCACAAAAGGTCCACATGTACGAAATGCAGAGTTTCAATATTCCAAGAATCCTTGAGAGGGCACTAATCACAGGAGGAGTCAAGAACGCAAAGTCGCCAGCTGTAACATAAAATGCAGTTAATCCCGCTGATTTACAATAGCATCAGAAATCTAATGAATGATGACTATTCCATACATAATACATAACGTAATCACAGGGCTTTGGGAGATATGAAGTATAATAAGGATGTAAGGGTATCAAATTACCCATGTTTATTAATAGTTCTCTGGATATTTTTCTTCTATTTAAAATAACAGCATTGATATGATACTGTGTAAAGGAAAAGTAGTGCTACAATGTGTTTTTTTAGATGATGAACGCATTGTTTTCTGAAGGCATGGGTAAAAGCAAGGCAATCCCATGAAGTTAACAATCAGGCAAGACAAATTTTAATTCACCGTATTTAAAATCTAGCTGTCAGATGTCATGTTAGTGTCACAATGCAATTTAATGCAAAAAGAAAAGAAAGCTTATCATGGAAATAAATTGCTAAATTGGCACTATATTACTAACAGAAATTCAACATACAATCCATCATAACTGCAGAGCACTGAGATGCATGTGCAAAGATAAAAAAGTGACTGCAGGTGCTGAATGTAGGGTCCAAGACTCCTGAGCAGGGCAGCAACAGTAGCGCAGCTGAATCTGGTTCTGGATATTTTTATTAGAGAAAAACACAACTGTGGATAAAATGTCTCTTCCTTCTAAATTCCAAAAATTAGAGCTCGAAGAGTACTATAGTATCAGACCTCCAAGCACATACAGGTGATTTAGCAACATATGTTCAAAGAATTTTAAATGAAACCAGCTCTTCTCCATCTGACTTCTTCATTAAGACGTGCAACAGAGACTGCAAGAATTTTTGAAAAAGTTACTGTTATTTATTTCAGTTGGCTTCAATGTACTTGGTTTTGTTGTGAGCTCTTTTTTTTTTGTTTTGGGGTTGGTTTTTACTTTTTATTCGGGTTTGAGTATTTTTTAGATGGTAGCTCCTTGTCACTTAGGCCTTTGTTGCGCTTTAAATTAATTTTTTATATTTCCAGAATTATGCAAAGCTTATTCCTGGAGCTACTGTTGGACGACTACAGAAGGATTCTGGAAATATTCTCCAGTTGATCATTGCTGCATATGAGGTAAGATGGTTACAATGCAATTTCTTCCTTCATGTTTACATGTTCAACATTGGTTTACAATTTGGTAAAAGAAGTGTCTTTGATTCCTTTTATGAACTGATTACATAATTTTTTATGTTAGGTGCTGACCTTAACAGGAAAAGTGTTCACTCTGAGGATTAAGTAAGCACAGAAACAAAATTCCTATAAACTTCTCTCAATCCTTAGTTCTGCTGGAATGCTGAATTTAAATCAGTGTCCCATCTGCATTGTCTTCTTCATATTCCTGTATTTTACACCTACTCTTAGGCCCTCTTTAATATTCAGGTCTCCCAGTTCTACATCTCAAGAGGGACTCAGCTCTCTCCCTGTTGGTAGCTGCCACCAGAGCAGACAAACAATTGCTTTGCAAGAATATCTGTGGGGAAAAAACACTATTCTGTGCTCAGTGCTCTTCTCTGCTTTAGCAATTTGATGCTGCCCCTGTGAGGCTGTTCTGAGGTTTTTAAAAACAGGAGCATAGAAGCCAACATGGGTTTGTTTAAGTAGTGCCAGCACCTGAATGGGTTTGTCTAGGTAATACAAAGAAATACTGTAATGATGTCAGGAACAAAAACACAACACTGCTCTTCAGAGATTTGTTTGTAAAATGCACCCTGGGTACCAGGTTCTCCTCTGTCAGAGGAATGTTCTTAGGCAGCTAATCTGTACAGGTCTTTGCACAGATACATTAATTTACATATATGCTGATATACTATACATTTCTCTCCTCTCTCTCAGCCCATTTTTATTAAAAACCTGCTCTACCAGTTGTCTACAATAACAAATAACTTTGCAAATAACTTCTGTTTCTTCCCTTACTTTTTTTTCTGCTCTTCCTTCTGTGACCTGAATAAGAAAATCATCACTGTCTCAAAATTGCTTTGGTCTCGGTGATAAGAAGGAAACCAAATTCTTCTAAAAAGCAATTATTATAAAAGCAATGAAAAGCAACACAATTGCTGAATTACGATTTTTTTAATTAAATGCAAAATACCAGAAGATTCTCCATTTTATGGAAAATTATATGAGGAGAGAACTTCAGGGTTAATCTCGAGAGTGTACAAATTGTAATAAATACAGACAAGGAAATCTTTTCATGAGCAAAGCTATTGCTAAACTTTTCGGTGGCAACAGGATTTCACTTCTGGATTCCAATGTGCTGCTAGTCACATCTGGTTCCTATCAGCATTTCTTCAAGCTGGCAGTCTAATGTATAGACACAGGTTCCTACATTTAACAGCTAAAATACCATTTTGCTGTCAGTAAGTAATGGAAAAACACACAAAAATTGTCCCACGGCTGTCCTGGTGCCTTTGCTGTAACATAAGTGAGGAATGATACTCCACTGGAATATTGAAAATGTGAAGAGTCAAGTGAATCCTTGCCTCTTCTCCTTAGCATCTGCTTATCTATGGCCTATGATTTTTTTCCTATTCTCCTTTTTGAAACTGCTGATATTTTTGGCCTCTGTTGACTTCTATGACAAGAAGGAGTTCAGTTGCACTGTGTCAAGGTACATTTTTCATATTCCTATCTTACTTCTTATGTTTTAAAGTTTCACTGAGTGCACCTCCATTCCCATGCTGTAGGGTTTGGTGAATAACAGCTCTGCATTCACCTTATCTTCATGTCTTCATGATTTCATAATGTTGTGTCACTGAGACACCTGCCACACCCCCAATCTTCTCTCCAAATTAGACAGTCCCAGTCTTTTAAGTCTCTCCTTGGCTGCTTCATTCCCTTGGTAACTTTATCTGACCGTCTCTTTACTCTCCCTGACTCCCATGAGTGCCCCCTGAGATGTGGAGTCCACAGGAGCTTGCAATACACATTACAGGACACACTAAGGTTTATACGAAGGCAAAATGATGTCCTCTGTCTTGTTCTCAGCCTCCTGGCTCTGTTGGCTTTTTAGCTGCTTTTGAGCTGCCGCATGCTTCGAGCAGAGCAGCTCCCAGAGGTGGCAGTGGTGACCACAATGCAGCTCCTGAGCTGTTTCGTCTGATCCTGTTTTCATCTGTTCCATGGGCATGGTTTGGAGGGAGCTCTGAGCTCTGTGCTTGCTGCACTGCAGGAGTGGCAGGGAGGTGACTGCAGGAAGGGTGCTCCTGCCTTTGGGCCATAACTCGTCGCAGCCTCATCCAGGCACAGCATGTCTGGACTGTGCACCACAGCTGCACGGAGGTTCTTAAAATCCCACACTTCCTTCAAGATGTAAAAAGTGTACAAGCAGCAGCATGTCACACTCAAAATTTCCCAAAGTCCATTTTATTACACTTAACCTTAAAGGTTAACAATCTGATTGTTTGGTGATTGAAAATCTTCCAAGCAGGAAGCACTAAAAACCACTCTATTTGACAGCAGTAAAGGTATCTGAATTTTTTTCAGCTGTGAAGAAGGAAATGACAGGAGACCTACAGTTGAAAATCACATGCAAAACAGATCTAATGCTAATTTTGTTAGAAACTTTTCATGATACTCTCAGAAGTATAATTCAATGTCCTGTGTCTCTGCTTCTTTACTCACAGGAAAAGGAATAAATAACTTTTTGCCCCCTGGGAGTAGAGTTAGGCTAAATCTTTTAACACTTTTAAAGTGTTTTTGAGTGTTTACTTGCTGTGCAAACACAAGGTTTGCTAATGCCATTCACCATGTGTTGCCATTTAAAAGCTTCAGAGAGGAAGTAAGCAAGTTAAGAAAGTCTGAGCTGTCAAAATATTTGTTGCAAGGAGTTCTCATGTTCTTTCCAAGTATGGTTGATTTTCTCCTGTAAGCATATTTCTGCCTGCTTTGTTTAGCATTGAATTCTGCACAAGTTTGTGTTGCAGAGCTGCAGGCTAAAATGCATTGTGACAGATAGCAGGCCGTTTGATTAAAGCCATTTCAAGAATTTAAAATTTCAGAAAAATTCCACCTTTTTTTTTTTTTCCAGTTTTTGATCCTTGCACTTACACAAAAATGAGATCAAAGAAATAATGTATTAGAAAGGACAGGTAACACAAGGGCACAAGTATGTAGCACTGCTTTGTCTGTTGTTTCATTCAGAAAATATTTTGAACCACAAATGTTTCTCTGAATGGCTTAAAGCGCACTAAACTGTCTGCTATTTGTCCTCAAACTATGGCCAGACAGCTTAGTAGTTTTAAAACATCATTAGAAATGCTCACAGATATTAGGATCTAAACCCCTGGAATTTATCACAGTTTGTGTTCATTTTCAGTGGTGTAAGATGAGTAATTTGATCTCTCACAACAGCAAGACACATTCAAACAACCCAATACAGACTCCAGAATTCAAAGTATTACAATTTGGTGTTCAGCAGCATTTTATTTTCTGTTACAGTTGCACCCTGTTTGCACCTTGTAGTTTTGCAACTGATGGAAGAAGGACTACTGGTAATATCTCCTGTAACAAAAGCACATGCCCACAATCACAGCTTTACCTAGAGATTTGCTGTATTGGGTCCTTTTGGGAGAGCCCAGCTATTGCAAACAAATTATTATCTACAAGTCTGCGACACAAGAACCTACCTCTAAATCAAATGGAAATGGAAATCTGGACTTATCCAAAGCTACCAACATTACAAACCTGATGCCCAGGGCACAGTTTTACAACACTAAGGCAAATTTCCAAGGAATCCAGAATATGTACAAAGGACAGGGAGTTGTCTATGCAGGTTTATACCTCTTCTATTTTTACTTTGGTTTACCCCACCAGACCTTTACTCCAGTGAGTCATCCTGCTACCTTTAGTAGAATGACTCACTGAAATAAGGTCAGCAAGTTTCTTGTGCTCTGATTGAAGGGCAGGGGGTATTTTGCAAGCAGTTGAACTTCCATGAGCACAAAGTCAAGTCAGTGAGATGTTTTCTTAGCAGTTGCTGAGGTACTTTTGAAAAATTTCCATTTACTGGATCCACAGGCCAATGAAGTCATAGGGAATTTCCCCATGGCCTGTCATAGGCTTTGGATTAAAGTTGTGTAAGCAAAGTTGCTATAAAATATTTTAAAGACTTAAAATATTAATACCTAGTATGAGCAAGTTCAGGAAGACAGTTCGTGACTTATAAAATGAAAGTTTGATTGAACAAATTGATTTAAATAATGGGGAAGTTGTTGAATACAGGTTAAAATAGCACTAACAGCTCATGAAGCAGGAATTTCCATTGTGAGAAGAAAGGAAGGGAGGGAGCAATATTGACAGAGTTTGGCTAATCAGGAAAAACCCAGAGCTAGCAATGCAATCAGGGATGCAAATCCACTCCTCAGTAAGTCCAGACCTAAAAGAAAACCTGCATCAGTCAGCAGAGTGATGAAAGGTGATTTAATAAAACCTTGAAATTGTTCTCCTGGAAGGGCAGGAAATAAGCCCTGCGAGCGGATATTAAAGTGATACCACCATTGCTTTCCACTGAAAGCTGGGTCTGTCAGCATTAGCTTTGTTTTGCTCGATCCCCATTTTTCTTGCAATAGAGAGTTCTGTAAATGAAGTGCCAAAGCACGAGTGTGCTCCTGTGTAAGTCAGGATAAATTACAGTCCACGGTACATAGACATGGAGCAGCGGCAGCACGTGGCAATGTTATCACTCCATTCATCTCACGCTTTTTTCCTTGAAGGAGCTGAGGTCTGAGGTTGAATTGGAGATCCTGGGAGAGACTGAAGGGCTCAATCTCTCCTTCACGGCCATCTGTAACAATGGGACCTTCTTTCCACATCAGAGGAAATGCTCACATGTGAAAGTGGGAGATACAGTAAGTGAAGAACGTATTCTCCAAAGACATGAAGTTCATATAATTTAGGACACCAAGGTAGAGTTTGCTCTTTATGAAACGATCTTCCTCCAAACATGTTACCAAAACACAGGCAGTATCTATGACCCTCTCGCTCTGTCCTCTGCATGCACTTCCGGAGCACCCTGCAGAGTTCCCTGTGCTCCAGCTCACAGCAGCCCCCATTCTCTCTTCCAGGTCTCTTTCAATGTGACTGTAAGTCTCTCTTCTTGTGAAAAAAACAGAAGGCATATCAAGATAAAACCTGTGGGGCTCAGTGACATGCTGGAAATGGAAATTCATCCCCTCTGCAGCTGTGACTGTCAGGCCAAGGCCGAGATGCAGAGCCCAAAATGCAGCCAAGGGAAGGGCTCTCTGGAGTGCGGGGTCTGCGTGTGCAGCCCCGGCTACGTGGGGCCGCGCTGCGAGTGCGACGAGAGCTCCCTCAGCGCCAGCTCCTGCCGGGGCCCGGCCGAGCACAGCTCCTGCAGCGGCAGAGGCGACTGCTACTGCGGGCAGTGCCTGTGCCACCCGTCCCCCTACGGAAAGGTGTACGGGCCCCGCTGCGAGTGCGACGACTTCTCCTGTGTCAGGCACAGAGGGCTCCAGTGCGCAGGTACGGTCCCTCAGTGCTGTCTGCAGTGTCTGCACTTAGAGCTTTATGGGCTCACCCTCAGCCGGGAGCTTGTGAGCTTGTATTTTCATCATACATTCAGTTGCAATCGATTCTGTATAAAGAATTACTGTTTATGAATGGTCTTTAGACTTTAAATAGTTTTGACTATACCAGTATAAATTGGAAGTATTTACGTATTAGGTTGTGCACTGCCAGGAGACAAGACTTGCATGGAGGACTCCAGTAAAGAGAATGAAGCTGCACTGGCTTACAGCCAGTCTAAGCAAAAATCTGATCCTCTGACTTAAAACTGGAGATTCTGGGAGAGAAAGAAAGATGTTTGGAAGAAGAGTTGGCGAGAGCAAAATATTTTCTGTTAAAGAGAATTATTTTAAAGATCATCCTTCAGATTCTTTTTGAATTATCAGTGACTGATTCGAAGTATAACAAATGTTTTTCCAGGCAATGGTGACTGTGACTGTGGGGAATGCAGGTGCCGCAGTGGATGGACTGGTGAATACTGTAATTGCACAGCTGACACCAGCACCTGCATTGCTGAGGATGGGACACTGTGCAGTGGGAGAGGCGAATGCATCTGTGGGACGTGCGCTTGCACCCATCCAGGGGCTTCGGGCCAAACGTGTGAAAAATGCCCTCTCTGTGGTGACCCTTGCAGTTCCAGACGGTAATGTGCTGGCTGTAAGCCTCTGATGTTTTTATCATCCAGGTATCTGTTTCCTATACTGCCTCAGCAGTCTGTTTACTACCATGTCTGTAGACTGAATTTACAGACCAGAACTCAGGAGCTTCTTTGTCCTTTGAGATGGGTAGTCACAATTCATATATCAACCATTCATGAGCATTACTCTCGTACAAAAGGACTTTATGTGAAACAGTTAAGCCAACTTCAAGCAGCACAGGCAAAACTTTACACTTCCACTGCTGTCCCTGGCTGTACAACTAATCAGAATGGTGGCTTTATCTGACACTTATATGGCCTCACAGGAAAATTTGGCATTTGTATTACCATGCATATGAATGCATATGAATGAGCAAGGTCATGTTGTTCACTCAAGCTTCACACATGTGCAAATTCACAGTCCAAATTCAGTTAAGCTTGGCTGAATTAAAGAGGTGCAAGTATGAGAAACTAGATAATAGTCTGGGAATGAATAAGTGGGTAGCTGTATGTCGTGTATAAGTTGATGATAAATTGATTGTAAATGGTGACATGTCTTCTGTCCACTGAGCATACTCAATTTATGTAGCTTTCCTGCTGTGATGCAAGGTATCTGCTATGGTGCATGACAGGAAAAGCAACCAAAAATATGCAGGTTGTGGAGATGACCACCCTAAGTACACCAGTGCTCATGCTTGTATTACATGAGCTCTTGTTGGGCTACAGTCCAAATGAAGCAGTCTTCAGTAGAAATTTAAGCTAGAAGTTGAGTTAGGCTTCACAGAACACACATTATCAATGATCCTGGCTTTGTTTTCTGAGTGCTGAGCAGTTTAGGTTGCATGGTTCATGACAATGTCCTGTCTCCTTGTTCCGAGTTGAGGCCCATTTCTCTCCAGCACTTTATTTTCATACCTGCCATTGCAGTCTACAGTGTATCTGAGTGAAAAGCTATTCCATGACGTGATTAATTAATTGATCTATTTCTGTTAGTGATAAATTTGACCTAAGAAAACTAAGCCTCTCAGTATGTTCAAAGAGAATTTCTGCAATCAGCTGCTCTAAACAAAAAGGACAATGCTGCTGCTTTTCTCTGCCCAGTTTGGCAAAGAATAAGAAATATAAAGTTACATGATAGGCATTACATTAACCCATTTAAACATGTATATTATATGCAGTGTTGGATCTTTTCTTTCTGGTTCAGTGTCTTCCCTCGCTGAAACGCAGGGCACAAAAAGCCAAGAGAGAACACTGGGAATACCTGGGTAGGGTAACTGAGAGAGCTGAAAGGCCGGGTCAGAGGGGATGGAGATCAATGGCAAGGCAGCTGAGAAAGGGAGTGTAGCATGAGAAACATGGTGAATATGACAAAACCACCCCCAACACTGAATTTATCTCCATGAGATAGAGGCTATCCCATTACCCACTCGCTTTTACTATTCACCATTTCCAGAGCGAGTGATAAGGTCACCTCCATCCCCTGAAGAGAAACTCAGCAGCCTCAGCATATTCCCATGCATATATGTAACTCAATACAACAGGAGATAGCCAGGGTTTTTAGGGATGTTTTCTTGCAGCTTTCCTTTTTCCTTTCCTTTTTCCTTTCCTTTTTTTGCTTTCCTTTTTCCTCTTCTCTTTTCTCCTCTCTTCTCTTCTCCTTTCTCTCTTTTTATTTTATGCAGTCGTTCCTTCAAGCTGCTTCTCAGAGTCTCAGCCACTCAATTTGGCTGAAGCTATTTGTGAAGAATCAGCAAACACATTTTTTATCAGAAATGTTCATATATGAAGTGTTTATTATTTTATTTTCCATTAATAAACCCTGGATTTATTAAAATCCTCATTGAATTTATGGGAAGATTTTCAGTTATTTCTAAAGGAACTTGTCTAGACTCTGTGTTTTTAAATAATATTTCAATCATTCCACCATTGAATAAAAAAATAATTTTCCCATAAGTTTCATTACTATAATTAGGATCTAAGTAATTCCTGAGACAAGTAATCATATTCAAGAGACAACTGTTGAGACACCTGAAAAGTGTTTTAATGCATTATTCAATAGACTTGCAACAAAGGTAGACTCATAGTAGGTGCCTCAGCTTGATCTCTTTGAAGTCAATTTCAGATATTGTTCATCTGATAGGAATTCCTTCAGCTGGTATTTAGTGTGAGAATATTTAGTGTTCAGAATATTTATTTTTTTTAATTTTTTGAAGATGAAAGTTACATGTGAGTAACCACATGTCTTTGATAGACCTACATGAATAATGTTGCCTGGGGTTCTGTCTGGTAGCTAATAAACTGGGAGAGAATAGAGGACAAGACAGAGCTTATCCACAATACCTTTATTCAGGTGGGGGTTTTTTAATTTGGTTTTGTTAGGATTTTTTTTGGTGGCGGTACCTATCATATTCCTGAGAACTGCTGTATCCATAGCAGAAGACCTTTTATTTAGCTGCTTTTTAAAATGCAGATGCACACACACTGGCTTTTGTATTGTTGCTTTGTGACAGGCAGAGATTGATGAGCTGCTGAATTATTTTCCATAGGAGCTGTGTGGAATGTCACTTGGCTTCCGATGACAAGTCACTGGGAGGTTGCGGTGAAAAATGCAAATTGGTTGATGCAACTGTCAGCATGGCAAAGGGTTGGTATACTCAGTCTTTCTTTCTTGTGTGTGTGTGATTAGCAGGAGGTTCCACTTCCAGTAATTTTATATTTGAAAGTAGCCTTGTTTTTCTGCTGTGGAATTATATTATGGGTCATAAGGGAATTACTGTCTGTCTATGGTTCTTCTGAGGCAAGTAGGAAATGCAGAACAGGGCTTGTATTACCCTTCCAGGTTAATTAATTCTTTGGATCATGCCTATTTTCTAAGTAGTTTATGCAGGAAAGTATAGAATTTAATGGATACCAGTCCCTGAAAATTAATGATAGATGAAAGTTCCTGAGTTTAAGGTATGCCTGTACCATGAGTTTCAGTGGGGCTTTTTTGGCCATACAAATACAAAACCTGACTCCAGTCCTTAGGTAGATTGTTGATTATAGCTGATGACTAAACACCGCCCTTTAACCAGTGGCAAAGACAGTTCTTGTATTCTAAAAGGCTAAGCACATCTTTCAGTTGTTTGCTTTAATTCAAAACTGCCCTGCATCAATGGAAATTTCTGGAATAGGAATTAATCTTGAATAAAATAGTACTATCAGAAAAAAATCCAACAAAACCCACCACAGTCAAAAAAACCCAAAACAAACCTTTAAATCAAAAAGTGCACTTTTTTTTCTGTAAAGAAAGGTGCCAGCTCAGCAGGCAGCCTGTATTTATTCTAGTGAAAATTCTAGTCTCAACCCTATGGCACAAGAAATTGTTAAGTAAGGCAGGACATAGGTTGATAATATCCACATCACACATGTACCACAAGAATTAAAAAAGACAAATGTAAGAATGAGGATGACAATTCAGAATCCTGTGTGCATGTCTAAGGCTTGTACCTGTAAGCTGTTGGAAGCCTATCCAGAGCTGTGTGCGTGCAGAATTGTCATTGATGTACATCCTCCCAGCAAAATTACACCTTTTGTTTTTGATGGCAATACTCCATAACACAGAGATCAAATGTTGCAAATATTGCCCTTGTAAGAACAATTAATTCTAATTTTGTATTTTTAGTAAAATTATTATCATGCTTTGCCTCTCTAGATATTCTATCATGCTTTGCCTCTCAGTATTTGTTTATAAATAGAAAAATATCTTTACCGGCTTAAAAAACATATAAGCACTTTTACTGTATCTCTTTAGTTAGTGAAGTTTTCAGGTTGCTTCTGTAAGGTGGGAGATATTTGTAGCTAGGAATATATAACACATTATACTTTCAAATATAATGAATGCTAATCAAGAGCAGAAACAGCCTTTTATATGGTTCTGTTCACATACACAGAGGTCACAGGAATATGAACATGACAATATCATCTCCTATTCCTGCATATTTCCTTTTTTTCATGTCCTGTGCTTCCCTGCTTGGGACTGTTGGCTACTTCTTTAGATTTAAAATTTTTTTACAGCAGTTACTGCAACCTTCATGTTCCCATGCAGACACCTCAAAAAAAAAAAAAAAACGCAGCTGTGGCAAACTGTTTCATCTTAAATGTTTATGTGCTTATGTAGCCTCATTAAGAAGGCCTGAAAGAAAAAATTAACCTTTAAAATAATAGCTAAAAACCAATCATAGAATAAAAACTATTACCTGAACAAAACTCACCAGTCTGAAAGTGGTATAACTAGGACATAATATTTAAGACAGATTATTGAGCAACTTCATGGGGTTGTATACTTCTTTCTGGTTTATATTTTAATTTCTTTAATGCCTCAAGGCTTTTGAGGAAAGAAAAATGTAAAAGCTCTAGGTTAAATAAACCATTAGCACTTCAAAAATTTTGTTTCTCTTTTGCACGTAAATGTTGCAATACAGAGACTCGAAGTGTGGAGCAACAAAAAAAGCGTAGGCTTTACATTTTCCTGTTTCCAGGGAGTGCCCATTTTAGGCTCTGAGTCATGGCTTTCCCAACCCCTGCTTTGGTTCTGGGTTTGCTGGGGGTTTCTCCTCCTGCTGCCCACCAGCAGGTCAGGTCAGCTGCTCTGCCTGGGAAACCACCAGGGCATGGGGTGTCCAGCAGCTCTGCAGGTGCTGATGGCTTCACATTTACTGGGCTTATCTCCACAGCAGGCATCACTTTTGAACTTTCATTTTCATTCACTGTTAATACTTGAGCATTTAAATTAGGCTAATCCCCCCTTTGCCGGATGGGTGTAAGAGGAGCTCTGGTTGCTCTACTCACTGTGAAAGAGGAACCAAAATTCCTGAAAGGCATCTCCTGCCACTACCCCAGCCACAGTGCATCAGGCTGCTCCTGCCACAAGCCCAACAGGGACAGTTATACTTCCTTGGAGAAATTGAATTTTTCCTGCCCCATAGCACTAACACCTCACAAGTCCCCATTGCAGCAGCAAAGTGGGCACTGGAGCCTGAATAAACCTCTATATCCTCACTGCTCTGTTATGAGTCAAAGTGAGCTGAACTCTGCTCAAAAAAAGCATTTTGTTGAGCAAAAGGCGAACAAGAAAGGGCATAATGACATTTAAATTTACAGTCAACTTTTTGTTGTTGAATCTCTTGTAAATGTATCTGTTAGGAAACAGTCTTTCATGCTTTGATTCTCCTGCTTTCCACGGTTACCTGAATCCTTCTCCAGTGTGACTTCAGTTATTTCAAATATAATTGAAATTACCAGAATTAGGCTGCAGAAGAGTGTGACGATTCACTGCAGAATGCAGAAAATTACACAGATGTAAATTACAGGAATTTACCTACCTAAGCAAATTTTTGTGCTGATGAACTGCAAATAACATATGCAATGGTGTCTCTTTAGTGATCCCTCATTCTAAAAATAACATCAGAGAAATAAAGATACTAACCATAAACTGGATTCTGACTAGCTTGAACTGGCATTTTTGCTCTCATTTCTACATCATTGCACATAATCAGAATTCTGCTCCCCTTGGTTTCAAATTATGACATTAAATTAAAAATTACAATATGTGTAAATATGTGTAAAAATGTGAAAATAACTAATCTATGTGCAGTTACTGCCTTCTGGATGATATTTGGTATATGCTAACAAGTTTTTCTCCATTCGCAGGATAGCTAAAAACTATCCTTTTTCTTGTTTTTTTTTTTTCCTCTTTGTAAGCAAGTTAATGTTTTGAATCTGCTTGCTTAAAAGAGTTGGGAAAGTACAAATATTGCAAAACTTTTGACAGTGTTACTGGAACTGTGACGTGTCAACGAGAGCCATGAGTCTGCAGTTTGTGGCCCTTCTAACAAAACCAAATCTTGTTAAATCAGCAAGTCTAGGCTGCCTGTCCCCTTGGTAGATAACACATTGCTCTGCCACCAAGGACCGGCAACAGGTTAAATACAGGCTCAGATCAAGAGCAGGTTTCCATTAAAATCCAGCCAGCTAGGGTTCTCTTTTTATAACAAGCAGAGAAAAGGACTGGAGGGTAGTCAATACTTTCATATTTTCTATGGTGTTTAATAGTATTTTCTATAAGACCAAATCTTATGATAATAAGCAATATGAGGAAGAAAAAATAGAGCAAGCACTTTTTTTTAATATAGCATAGGATTTTTAAAAATACATATTCTTTTCTGATTCCTATTCAATTACTCTTCATATTAAAGTCTGAGGACTAAGATTTTTAGCACAATTGCTTATGAAATTTCAGTAAGAGTTTTGAGTGGGTAAGAAATAATGGTGAGTGACAATTATTTTTAAAGAAATGTTTGAGAAGCCTACTGTTTTTCTTTCTTCTAAAAAACAAACCCTAAGAAGTTTGACTAAAATATATCGAAAAGCATACCTAGATTTCCAGTGCTGCTCTAATCATGGATTATATGGAAACATAAGCATTCAGCCCCAGAGATATTATTGCACGCAGGTATAAAGTATTTTTCCTCTGTAAAATATTGTATTATAATTACACTCCAAATTATGACATTTCTGGCTCTGGACTTGAACTCTCAATTTGGATTGCCTTATTTGCTTAATATTCTCCCTCAAAGTCAGCTTCATTCTGTCTCTCTGTTCCCTTTGAATGAATTTTTCTCGGCTCCCCGGATTAGGAACAACTTGTGAGGAAAAAAATGGATTATATTTTTGTGCAATCAACAGTAAGTGGAGGCACAAATAAATGGGGTCAGACTGTCATCTCAGGTCACTTTATTTGCTTCATCTGGAATCCCATTACAATAATCCCAGAATTGCAGTTTTCTGTTATTAATCTTTATTTACTCTTGTGACAGTACTGGACATGCAGTGACCTTTGAGGGGGCTATTGTGGAAGAAATGAAAGGCAGCCCTTTTAACAGCATCCGTAGCTGATGTATGTATATCTACTTCTGAAACATGATCTAGAGGGGGCAGGAGTATCTGCAAACCAAAGGAACATACTTTGTCCTACCGTTTACTTTGTCCTGTTATTTGTGGCTATTACATTTCTTAGACAGCTGCCAATTAAGAGTCTTGGAAGCACTTCCAATTCATTGAAATTCACAGTTCACTAAAGTAACAGAGTGCAGTAGATGGTCAGTGTAGATTGACAACATCTGGATCATTTCTTTGGAAATGTAAGTGAAAAATCAGAAACTAAACAAAATTGGGATTGGAAGAAAAGCCATTAAATTTAGTAGAAATTCTGAGAGTATTTCTGTTTTTGTCTTTCACTCTTTACCATCTGCAGACGAGCCTGTGACAGACACGATGCCAGCAGTCTCTCTAGTTATTAAAGGTTAAATTTAATTTGATCTGATGAATTACTTTTTTCCTTCCCTCTGCAGATTATTCAGAGGATAAATCCATTTCCTGCTCTTTGCAGGGGGAAAATGAATGTTTAACCACATTTCTACTGGCTGTGGATGAACAGGGAAGGACAGTCATTCACAGCATAGATCGGAAAGGTAAGCAGTGAATATTGCTTTTTCTAGGTGAAATCTGATTTAAAACCACAGACAAGGTTAGTGATCTAGAAGCAGAGCTCTTTGAAGCAGCACAGCACCTCCTTGTGTTTGGAGCTCTTCTCTGCCCAGCTAAAGAGCACCTCCTTAAGTACTTATTTAATTCAGTGGTAACATAAATACTTGGCCTTTCATGAAAAATGGGCAGAATGATCCTTGGGCTGTAAGAATAAGTTAGTTTTTTCAAAGCCTTGTGCAGTTCCAAGATGAGGATACCAAACATCATTTGCATTATATGAGAAAACTATAGTTCACTCTGAAATGATACATACTTCATAGATGGACAAATATTCAAAAGACTGTTTTTTGATGTTCTGAAACCATGGTTCAGCAGAAAAATTTGTAAAATAGTAGTGTTCACCAACTTTCATAGACAATGCTTTCTTATATTAGAAGAATCAAACTTCTTTGGGTTTTGGTGAAGCAAAAACTCCAGTTTTAATTCTGACTCTCTGAAATATTTTATCATAAAGTTTATTGCAGAACTTGAAATGCAAAATTCCTTCCAATTGCCCAGTCCAACATTTTCAACAAGTATGAAGGAATTTTTTCCTCATTGTTTTCATGAGAGAAATGCAGTTTCCTCTATTTTATCAGTATCATTGGTGACTTTACCCAGATACAGATCTCATTAGAATCTTTTCTTCTGCAACACACTGAATATCAGTTAATTGAACTCAAGCTCCAGCCATAACATTGTAAAATTCATAATTTTATCAACTCAGCCCTGTTTTTCATAATTATTGACACAGACCTGAAATCAATTTTCTGACTTTTCTCTTCAGAATCTGTGTCTGTATCCAGCAGCTGATTGTCATTGATAAAAGAGCAGTGGAATAAGTTAGCGATTAATTTTTAAAACATTTTAATGCAGTATTTTTCAGCTGGTTTCACAAACCCTTTAGCAAGCTAGCAGGAGAAAAATAATATTAACTTGAAGAAAAAGGCATGCCCAGCTCATGGCAAATGAGAATCTCAGCACACCTCTTGGCTGTTTTTAATTGCCTAAAATTTATTGATTGGTTATCCACAGTCATAACTGGTTTTGTTTCCACAGACTGTGCACAGCTTCCAAATATCCCAATGATAGTGGTGGGTGTCACCCTTGCTATCCTTCTCATTGGCATTGTTTTACTTTGTATATGGAAATTACTGGTGTCAGTTCAAGACCGAAAAGAGGTGGCCAAGTTTGAAGCAGAAAAATCAAAAGTTAAATGGCAAACGGTATGTGAAATTTATTGATTTTATACAAGGTTCGTTAATTTGGTTACACGATGCACAACTGCCTTTAAAATTCTGGGTCTTGATTTTGTTCTTTTAAAGGGATAGATTTTGCTGGTAGATTTTCACCACATTTAGTATTCTATAAAGTAAAATTATGGTTCTTTTATGGATCAAAATTATCTAGTGTTTCATCTCCTGGTTTAATTTCTTCCACAGGTAAGAAAATGTGTAGATAACTTTTTTTTATTAGATGTTTTTAATTAGTACCCTGTCTTTGATTAATCCTAACAAAGTTGTTGTCTGCCTATATGGTTATCAGAGGTGTACACCTCTGCCCAGAAACAGAGCTGTTTAGGAAAGGGAGGCTGTTCCTGGCCTCTGTCATGATCCGCGCCCACTCACACAGAGCAGAAGCGAATGGAACTGCCCCAAATGTAGGTGAAAGGACAGAGAAATCCAGGCCTTGTTTTCTATCTATAGCTCCGGGCATCTAGTGCAAGCTTACACTACATGTTCCCTTTTCTTCTTTCTTGTCTGCCCTTGACTTTTTTGCCCTTTTGCAAAAGCTTTAGGACTTCTGAGGATCTTCCTAAAAAAAGCATTTTGAGTAAGCATTTCTGGTGGGTGTCAGGAGGACAGGCAATGTGTTCACGCGGCTCCATTCTCCTACAAAGTCCTGTGATTGCAACTTTTTCCGAGAATGGGCACTGTCAGCCTTTCAGCTTTTGAGCTGGGAAAAATCACTAACTTACAGCTGAGGCCACCTGCGAATGTTTTCTTGATCCTTCAGGAGAGCTACATATGGTAAGAGGGAACGGAAGGACACAGTTTATAGAAGCATTTTAATTTTCTTTTCTGTCACTAGAGTAAAGCATAGGAAGTGATTAATGAGAGACCAGGATGAAAAGCTCAGGTGAGATCTCCCCTTCTCTGAGCACACAGTAGGTAGTGTATGTGACAAGAAAACCATGACAACTCACATCTCAGTGCTGAGACACTCTCTGTGCTTTTGTAATGGTCCAACCACCAGATTTGATTTGAATTGTATCGGAAATATATGATGAGGTATTGTTTCATGATGTGCATTACTTTAATCTGTGAGGCTGATGTGAAGGAAAGCCTGTTCCTCACCCCAGGATGGTTTGTGCTGCCTGAATTCAGATCAGTCTGAATTTTAGTGGCTTGGAACATAAGTGAACTACTGAAAGCTATTCCAAAGTCCTCAAAAATACAACATTACTTCTATACAAACATTGTGTGACACCCATTTAATCTGTTTTTGTTTGGTTTTGATGGTTTTTGTTTTGTTTTTGGTTTTTTTAGGAAACAAATCCACTGTACAGAGGCTCAACAACCACTTTTAAAAATGTGACTTACAAGAACCAAGATAAACATAGAAGGGCTATGGCTGCAGATTTCTATTAGCACCTCCAGCACTACAAACCTAGTTTTACTGGCAGGAAATCCAAAACACTTGTTTCTTCTCAGCTGATTATGTGATATTTGTTTGCAAGTTGCAGTGGTGTAACCATTCTATTAGAGAATATCTATCTTGTGTTGGGAAAAATAAAGATAACGTATTAGTAGTAAAGGTTAGTAGAAATATTTTTTTAAATGACACTTTATTGTTAATGCCCCCACCTTAAAAAAATGGCATCACAAATAATTCTGTCTTTAATACTGAGGATTATAAATTACCATGTAAACTTATTTTTTGTTAAATTAGGTATATACAGTGAGCTTTATACTACTTAGTTCGTACACACAATCCCATAAATTAGTGTTTAGGAATGTATTTGTACCAGTGTATTTGGTGGGACGGTTTAAATTTAGGAAAGACAATTTTTTTTTTTCATGAATGCAGTTTAAACTACTGAGGATTGAGCTTTCTCATGTCACCTGTATGACTGAACAGTTGCTCACCAGAAAAAAAATAGTGATATTGCCTGTCTTCTGTAAATTTAAGTTATACAGAAACATTTCTTCTCTGATTCTTCTTTCATTTCCTATTTCATTCTTTCCTTGTCCTTGTTGCTGTTTGATGTTCTCTAAGGATCTAGTCTCTGGGATTATCTCAAGGAAAGCTAAATCAATCCAATCAAGCCTTATTCGCTTGCAGTTGTTTTCTACTCCAGGCACAGAGACTGCTCTTTTTTCTTTCCCTTTTAAATTCTAGTAAAAAGGATACAGAGAAAAAGATAAATATTTGTAAATTAGAGACCCCAGTAGACACTCTATTAAACCAGAGGATTAGCAGAACTCCATTTCACCATTTGCATCCTGTAAGTGATTTGGGTGATCGCAATACCCCTCACATGCTGGACCATCACACAAAGTGGCTCAGGAGCCCTCTACATGCAGAAATGTTCACTCAAAAGACTTACTATCACACACAAACACAGTACTCTTTTGTTGATACTTCCAAAATTGTGAGGTTCTTTCAATGTCCAGCAGCCAAACTGTTTATTCATGTATGAAATAACATATTCGGCTCTTTTCGGCCGGGTTGTTTGGTTTGGTTTTTTCCCCTAAACTAAACAACAAAAAGATCTATGGATTTCACTTCATATTCATTTCCATTATGTTAATGAGGATTTTTAAATCTCAGGTTTAGCTAGTTACAAATGATTTGCCATAAATGTTTAAATTGTAATCTGTTAGCATGCATAGCACTGGGTAAAGAAAGCCCCCAAAAGTATGGTATATATACATTCTGGCATAGAAAAATTACAACACTGGGCTATTTTAAGCTAACAATAATGAACTTTACTTCTTAATATCTTTTCAGCTGCATTTTTTGCTACTCTGAAACAGATGGTCAAAATGTACATATATGAAGGTACTTAGAAAAGAAGACTAAGAAATCAAAAGTACTTTGACACTGTTACAATCACATACATTCCCTAAGGTAAATAGGGAATTTGGTCTGAAAAAGTATTGATCTGAATGTATTTGATCTGAAAAAGTTGATGTCCATTTTGTAATAAATATTTACCAAGTCTGTGCAACTTCAGTCTCCATATCCTCCACAATTTCTGGAAATGAGACTGCTATATTAGCTAGCTCTGACCCATGCCTGTTTTAGGGCCTGATCCAAAGCCTACTGGAGTCAATGGCTACAGATGTGGATCTAGTTTCAGTGAAACTATTAGTTTTGGTTTACAAAGATTGTTTTGTTTAAACAAACTGGTTAATACTGTCTATTAGTGAATTAGACCCTATAGTACATATTTCTGTGCAAAGAGAAATAGTACCAGATGCCTTTGGAAAGAAGGTGATGCTATAACCATGTGTTAAGTACAAAATTATAGCCGTGTGATGGAAATGATGGCTGTGATTAAACTGGAACAGATTTGCATCTGTTGTCTGGTATTCCTGCATATCTCATAGTGGAAACTGCACAGATAGAGGCTTGCATCTGTGGCCCTTCCAACCACTCACACAGATGTCAGTGCAAGTTACATGTGGGACCAAATCCTGTTTCTCTGGCACGTGGGTAAACTCATGGGATGCAAAGCTGGCCCCCGAATCTGCTCAGATTCCACTGGGGTCAGGATTGCCTAAGGGACTAGAGAAATCTGGATTTAGCCCATGTAGGTTATCTGTTACTCTTTTGTTTCTCACGTAGAAGTCATCAAATCATAAACTTTCTCTGAAAGAAATTAAAATATTTTTATTATTTTTTAAATAATAAAAATTTATACTGTTTATTAGATACCTTTTAAGTTCTGTTTCTGAGATCTGATTTTGCTGCTTAATATTAGGGTTGAAAGCCTTTCTCCTGTAGATCACCCATTTCAATATTCCAACATATCCCAGCCTTCAAATGTTAATAACAAAGTGATATTTGCATTTCCTATCAGACGCTTGGTGCTCTACATTCCCTGTTCCTACAGGAGATCTCGTTTCACAAAGCTTCTCGCTCTCTTCCCATCACTTGTGTCTTCTGATCATCAGCAGAGATCCAGTTTGGTATGTTTACAATCCCATTGCTCTTCCTAACAATCTCTCTCTAAATTATCAAAGATGTACAGGAATCAGACAGGATGATTTGCAATTTCCCTGTTGTGACTGACTGTACTATAAATTTTCTGTGCATCTTCCAAGCTGTCAGGATGGAAATCACTCAAAAAATTAAGAATTCATCAGAAGAGAGAAAATAGAAGGACTTGGTGAGGAAGGTTCCTATTACTGAGGGATATCAAATAACTCGACTCATTCATATGAGCCATCCTTTTAACAGCATTAATTTAGATCATAAATTTTGACTAAACTCCCAGATTTCAAGAACTTTGAAGATCTTACTTGGCATTCACCCTAGAAACAAGAGTGGTATTCATGCTTTTTTATTAACTCTATCAGTTTCATCTTGTAGAATTTGTATCAAAGTTCATATTTTTCTCTTTTTAAAATTTTTTTCTCCACCAAGCTGTAAGTGAGTTTGTATGTGGTGAGTGGGATGAAAAAGTCTTTCTGCTGTATTCACAAACACTGTTTTGACCTGAGGCTGGACCTTGAGAGCGGCCAAAACATTTTTTAATAGTAATACTTCTATTTGCTAAAGAGTTAAACTGAATAAAAGAATAATCATTAGCAATTTTAATGGTATTTATATATCTTACCCTATAGGATAGTAATTTCACTGATCAATGTTAAATGGATAATTTTTCATTTGATTTATAAAAGGTGCATGTTAATTGGTATTGTAAATCTCCAGATTGCATTCAACTTTGTTTTGTAATGTAACTAGTGGGTAACGAGTCTGGGATACAAGATTCGGCTGTCCAGTGCAATACTCTCCATGTCTCATCTGCCTTTATGTAGAAGTTCAAGTTTGTTTTGCAATGTGTATGAGGGAGTTATTGCCTCCCAAAACTTATCACACACAGCCTAAAAATAAAAAGAACAGACAATTTTTAGCTTCATCTATTTGAAAGAAACCAGTAAATCATTCAACATGTTTGTGTAAAAAAAGAATTATTTGACCTTGAATAAAGATTGCAAAATTGAATAATTTTATAATACGTTTTCTTGTTGTTCATTCTTCATTTTCCATTTTGGCATGTGTCTTTACCACTGTTTTCACATGATTTCACAAATCTTAGCAAATTTCTCATGCTTTGGCATACCTTAGAAATTATTTTCCTCCCCAATTTTTAAAGACAGCACATGAAACTTAATGTCTAGATTTTTTCCTTTTGTGATCCTTTTACTTTTCAAGGAAATGACAATGGATGAATGTTGCAAGCAGCCTGTTTCTGGAACACTGATTGATGACATATGGCATTCTTTCTTTCTTTGGAACTAGACGATCTTTAAGTTCCTTTCCAACCCAAACCATTCTATGATTCCTTCATACAGATCCCCAAATTGCACAAGTTTCTTAAAGCTGAAGATCCGTCCATTCCGTCAGGGTAACAGCAGCAATATCTTTTTGGAAATACACAGCAAAGTGTATATTTTCTCTTTAATCCTTTCTTAAATGCTGGGTCATAAATCCTCGAATACAAGACTGACTATATATGTGATTTACTAGAAAGCAAAATATCGAAGAGAACAAAAAAAATCTGTGTCTACTCATTTTTATTGAATACAAAGTCAGGTATCTAATACGAGAATTATTTCACCTGAGAAGAAATTGGTTGAAGAAAGAGGCAAAGTAAAATTTCTTTGGGTTTTCCCATGTACAAATTCTCTAATGAACACAGTAAGAGTTTTTATATTAGCTGTGGGATTTTGGAGTCTAATTTTGGAGCATGTATGCACGGCTGAGAAAACGTGATCATCTCTTGTGGGAAGGAGTGCACAAGGTGCAAAGGCACACCCTTTCCCAACCTGTGAAATCATGTCAGCACTGAGCAAACATTATGCCCTAGAATTTCTGAAACACATAGATTTGTTCCAAGTGTTACACCCAGTCAATTTTTTTTCAAACTAGACTGATAGTACTTTGTTAGTGGTTGTCTGTTCTTCCTGTGTTGTTCACAGTCTTCTAGTAAATGACAAAGCTTAAATTTTCCTAACCCTTATTTCTGGCCACTCCAGTTTATACCAAAGCCAGGCCCAGCTCACCAACCCTCCTGTTTCTTGCGCTGTTGAATCAGCAGGATGTGCAGAGAGGCAATGGGACTGAGCAAGAGGGGGTTTAGTGGTGGCTGCAGGAGACCAGGGTTGGCTGGTGGGGCAGCGTCAGCATTCCACCCTGGAGGGAACACACTGACTGAGGGCCTTGTGCCTCTTGAAAGCATCATTTTTCCTGGAGCTGATAAAAAGTTTCCTTGATGCTTCAATGTCAGAATCAATGTTCACTCCCATTTTTTATAGTGGAACCTGCATATTTTCTATTACCCTGATTTATGAAGCTTTGTTCTGATAAAATAAAGAGTGTTTGTGCTTAAGGAATCGTTTAGCATCGGGTAGAGGACACCTCTGGCCTAACAAATCAGGAATGGTTTTGCATACAAACCTGTTTGCATATACTTAATTAACTGGAAAAAAGCTACCATTCTCTCAGATGCAATTAAACAAAAGTTGTGAAAGTGTTATGGGATTTATATCTATTCTAAAATTTTTGCTAAACAATTACATGATGGCTTTATTGGTTTGTTTAAAAAGGATAATATTTGTTGATCACAGTAGGTGTAATTTCTGGTATTGAGCACAGTGAGTCATATGTTTGTTTAGTAACCAAATCAACACTGTATTAAATATTAATAGCTTTTTTGGGAGAACACATTAGGCATTCTTTTGTTGGCAAATCTTCGCAAAAACTGCTCTCTTCTTCTCTTGATTTCACAGCAACACACAGCAACATTCACTAACAAGAATGGGAAAAAAATGACTGTGTTACATCGAAGGATGAATGATACAGAAGGTAAGGTTTTGCCAAGGATCTCAAATGGAATGGATAAGGTGAAGAAAAGCTTTGAGAAACAAACTGGGATGGGGCAGAGGCAGCTCTGGCCCCATTAGCCATTTATGTTTTATTGCAAGTCTTTCAATACTGCATTTTTTCCCTTAATGCCACATCAAATGAACTACATGAATATCTGCCTGCTATTGAATTTGATATAACTGCCAATCAACAGCCAGTCTGACATGCTAGATTTATAGTAACAGTAAAATTTCTACCCATTATTAAATCATATACTATCACAAACTATTCTAGACTTGTGTCAAGTGATCATTTACTGGGGGAGGAGGGATGGAGAGCTTGGAAAGGTTAGGATTCACCTGGGGATGGCTCATGTGGCACAGCAACAGCCACGTAGGTAGTAACTCTCTCCATTTCATGTCTGTGAAAGAACAGCTGCTATTTAGCAGAGTTTAGAAGCACAGACTCATAGTAATGCTCCTGTCACCCTTTAAAGGAGTTTTTCACCTCGAAAAAGAAGTTTCTAGCCTACAGCTAACCAGCGAATAGATAAAACTAAGAAGTCACATTTAGAAAAAAAAAACACATTCTGACCAATGAACATAAAACTGGCAATTCACAACTGCGGATTTGACTTAACCTGAAACTGGCCAGTACAGGCTGTTCTGTAAGGTCCTGTTACCCACTGTGAGCTGGCAGGGACAGAAACTGCAGAGCCTGGTGGCTGCAGCAATTACCTGGGAGCATGGGAGACTGGAGTGGTGTGACAGAAACACACAGGTGGGGCTGCCAAAAGGAAAAAGGGTGTCACTGGTCCTGGCTGCGATGTGTCAGAGGAAGTAGGGAAGGTGGAAGCAGTGTCTGTGGCGACTATACCCAGATGTAACACAACTGGCAGAGCAGATAAATGAGAGTAGTTCTGTCTCTGGAGTAAACAGAAAAACTTTTAAATGAAAGGGAAGGTGAATGCAAACTGGGGAGTTGATTCGAGATGCCTGGGAACAGTCATTTTTCAGATCCAAAAAAGATGTAGGACAGTGCCTCCAAAAAGATGGAATTATTGCTTGCTGGGCACTGCTAATGCAAGGAATTTTGGGCCTGCTTTTTCCTCCCAGGTGTTCTCTGGTTTGGTATTCCCATTCTGGCTGGTTGGGGGAAAAAATGAGACCTATCTTCAGACTCCAGATTATGAACAGAAGTTACTGTGTAAGGAGGTGCTGAGCACATGATACAGTGGATCTGTGTGCGTGCCTTGCAAAAGCAATGGGTTTGTAAGCAAACTGAATTAGTGTGAATTTAATGGCGGCTTTTATTTGTGGATGCAGGTAATGAACATGCACTGGATTCATATCTCTGTACAGATCTCACGCAGAAGGTGAAGTCTAAGAAAAGAGAGGGAAAGGAATTGAATGTTTGTGTAGAGTACCTAAATAGCAAAGGCAGATCAGCTCAAACAAGTGCATATGTGTATATGCATATATACATATATATATATATGTATATATGTATGTATGTATGTACATGGGTACAAGTATACACAAAAAGAAAGTGAACAGGTCACTAACAGAGAAATTAAAAAAAAAATATTTATGGAAGTGGGTTCCAGACAGAAAACAAAATAGAGGAGCCAAATCACTACAGCAAATACCTTGAAGGAAGACAGGGAAAGCCTCAAACAAACAATCCCCCCTGCCCCCCAACCAAAAAAAAAAATTGGAAAGTTATGCCACTTAATGTGCAAGGTATTATAAGCTGCCATCAAGTTTACTTTAGAAAAGGTTGCCAACCATGTTGGTTCTACAAGTCACTATGCCAGCCAAGATGACTTATTATTGTAAATAAGTAGGTATAGCTCAGCTATAAATAGCCAGGTCAGTATAACTACAGCTGCTCTAGAAAGGATTAACCAGTTGGGTCTGAACAAAATAGACTGAGGGCAGTAAAAAACTGTTTAGTCAAAGAGAAAGATCTGAATACCAAAGAAAAAATAGCAAGGAAAACCACTTAGAATTAATAAGTTGCTAATTTGCATTAAGCCAAATATTTACAAAAATACTTTGATAAGTTAATTATTAGGAATACATAATCAGAATGTGATTACTTTGATCTTTCTGAAATCAACAGAAAAATCCACCTGAAGTGGGGCTTCTTCCCACAGCAGCCCCATTTTTGATCTCTGGCACCATTCTTTTTAAATGTTGTATCATGAACAGTACAATTTCTCAGTGTGACCCAGCGGCAGGTTCTGGAGCAAAAGAGCCCTTTTCTGGAGCTTAGTACTCAAAGCAGTGGCCAAACACTCCTGGAGAAATGTCCAGTTCTGAATGGCCAGATTTTCATAAATGGCTCATTAACAAGCTTCTCTCTCAGAATCTGAAAATTTCAGAAGGCTGCAGCTTTCCTGAGAAGAGGTACATCACAGCTCCATGAGAGTCACAACCCTTCTGTCTTGCAAAGCCAGATCACTCCTAGACCAGCTTCTGCAGTAATATTTCCTGCTGTTTGTTCTGTCAAGACATTTTTATCATTTGTTAAATGGGGAGTGTGCTCCACTTATCTACTTCTAAGTGTTCGGCTTCTCTTGCTTCTCAAGTCCTTCTACCAAACTGTCAGAGAGAAATTTCCCCAAGCCCAGAGGCTTCTGTTTTTCATCCTTGTATCATGATTGAGGTAGACAGGGGGAAACAGTCTCAGTTCAGTTACACTCCAACACTGCATTTATTTTTTTTACACTTATGTACACGTTTATATACTCACTTGTCTGCTATGCATAAAGAACACAGCAGAAACATGCTTTTGCAGATTAAAATAAACTGTCCCATGGATTCCTGTAAAGTTATTCTATTTTTAACCAAGAGGTTCTGCTTTTGACTTTCCCCAAGACTGAAACTCAGCCCAAGGGGGGCAGCTCCTGCAAATATTCGACTGAAGACAGAGATGAACAAAATGGAAGATGGCAATTATTCTTCCCCATGGCAAAACATAAAATGACTTCGAGGTCAAAGCTGACCTAGCTAAAAAACTAGTCTCCCAGTGGGGTCTGGGACAGTGGGGAAGCTCAGGTACAGAACAGCGAACCTGGGAACACGGATAGTGCTGACGGTGACCTCCTACCGCTAATGTCTCTATGTGTTTTCTGGTTCTTTTTAAGATAAAAGTACTTGGGGTACAGGCAAGAGAAAGTAGGTGCTTTCAAATGGAAAATAAGGTTATTACAGAGCGTTTTGTCCGCTTGAATCCACAGCTCTGACGTGGGCTGCCCGAGCTGCATGAGCTCCATGCCGGGCCGGCGGAGCGGTCTCCGACTCGGGGAACGCGGAGAGCTCGGCGGCGGCTCCGGGGCGACCCTCCCGCAGCCTCACGGCGGGAGCCCCCGGGCCGCCCCCCGGGGCCGCCCCTCCTTCGTCGCCGGGGTGGGATCGCCGCTCTCCCCTCCCCAGGGCAGGGCCGGCGGGTCTGGTGCCGCGGCGGAGCAGAGCGGAGCGGAGCGGGGCGGCAGCGGGCGGGCGCGGCGCCGGGGCGATGCCGGCGGCGCGGCTGCGGTTCCTGGCCGGCTGCCTCCTCCTCCTCCTCCTGCTGCTGCTGCTGCTGGGCGGCCGAAGCGCCGCCGCCCTCGGCCGGGACG
>VZTE01001195.1:2702078-2760325 GCA_013397775.1 Eulacestoma nigropectus
GCAGAGCCCTTCGCCCCGGGCGTTCCGGGCCCGTCTCGCCGTGCGGGACCGCCGGGCTTCCCGCGCCCCGCCGAGCCCCGGCGGCTCCGAGCGCTCCGGGACTCGGGGCCGGGGGCGGGCTCCGCTGGCTCTGCTTCGCGCCCTGTGCCTCCTCACTGCTTCTTATTCCGCTGCCCGTTGCGGTCCTCCGTGCACCCGGAGGGAATAGGGATAGTTTTTTTCTCATTTCCAGTAAATCCCAGTTACTTTCTTTATTATCACATAAGCAATTCTTACTGCTTTTTTGGAGGGAAGGAAATGGGAGGTAAGGAGGAAGGAAATGAAGCTATCTTGTTCGCCTAGTTTTGTTACAGCCATTTATTCCCGATTAGCTGTGTTAAGCCCAAGTAAACAGGAACTTGGAGGTACTGCTCAGCAATCAGCTCTTCATATGGGGCTGCGCATCAGCTCCAGGCTTCGCTCCTGGGAGTATGTTTCTTGTCACCTCGTCATTGTGTGGAGGGGCGTGGATGTAGGAGAAGCAGATCTATTCCAGAGGCTTCCCTTCACCCATTCAGTTCCTAAAGCATAGATAATCTCCTTTCTTTGGGTCCTCTGGGGCCTGCAAGTTCACAGAACTCCGTTGCAGCTCTTCATCTGCAGGAGTTTGGGCACAGACCTCTCCCTGACACCAGGAGCTTTGTAACAAAGCCCATCTATGTGAGCAGCTGTAAAATGGATGGTGTAGCTTTGCAAGCTGAAAGGAAGTGAGCCTGGAGGCATTCCCAGGGTTGATGTTGCTCCAGTTGTCTCATTGCCCCACTTGAAGACAGAGCTGAGCTGGAGCTCACGGAGCTGTCACTGAGCCTGCCATCTCTCGTGTCTTACTTCTGTGGTGAGCTGGCTGTTTCCTGGCAGTCCTCAGGCCAGCACAGCTTTCTTGCCAATTGCATTTTGTATGTGGGGAACCGAAACCACATTTGGAAAGGGGCTCAAGAATTATGGTCTCGCTGTTCTTGGCACAAGTTGCCCCAGAATGAAAAAGGGACGTTATTCACAGAGACCATCCAGATGGGTTATTTGTGTAGGCTGGGAAAGAACCTTATCTTTTCTCAGCAGTCATTGCAACCCTTAAGAGCCTTACAGATAAAGGCTTTCAAAAGTTGAGAATTCTTCGCTTTTGGGCTGTGGTCTTGCCCCCCCACCCCCCCCACCCCAGGAAGGTGCTGTATGGGAGATGCTGCGTGCTGTGGATGTCGATAAACTTTGTCAAACTCGCAATCCAAGTGTGAATCCCAGTGTCCTGATGAATTAACCTCATTAATCGTGTTTACTAGTGCTAACATCCCAGTTTTTAGTTATCTAGCAAATTAACAGTGTATTTTTTGGTCAGCAAAGATAAGAGTGCTGTGGAAAAGACATACCCATAGCATGAGAGGCAGAAACTCTTTCTGGTTATGTAGATAGAGACACCTGTGTTGCCCATGGAGGATTGGGTTGGATAAGAAGGATGAAACCAGTACAAATTGCAAAACTTCACAGAAAACTCAAAAGCAAAGGGCCAATCTGGGTATCTGTCACTGTGTCTGATGGGTTTTCAGTGAGCTCAAACACCTGAGAGCTGTAGAGTTACCATGGATCAAAGGAAACTTGCTCACCCCTAAATGGTTAAGGACTTAATGTAGGACAGCTGCCAAGTGCTCGAAAGATGCAATTTAATGTATCAGGCTGGTTTTCACCTGCTGCCAGTCAAAAGGGCTTCCTTCTGCTCCATCACAGACTGCCAATCTCTGTAGCAGTGGGGTAAACAGCCACTGTTACCAGTGCCACAATCTGCAGTGCCACCTCTATATAAGTCATAATGTGGTCTATGCAGAATCTGTAACCAAAAACCTCTCCAATAATCTCTGTCCTCTCTCTTCTGCTTGTTGTATGCATGTTATATTGCTGACCTGATCTCCTGTGCCTGTTACACAGCACTGTCATGGTGCTGCTTGAAACATCTTCCTTTTTTAGGGCCACACCTAAGCTCTATGCACTAAACTCAGACACAACATCTGCGTGGACCTCTGCATCTCATACTTTATTTGTGGGCTATGTCAATTTGAGAGGGATTTTTTATTATCATAGTTAATGCTTCAGTATACTAGGTGTAGTGAATTACAGAAATTTGAAAATATGCATGGCAGAAATTATCACTGTAAAATTTGAAGGCAAAATGGAAGTGCTCTTCAGATTCTCCTGAACATAATCTCCTGAGGCATAAAATAACTATCTCACATATAACATAAGCAGAACTCCCTGGGTTATTTACCATTGGATTTCAGAGTGAATCAAGTAGCTGAGCTGTTATAGGCTTACATTTTGCTGATTTCCAGTTCCTCAGCTGCCCTCTTTTTTTTCAGGCTATATTCTCAGTTAAACTTTTGCTCCCAAGACATTAAACAGCTGACTTTTTTCACATACTTGTAACATGATGTCACATATTTCAGTGAATTTCTATATGATTCCAAGAAATCTGGGATGTCAGGCTAGCCCCACAACATCTGCTCTTGTGAAGGGTAGTCACATATGGTTGAACAATATGTATCTGATAGGAAAGGCATATTTTAACCCTTGGCCACCAGTTCTCATGGTATAGATAAATCCTACTATTTCTGTGTCCTATTGACAATGCAACTTATTTTCTTTCTGTCTCTGTAGTGGCAGAGTGAAGAATGAATATGGCAAGGTCAGTCTTAAAATTTTTAGCTTTTACTTTTAATTGCACTCTCCAATCTACATGGGGTGTTATTTTGCAGTATACAGCGTGACTTCTTGCAATACTTAAACCTTTACTCCATTACTGTGACCTTTACTCTGTCTTGGTGACCAATGGCTTTTTTCTTTAAACATGACTGATGTTTTTGGGCACCTCTTGGTTTTGTTTGGTTTTTTTTTTTGGCTATCCAACTTGAGAAATATTACCTGGTTTTATTTTTGTGAGCTTGCAAGTAGTCCACATGTTAAAAAAATCAGCTGGCAGTAAATTTAGACCAGTAGTCCTTAGTTTTCTGGAGTGTCAGTTATTCTGATGGGTATTTTCAGTTTTCTTCCTAAATAGCTGCAATTAAAACATTTGTCTTTTGATACTATTTAATCAATTGCAGTATTCTACAGACTGAAAGTTTGTTGGATATTTTTCCCCCTACAGATAAAGGGATATTTATTATCCAGAGTGAAAATTCCAGTTTGTGCATTAAAGTGGACAGAGGTGACCTTTTTCTGGAAGACTGCAGTCAGCTCTCAGAAAACATGTTATGGAAATGGGTGTCCAACCGTCGTCTTTTCAACATAGGCAGCAGTACCTGTCTCGGACTGAACATCAGCAAACCAGAACAGCCACTAACTATGCTGGAATGCGATTCAACCCAATACTCACTATGGTGGAACTGTGATGGAAAAGTGTTAGTTGGTGTATCAGAGTACAAATTAGCAGTTGAAAACAGCAAAGATATTGTGGCCAAAAAAAAATCTACTTGTCAATGGAAACAGTATATGTCCTATGATGAAGACCTTTGTGAGCACCCATTTCAAGGTAAGAATAAAATTTTGTCATAGAAGTGTAGGTGGGAAAAGTTTCAGAAGTTCTTTTGAAGGGAGGTCAGGTGCTTATGATCCCTTCCAGTCTCTGTTGCAGTTTGGGGGTTTTTTGTGGGCAGTGGTTGAGATGAACATACCACACAATTGATATTCTTTTGTTACATTGACCCCCAAAACCACCAGTATCCTTGCAAACCAGGAAATGCTTATTTCAAATCACCTGTAAAATTAAAAGGGCTACTAAGGATTTGCTGCTGCCCGTCTTGCAGCTTTAATTATCAGATAAACCTGAAGAGAGATAAGAAAGGATTTGGAGTTCCTGTCGCTGAAAATCAGTCAGTAATTGCAGTGTGCATGGACCAATGTCTGCAGCGTTCAGCACTTGGACTCTGAACATGCCAAACTTTGAAACAGAGATCAGAATTTTGATAAATCCTGCTGTGCAGCTAGTGAGGGTGTAGGAATGTACATCAAGATTCAGGTCTGCAGACCAGAACAGTTTTCCAGGTTTAAGGACTAAGATAAACCCACCAACTTCAAACAGCAACAGACAGCCTGTACCTTTACCCCTTCCTCAGCATTTCTGTAGAGGGAGAGACCTGGTGTTTGCACAGTGTCTCAGACTGAAGCTGTTGATTTTCCCCACTTGAGCTGAGTGTTTGGGTTCCAGATCTGATCTTATTGGTTTCCCCTGTAGGTGTAGCTGTTCTCAGCCTCTGCTCTCACTGAAGTCCTTCTTTTGGGACCTGTGATAACTGGGAAAGCACTACAGTGCCCAACCTCTTTTTTAAAACCTAGTGGAATTTATACTAAAGACCACACAGAAAATATTTAAATCTGTGAGAAGTTGTACCCATTTGCCATGTACACACAGTGAGATGAAAGTAGGCCTGGTTTAGCCCTATTGCTGCAACATCTCAGAGATGTGAGAAGAGGATCAGCCTTAGGCAGTCACTTGTAGCCTAGTTTCAGGACCAAAGTATTTAACTGTGTTGGCAGAATCTCTTTCACTTCCAGGTTCTATTTTCCACCTTCCACCACAGCTCATGCTCCTCCGAAGGCAAGCCAGCCTGTTAGTCCACCAAGCAAGGGGCGTGGGGCATAGCTACCTTCAAAGAAAAAAAATAAAAAATATATGTAAGAGGTCTGTAACAATCACATTTGGTTTCTTGCCAGGACTAAGATAATCCCTTGTACCTCCATAGCTGGCAGCATGGTAGCAAGAAGACAGAGAAGCAGTCCTGATTTATTTTTTGACCTGTTCATTGTACTGTCTGTTCATTCACCTCAGATGGGGATTTACAATGTGTAAACTGCTCTTTTATATGTGCACAGCCAGCCATTAACTCTGGAAACCTCTGGGGACCTGGCAGTATGTATTGATTCTGTAGTTGAAGGACTTTGATCTCAAAGCTCTCAATGTGGAATCTTTGATAAACAATTTCATTCAAAGAGTGATTGTGGTTCTTTGACCTTTTGTAGAAGCTCTGAGAGTTGGGAGACACTCACTGAGGTAAAGCTTTTACAGCTTTCGGTTGCACTGCATTCTCTCAATATTTTGGTCCTCAAAGTACAATAGGAAAATACTTAAATATTTTGTAACGCATTGATTGTGGCAACAGATGTATGTAGCATCAATTCTTCAGCTATGTTATTATTCTCCGTGGGATAAAAACTTATTTTTAAAAGCGTATTTAATATTCCTTTGTCTTGTACATTTCCTTTCCCAAAGAATGACAAAGAGAATGGAAAACACACTAGAAATCCACTTTATAAAAAGTGGGAGAAGCAGGGGAAATAATGTTAAATTACTCGTCTGTCATAGACTAATAAATAAGTAGAGTTTGTATCTGAGTGTGTACTAATTTAACTGCTGTTTTATGTAGTTGTTCTGAAATGTAAATGCAGACTTTGTGTTAATTGATCAGATTTTGGGGGTTGTGGTTTCGTCTGGGATTTTTTTTGTCATTGGAGTAAGTTACAAGAATGTGCTTCATGGTGACAAATTTCATATATTATTATTTCCAGATTGTGTTTACTGAAATTATGCTGCTCACACTTGTAATGCTGTGTTATCAATTGTAAGTGAAAATTCAAAAGTAACTTTAGACATTTTATTTTTATCACTGCTGCTAAAACCAATAATAACAACATATGGAGGCAAAAAAATTTTTGTGGTCTGCATTCTTTTAATCTCTGCAATTTTTTTTTCCAGAAACATACACCTTGCTGGGAAATTCTTTTGGTTTCCCCTGCGTTTTTCCATTTAAATACGACAACAAGTGGTATTATGAGTGTATTAGAGATGGAAAGGAATCTGACTGGTGTGCCACAACAACTCACTATGAGCAAGATGAAAAATGGGGCTTTTGCCCAAATGCTGGTAAGATGTTGCTTCCCTCTTTCCCCCCTCCAAGAATTTGTTCTTCATTAGTAATACTATGACACAGTCTGCTTTTTGGTTACTTCCCTTCTGTCAGAGAGAAGTGTCTCTTTAAAAAACACAAAGGAAAACTTTAGCAAATTTATTATAATTTACCTTGTTTGACCTTTGGAGACTCCATTGCAACAGCAAAACTACAGGGGGTAGCAGAAGAATCTTACTCTGTGCAGCCCACAGACCTTACCCTACAGCCAAACCCCTCTGTCCTAGTGATACACAGGCAGCTTTTGTGGAACGCATAATGTAAGAGTTGCTCTTGCAAAGTCACGTTGTGCTTTTGACTGCATTGTATCTTGCACCTTCCTTTTCTTCTGTGCACTGCTTGGATATGTCTTGGGCCTAAAATACTAAAAAGCAATAGCTTTAAAAGCACTTGCTGTTGAAAAGAGTTTGGATGTATCTTTGTGAATATTTCAGCTTTTTGAGTAATTAAGCAAAAAAGCATCTTCTATCAGTAGAAGTGGTTTGGACAAGCGTTTCCTGGTCAAGCTACATTTCAGATTTCTGTTTCAAAGCATCTTAAAAACAGCTGTAAATGTGTCTTTGTAGTGGGTATTTCTGGGCAGCTGTTAAAATAGGTGGTATTTGCAGCTTTGCTTATCCTTTTTAATTATAGTAAGTTTATTCTCTTGAATACAAGGTCCAAAGAGATCCAGTGGCTGTTGCTTCACAGGTTGGGTGAGGTGTTCACAGTTTGAATATTTCAACATCCAGCTTTAGAAACAATGATTAGCCAGAATAAATCAAAATGTAGCTGCGTCAGCTTCATGAGAGCTGTGGAAATCACCACCAGCTGCAGATCAGCTCTCGAGTATTTTATCAACCATATGAAATTTGGAGCAACATTTTATTTCGTTAGTGCCCTATTTCCCTATGTGCTTTAATACAGGAGCAGGAAAGGTGATCATAATTGTGCTTCCACTGGGATACTGCTGTCATTACTTTATTAAATTGTTCAAGATGTTGTGTTTCTGATTGGTTTGGAGTCTTGGGCAGTTGGTGATGAGTCTGTTTTTGAGTAGAGAGTGGCTGTGACATTTTTTGGAAGAAGAACCCTGGCACGCACATCTGCTACCAGTTCAACCTCGCATCTGTGCTGAGCTGGCGTGAGGCTCGGGCTGCCTGTCAGCTGCAAGGAGGGGACCTGCTCAGTGTCACTGACCTTGAAGAGCAGAACTACATAAGTAACTTAAGCAGTGAGTAGACATTTCTCTGGGGACCTTGTAGGAAACCTGTAGTTAGATTTTCTCCTTACCTGTGCAAAGGGGTAAGCTTTGGACCCTAACACTCTGTGTGATATCTCTCACATTGCTGGTTGTGGGGCTTTGTCATGTAACACACCTCAGTAGACTATTTGAAAGAGCAAGGATGAAGGTAAGTTACCACCTTAATAAACTGAAGTGCAGAAGCGGTGGCAAGTTGTGTGAGGGTGTAATTTGCTCAATTCTCCCTCCCCACAGAGATTCCCATTCATCCTGCAGCTCTGGTTAGGGAGTATGTTTGTTTACTTTGGAGAATTATACATGTGTTTACCTTCTCTGCAATGTACCTTGGTGTCCCTTTCTCCTGCTAAGTTTTCTTTGTAAGCTGGACTTCACCAAATGTGAATGACAGGAACATTTCTGCAGGCTTGAAGTAAACATCTTGTATGGGAAAATGCCAGCTCTGTTTTTATAAATGGATGTTACTCCTTCTGTTATAAGCAGTTTGCTTTTCCCCTTACAGCAAATGTCTCAGACAAATTGTGCAGAGCCTTCTGAGAGCAGAGCTTTCATGGGTATTTCAGTGTGCATGGAGAAAATCAAGTGGAGGAATGGGTTGGTGGAGCTCTGATGCAAAGATTGCCTCAAGTTTCTCATCCATTTTTTCCCACAATTCCTGGTTTTCAATTGAAGGATATAAGCTAACAGGAAGTTTTAAAAATTATTTCATTAGCTTTTTGATATGCCTACAAGGCTGTAAAGGTTTCTGAAAGTTATTTGGTTTATGGAAAGCTGAAACAGGCTAGCATTTATTTAAGCAGGCTAGCATTTAGGTAGCTGCTTGTTCTAGATTTAACTTCTAAGGTCAGCAACAACTTCTGCAGGAAGGGTTTGCAGGATGAGTGGCTTTTGAAGGATTTCAGGTTTCTGAGTCTATTTCTTTTAGTCTCTGTGTTGATTAACAAAGTAACAGACTTTTTCTAAGGACAGAAAAAAAAGCCAACCAGCCTGAACTTTCTGGAGACTGCTTTGAAGTTTTGTTTTATTCCAGTTGTAAAAAGTCAGGACAGCAGGTCTATGCCAATAGATATTTTAAAGCTTGGGGCAAGCATGCAGTATTACTTGGCTTATTTTTTCTGTTTCAGGGCAGTTAAATACCACAGACATGATGCTGTGGACGGGCCTGAATCGCCTGGATGAAGACGCTGGCTGGCAGTGGTCAGATGGAGCACCACTAATGTTTGTGAACTGGAGAGCAAGTACTTGATGTTCCTCTTGGATATATTATAGCAGCATAATTATATGCTCTCTATGACTGCAGCTTGATACAACATTGCTGTTCCTACAGCTATGTTTGAAAGTTGAATTAAGTGAATGAGTGCCCTTTTTTTTTGTAGAAATATTTTGTAGAAACTGAAAGCTCTTCTAGGGATATAACGTCAAGTGAGATCGATCTGTTCAAAGCATTCATGGTGTAGTTGTTTCATCATTTACTTTTAAAGATGTTTTTAAGGTTCCAGTTGCATATTTAAAAACTGTACCTGCTTTCATGGTGGAAAGGAGTTTCAATTTGTTTATGTTAACAAGCTGTAATTAACATTATCACTTTAACATGAACTTTGTGACTTGGTTTGCTACATTTTGAGGTCTGTCCACTAGCAATTATAGACACTCAAGCTTGTTTCAGCCTCTCATCTGAGAGCAGCAGCCGAGCAGGCATGTAATTCATGGTCAGTGTTCAACTGCCCATAGTACTGGTGTAATATTACTAGAAGTTTGGGTGTGCAGGGATGTTTATCCATTAATTCAAGAAGATGCAGAGAACCTTATGACACAATTTTACAACTATAAACTGATTTTTTGTAATTTTGTGCTTCTCAAAAATGTGTTTGCAGATGTCTCTGATAAACATTTTAAAGAAAATCATTGTGCAGTGATTAATCCAAGATTGAAGTATGGCTGGAACAGTTATCGATGTGAATCTGGATTGCCTTTCATATGCAAAAAATATTTAAATAAGACAGAGCATGAAACGCTGGGTAAGTCTCTCAGTGTATCCTGTTTGTGCAATGAGAGCAAGAGAAGCCACCTGACTATAAAGGCAGCAAAACAGGGTCACAGCTGCACTAAATGTGTGGATTTGCTAGTTCAAGTTGAATACAATTTACTTTAACTGAGGTAATAATACTTTCTTCTGTTTAAATTCAGTCATTGGAAACACGTTGAGAGTCTTAGAATGAACAAGTAATTTTAATACAAATAGCATTTACTCAATTACTTACACCATCAGAATGCTCATTCTCTTTTATATTACAATAAAAGCCCTGCTTAGGATTTGCAAAATAGGTTTTCAGTGTGAATGGAATTAACCAGTGGCACACAGAGAAGAAAGCTGTATAAATGCAGCACAAAATTTGCAGGTTTTTTTACAGTATGCTGTACTTTTGACATAGTAAAAAAGCGTTGTACATATACTTTAAGTGTTTATACAGTGAGTATAGGATATATAATACATAGAACAACTCAGGCTCCCGTTCTGTGAGAAAGTTAAACACAGAATTGAGTTTATTCTAACACAAATTTTTGGTTTTGTAAGAGATGCTTACATGGGTTCAGCTCCTTCCTAGTAACCTAAAGAAAGTTTAGCAGCCTGTTTCAGGTAATAAGGAAAGACTTATCCAAACTTTCTGTAGGTAATGCATCTGAAAAAGCTTTATCTGTCTTTGAATCAGGTTCAGAGGTAACAAGGGAGCTAAACTGTTTTAAACTGAACTAGTGCTTGCACTAGTCCAGCAGCCCAAACGGTTCAATCATCAAATAAAGTGGCAGAAATTTCAGTTTGTTTGGTAGGTCATGATCCATAGAACAGGAGTTTTGGCCTCCTTAAGTCATCTTGGACAACTCTGTTTTCAACATTGGAAGACTTAAAAAAAAAATCTCTGAATGTGTTATGAACATAGCATAAGCTTGGCAATTCTATCTAATGTATATGAACTTTGTGTGCTCATTTAAAAGATACATGGAAGTATTATGCCACTCGTTGTGACGCTGGTTGGTACCCACACAATCGCAACTGCTACAGACTCCATAAAGAGGAGAAGAGCTGGGACGATGCTTCTATCTCATGCCAAAGTGAAAATAGCAGGCTCATTAGTATATCCTCCATGGCAGATGAAGAGCTGCTCCTTAACTTGCTTGAAAGTGGTGAGTTTGGGGAGTTCAAGTGTGCAGTGTTTCTTGAAGTGTTTTGTGGTGTTCTTTTGTGCAGCTCTTCAACATTGTTAGCCATCTAAGCACTGTATTACATGGCACACCCAAATTATGTTTGCAAAAAAAGAAATCATGTTGCATGCCCATTCTAGGAGTCTTAAAAATGTATAGAGTCACCTTTTCCAATAACCATTCTTAAAATAAAGGTACGAATCCATGAAGCAGACACAGTGAGGCCATAGTAAACATGCTAGCTTTTGTCCTTTCCTGTTCTTGCCTGGTTCCTTGCAAACTGTTGCAAAATATTCAGTGATCAACCTTATACTAGAGTTGTGCTTAGAAGCAAAACCAATGCAGTGTATCTTTTGCTTTCAAGCTGGCCTCATCCACACTGCAAAATTGCTGCTGTTACTGTGAGGGCAGAGTCCCCTTTGATGTCAGCAGGGCGTATCAAAGCAGTTCTGCTGGTTCACATTGTCCTAAGAGGTAGAATAATTACACAAGGAACTTAATGAACAAAAGCTCTTTGATGCAGCAATGCCAGTACTTTTGTTGTCATAACAGCAGCACAGAAAAGTGAGTATTTTCTGCCTGCCACTGACACCAGTGCACTGGTAGAGCTGCACAGTTTGGTTGAGAGTTTGTCTCCCAGAGCTGGGGCACAGTGACGTGGAGATTAGGAGATTAACCTCCGTATCATCTTCCTCACCTCTATTAAGACCCTCTATAGATACCAAATACCATTATTTGCGGGGATGCTGTAATGGATAGATGTAATTGTTCTCAACCTGTATTCGGCTTCAGTCTCCTGCTTCTCTCCAGCCTGCTTCAGGCTTCTCTTCAGGAGAGGGGCTTACATGCCTGAAAGCCTGAGTGCTTTTTCTGCCTGTAGAAGCTGGTCAAGTAAGACTTTACATCAAACTGCAAGCCTTGTCTCTCCTATACTTGTCAGAAACTGGCTGCAACTGTGCTGTCACTGGGGCCCTATGAACTCTCAGAGAAACCTAAAGCTGAGTGTGCCATGGAAAATTATATGAAGAAGTATTTCACTTCCATGTCAGTTTTTCTTCCCCATGCACTTCAAGAAAGTGCAGATGCACTTAATTTGTATTTTTCAGGATTGTCAAGCCTATTATCATGTGTGTTGATCTATTTTTGAAATTATTCAGTTTTCAAGAGCAGTAGAACATAGTCTCATCAATAAGGTTTCCTGAAGTTTATACAGCTTTTTTCTTTCCCTGAAAGAAGAACATTCCTATGAAAATCCCATTAATAATTTTTAATGGTGGTGTCGATGTAAAGGAAAAACAGGCTTTATCACTTCACCATTAAAATCTGAACTCACTTACTCTTTTACAGAAAATGTGACAGAGACATGGATTGGATTATACAGTAATAACACTCCTGTTGTTTTTGAGTGGTCAGATAGCACCCCAGTAAAATTCTCTAAGTGGCACAGACAAGAACCTAACACCTTTCAAAGAACAGGACAACTCTGTGTTTCAGCACAAGGACCTGTAAGTTTTCTTTTTAAAAGAATTAGGCACTTTTGTTATAGCTCTTAATAATTTTGTTTCTTGCTGGGCGTACTTTTTTAGACCATGACCTGGAGTATGACTTTATTTTTTGATTCCTAATGTATTCATAATATGATAAATGCAGTGCAGCCTTTAGAAACCAATGCATTTTGCAGTGCTGATGCACAGAAAATTAATCACAGATTTTGAGCTTATGTTCAATAAAAAATGCTACATATATAAAGCCTGCCAAATGGAAGAGAACAAATATGAGTGGGTATTTTGATAAAGTGATTTAAAATCCAAGTAGTGTGTATCGTAATTTATGATGCATAGGTTCTGGTCTTGCAAGTTTCAAATTCATGTTTTGAAAAACTGTCAGCTGTGCCTGTATTATCTTGGTGTAAATATCTATAAATTTTATGGAGTGTCTTTCAAAATCATAGTAGTCTGGGCTACATAAAAGTATAGCAGTTGACAGCAGGAAGATTGACACCAAATCAGTCACGGGTTGTAAAACAGGGAGTAATGTTAAAACAACACGGTCCTCTCTTGTTGGTATTCATGGCACTGTCAATTCTTTTGTAATGTGGTCATGAGTTTACTTTACTTTTGCAATTAACTGTACTTAAACTCACTAATACATGACTTGCATAAGTAGCACTATAACTTTAATTTTTTTTTTTTGCAAAGTATGTTCTGTCTGAGTGTGAAAACTGCATCAAGAAGAGTTTCTGCTGTCTCTACAGTAGTGGGTCCAGGTTGCAATTTTTACCTCGGGGAAAGCCAAGACAATTACAATGACTGGGAAATGTGTGTTCCTATTGGAAGCAGAAAATAGGAGTTCGGAACAGTTGGGGGTTTTAGATTCCAAAGTCGTATTTTACTCAGCTTGCAAGTGTAAACAAACAAATGAAATGTAAAATACAAAGGAAAAGGAGGTTCAAGATAAAATTTTTCAAGTGTTGTTTTTGATACATGTCCAGTATATACAGATGTGTGAACGTTATATGATACAAACTTGTAATATCTTGAGTAAGGACTGTTCAAATATAAAGATTAATCTTACAAAGAACTGTGATAGCTAGAAAGAAAGTCCTCTGGCGTGGCCATAGTGTTAGTTAATTAAGATGCTTTACATCCTGAACGCTGATTCAGAGACAAACCCGTTTGTATGATTGATTTGAGATGTCCTGCTGACAGTGTTGGTAGAAATAAATGGACCATCTAAGGATAAGTAAATGGAGTGAGAAAAATTACTTATTTTTTAGTGAAGAGTTGAAAGAGGAAGAGATAATGTAATCTAATGTTTGTATAGATATGCATGAGAGTATGGGTATATACAGAATATATTCCTTTTTATTCCTTAGGAGGGACATTGGAGGATTAAAAAATGTGAAAATCAATTTTTCTATATTTGCAAAAAAGCAAGTGAATTTAATAGTGTCTCACCTGAACTGGAATCGAGTTGTCCAGAGGTAAGTGGGTTTGTGGTTGTTTTAGAACTATACTAATGACATAGAATCTTATACGTAACCTCTAAATACAGCTACAGAACATATGGATGCAAATAGAGAGAGAATTTTAGGTTTTCGTATTAAAGACATGCATGTTTTGCTTGGAAAAATCTCATTGTTTGCTTTAAAAGTATGTAAACTAAATTTTAATGTAAGATTAAAAGCCTTCACAAGATGCCTTTCATGGCTTGTTGTTTCATCGGTGGTTGTGACCCAAGTTCCTATTTCTTTCTAGATCAAAAGTGAAGCCCTTTTGTCCACCATCTGTGCAAATAATGGTTGTTAGATGATGCCTCATCCCCACACATGGTTTTCATACATTGAAATGGAATGTCAGGGTGAAAAACAATCAGTTTCATTGACACAGAGGGTGAACTCTTCTACTCATACACTAGCATTCCATTTGCTTTCCAACACAAATGGGAAGGAACACAGCTATCTAACTGGGACACTGCATCATATTTCCAGGCATTTAGGCTCTGCATTCTGGTAGTAAAAGGAAGCGAGTTAAAGTATGACTTTATTTGCCATCAGTTCCTTTTCACAGTGTGGAAAGAGGAAACTTGTCGAATTTCTGTTATATGCAAAACTGTGGAGGAAAATACCTCTCTTCTCTAACCTGCTTTGCTATTTAGCTCATTGTCTTCCCTTTTTAAATTTCTTGTCCTGTTTCTTGAGAAATGAAGAAATGCAATCAGTTCAGTAGAATTATAAGAAGGTTGAAGCTGAACTGTTTCGAGTCAGATGCAGTCTTTCCCCAGAAGCAGAGTGTCCAGAACCAGAGTTCTTGTCATAATATTATGGACATTATTGCTTGGTTCCAGCTTAACATTTCCAAAAGTTTAAGGTGAATGCGTTTGTTTCATTTGGACCAATATATTTCAGCACTCACTAATTTTGTGTATTATTAGTATAAGAAAGGTTTGTCACAGTCCTGACTGTGCGAAAAATGTGCAGAGCATCAAGGTTTTCTTGACAAGCTGTAGTCAGCAGTTTGACAGCACTTCAACTTCTCAGTCCTGTGCCCAACAGGATTGAGTCTCAAGGTATTGAGCCACTGATCATAAGTATTTTGATCTGTTCTGGCAAACTTCTACTCAGGATAAATTTCTGCGTCTTGGTGTTTCACACCCTGTAAAAACATTTGCTGAACCCCCTTACAGTCTCTTGGCTTTGATTATTTTCTTTCTAATGTGAAAAAAGTTACATTCAGTTAATTAAAGGACTGATAGAGTGTGTTATCTGTTTATTCTCTTGCTTATTTAAACATGTAAACATAAGACCCGGCAGGTATACTGCATGAACTCACACCAGCAGAACTTACACCAGTTCAGGTGGTGTCTTTTGGACACCAAGGGCTGAATAGTAGGAAATAAAAGACTAATGATGAGGTGAAATGAGGCAGGCTGACCACTGACTCAGTGTTCTGGCTCATCTGATAACCCCATTTTCAGTGACCTTGAGGGTAACTGCTCTTCAACCATGGTAGGAAAGAAAAGATCTATAGGGATGCCAGGGATCATCAGACAGGAGGTACAAAAGGAGAACAAGTTTTTAGCAACTATTCAATGATTAATAATTTATAAAATAATGTTCATTTCTTTTAAGGGATGGGAAAGACATGGTGGATATTGTTACAAAATCGACAGTACCCCTCGAAGTTTTGAACATGCTTCCAGTGGTTATTTCTGCCCATCTGCACTTGTATCAGTAACAAACAGGTAGTTAATCCTATTAGACAGTGTGAAGATACCTCTAACAAGAGCTACTCTAACTTTATAAAGTGTTGCATGGCAAAAGATATTACCGTAGTGAAATAATTTTTGCTTGAGAAGTGAGCATAATCACTAACATTGGCTAAAATCAAGGGTGTGCTTTGCTTTACTTTTTAATTGAAAATAAATTTAGTAAAAAGCAACTGTTAGGCTAATAAACAGAGCAATGTGCACACTTGGGCATGCAGGAATCTAAATATGCTTTCAAAAGGGAATGTAACATCTTTAAGAAACTCTATTGGTGTACTTGGAAGGTGTACTGAAAATATCCTTACTTTTTGTAATGAAAAGATATAAAATTTTAATCCAAACCAAAGAATGTTTTATAAATGTTTCTATTAATTTATTCATTTTATGTGGGTTCTCAGCAAACAGGGTGAGAGAGTAAATGTTTGAAAGCATTTGTTGGTGTTTTTCCATGCCTTGTTCTTACTTCCCTCTATTCCAGCTTTAGCAAGAGCTTTCTCCTCTGCAGGTGTCCAGATGCTTGCGTTCTCTCTGCTTTCTTTGTTATTTACCCTTTACGTTGGCTTTCTATTAGAGTTTGACATACTGGTAGATAAATTATGTAGATACTTTAACTGCTGCATATTTATTGTTAAAAAAACCCCAAACAATCAAAAAAAACCCCAAACCCTAAAAATTTAAGGAGGAAATGTCCGCTCCCTTTAGACCAGGAGAAGCGGACACCAGCAATCAGATGAATAGTAGGTAGGTATTTTAGGAAAACACTGGCTACCCTACATAAGGACTTACATTGATGGAAATTTGTCCTGCCAGGTGGTTTCAGGATTGTGCACAGGGCGTGCAGCACTGAGTTGCAGTGCAACAATGGTCCTTTCAGGGGGAATAAAGGACAAATTCTTGCAGCTGAGCGTTGGCAGCTCAAATGTGGCAGGGAGCTGAAGGCATGCTGCTCATTACTGGAATCATGTCTTCTGTCTTTTTCTGCTTTTTTTATTTTTATTTTTTTCCCTTCTGGATGTAACCATCACTAATTATGTTGTTAATTCCCAGTTCCAGTTAGCAGCAGTGGCAAGGAGTAGCAAAAACATGGTAGTTAGTGGTTTTGTTAAATTACTGCTGAGGTTTGTTGTTCTGGAGTGAAAACTGCCAAAAAGTTTTCAGTTATTGATCCTGAAACGTTCATTATATAGTAAGTTGTAGAGGAAGGAGAGTAGACATGAAAAGAGAACACGCAGAGGAAATGAAAATTAGATACAAGTTCTGAGTCACTCACAGTGTTACAGATACATTCAGATTTTACATTAAGGTCACCCTTATGGTACTTAGCCATTCTTTTCAGAGTTTGTGAAACCAGAAAGTTGAGTAAGTCTTCATCAAACTGGGAAACTGCTGTATAATTTTCATAGGCAGGTGATTAAATGTGCTCATAAACATAACATTTTTGTATAATCCTTTACCAGTTATGTCATAACTAATTGCATTTAAGTGACAATTGGATTACTCTACACAACAGTTAAAACTTGCGAAGAGGTGTATATCTCTCACATAACTTTAGTGAAGAAATTAAAGAAGAAAAAAGGGATTCTTTGTAGTCAGTTCAGCTGGTCCTTTGAGTCCTTCAGCTGGTTTGTGTCTGCTGGTTTCAACAGGACACTTCTGTGTGGAGATTTTTCTTTTCTTTCTTCTCAAGCCTTTTCAGACCCCACTAACTTTTTTTCTTCATGCAAGGAGTTTCTTGTTTTTATTTGTGCATCATTAATACATTCTATCTTTACATCTTGTAATTCAAGCATTGACATTATAAGATCTGATTCTAGTGTTTCTTTTATGTGCTCAAGTGCTGAAAAAAAATAGGGAAAAATCGTGGCTTGTGCTACAGACTTGTGCCTCAAGTTCCCCGCAGCATTCTGTAAAGAAAATTAAATACCTCTATTATATTTTTATCTTCTCAGATTAATTTAAATAATTTTATGACAGCTATTCACTGAAATACCGGTTTACCTATTTTATTCTAAAAACTTTATCTTCATTATTTTATTAAGGTTTGAACAAGCTTTTATCAACAGCATGATCCACAGCATGGTAAAATCTGAGGGCACTCATTTTTGGATAGGATTGCAAGACCTTAACAACACAGGAGAATACTTTTGGCTAAGTACAGCAGGAAAGAATCACTTCATGAGCTACACAAACTGGAACAAGTACCAGCCACGTGAGTAGCATGCTGGTGAAAAAAAGCAATGGCTTGGAAACTGGGGAGTGTGAACTCTCTTCCTCATGGCACCAATGGCTTAGCAGGGACTAAAGAGTGCTGGTCCTTTCCTCCCTGCCTGGCCAAGAGAGCAGAGAGATAAACTTAACTCTGTTGTTGGCTCCATAACTTCCTACCATGGATTGAATTAGGTGAGTCGGCAGCTGTGGAGAAGCTGGAGCTTCCTTCCCAGCTTTCCACCCGGGTGCTGGTATCCTGGATTGTGGTGGGATGCTGGATGCCACTCTTCCCACGTAAGGCAAGGGAAATATTAATCTAGTGTTTCTTTTGTGTAGTCAAATGCTGAAAAAAATATTGGGGAAAAATTGTTGCTTATGCTACAGACTTGTGCCTGAAGCTGCCCACAGTCAGGCCCTCCTTACAGACACAGCTAATCCCTGAAATTCTTTTCCCATGAGGTGTTTTTCATACATTCCTCTATGAACTATAATATATTTGTTGTATACATAGTATTTTTTAAAAAACATCAAAAACCGAACTTGATGTTTTCCATACATTTCTTTATGAACTTTTCAAAGGTTTCCTGAGACTCCCAGCAAAAGGTCCTAGAAAATTCATGAATTTTATTCAGTAACATTCACAGTTTGAAATTTGCATTTTATATGAAAAATAGGCCAGAGGTTGCCAGATACATTTCTGTGAATAAGAGCACGGTGTGGAGGTTTCTTCTTCTTCCCCTTTAGTTCGTTCTTGTTTGTTTTATAACAATTCTAAGGAAAATATTCCAAGGAAACAAAAAGTGAAAAAATTAAATAGTTGGTCAACTTTTGAGACATAAACCGCTACGCAATACCTGAAAATAGAGACATAATCGTAAAGATACTCCATTTCAATAATGGCTGTCTGATTTGGACTCTTTACATACATGGTTTTACTACTGCATTTTGCAAAAGTAATGTTTTTAATTGCATTTCTTCTCCTGCATTTTGTGAGAGGAGCTCAAGCCAGGCTTATAAACTGGCTGCTGACCAAAGAATTTGCTAGTTTTGTAAGTTCACTAAGGTTTTATCCAGAAACTCATGTTAATAAAACAGCCACTTGACCAAAAAATCATAAAATTCAGATGTTTTATTCTGATATTCAGCACTTATTCCCATGTCTAGGTCATTCTGGAGGATGTGTGGCTATGCGAGGGCAGCACCCTGTTGGTTATTGGGAGGTGAAAAGCTGTAAAGACTTCAAAGCAATGTCATTGTGCAGGCAAAAAGTCAATTCTTATGAAGAACCTGAACTTACATTTCAAAAACATTCAAGTTCCTGCTATTTTGGATGGGAGTCAGAACCTAATCTGCTCAGCTGCTACAAGGTACATGTCAAACTTGCTTTGAGTTTTTCTGCTTCTACACCAGCTTAGGGATATGCTGTTCCTAGAACATTTTTGATAATGCATTATTTCTTTCACTCAACAAACAAAAATTACCTGTTACTGTCCTTCACTGCGTTTAAAAGTCAGTGAAAGTAGTAACAAGAATCAGAGCTATACTTGAAATTTACATGGCTTTAGCTTGGAAAAACTGTGACCAATATTTTATTTTTATGAGTTTCTGGAAAAAACTGCTTTCTAAAATCAACGACCTTTATGACAATGTTTGTTTTCTTGCAGATATTTCACAATGAAAAAGTTCTGATGAGAAGAACATGGGATGAAGCAGAAGCGTTATGTCAAGATTTTGGAGCACATCTTGCTAGTTTTAGCCACATCTATGAAGAGACATTTTTAAACAACCTATTATATACAATTTTTGATAGGTAAATATATTTTTAGCACCAACAAGATTTATCTTAAACATACTAATCTACAATTGAGGTTATTCCATCCTCTTTACTAGTGTCCAAATAAGTCCCTACACTAACATGAACTTAAAAATGGGTGAAATGCATTAGCAACATTGCAATGTGATTCTTTTTGAAGATGATCTTTGTGGTAAATGTTGAGCAGCTGTTATTGTCAAGGTGGTGTTTTTGTGAGTTAACATTCCTCATTGAAATGGAGGTTCAACAATTTTAATCCTATTTTAAATGTTTTCATCTTGTAAAATATAATCTAACATTTAGTAGGAAAGCAAGAGTTTACTTCAAGGATACTAGAAAGTTAAGAAATGTATTATGGAATGATAGATTGAATTCAAGAAGAAATGAATATATGTATTTGCACTATTACAAATATTTCTGAAATGGCTAAGGAAAAAGTGCATGAGAAACGTTATTATCTTTGTTTCTATTATAGAACAGAAGAGAGACAGTTCTGGATTGGATTTAATAAAAGAAATGCACTTTCTGGAGGGACGTGGCAGTGGTCTGACAGAACACCTGTAACTATCTGTTTACTCTTTATTTTGGTATTTCTTTCAAGTCATATCTGAGCATGCACTGAACCAAGGCAAAGGCTTTTAGATGTGGGCAACTGCTGTTAGTCATGTCAAAAAGTTGTTGGGTTTCATAGCTATTCAGTTATTTTTATGAAGAAGAAGTCTGATATAAGATAGGTAAGTTGGACAGGACACTGGGAGAACATGATTATGGACCCTATTATTTGTATTTCACCATCATAATTTACGTGGTCCTCTAGCTGTTGCTTAGATGTTCTTATTGTACACACATGTCTAAATCCTTCCTTTTCTCCATGATGAGGTTTCTAAATGCTTCATCTTGGCTTGTCAGTGAAAGAGAATGAATGTGCTGTTTTCAGGTTGTATCTTCGTTTTTGGAGGACAAGTATGTTGAAGATGACTCAAGAAACTGTGGTGTGTTCAAAGTAAACAGAACAGTCTTTCCAGCACACTGCAATGAAAAGCGTGAATGGATATGCAAAATACCAAAAGGTAAAATGTTAATTAACGTGCATTGTCAGTTATATGCATTACTTGCTATTCAGGAGAGACAAGGGAAAAAACTATCTAAAAGTCTCCTTTTTAGCCACCTCTGCACTTCTGAGAGTCTTCTGCATGAAATCATGGCAAAGCCATATGGGTTACTCCATTTACGTTTGTTGTCCAGTTAACACAGGGATCTAATGCGAACAGTCAGTTTAAAAATATATAGCAAGATTAGCAGTTAGTTAGAAATACTCATTTAAAGTTGTTATTCATAAAAACTCCTGTAAATGTTTTTTTATGTGCGTGTGGCAATTATTTTATTTTATTGCATGTTTAACTCCTTTTTTTTAATCCCTGAACAAGAATAGCAATGTTCTTAATGATTTTTGGTTTGTATTTTTTTTTGCAGGTGTTAAACCACTGAGTCCAGTTTGGTACACGGCTGGTATGAAAATATTCTCTTTTTTTCATCTTGAAACAGTATAACTTGGAAATACAATTAGAGCCTTTGTTAAAAAAAAAATAACTAAAATATTCAAAGTTGAAAATTTACAGTAAGGAACTCTGTAGGAACTTCTTGTTACAGATCAAATCTGTCACTGTTGTTAAGGAACACTAGACCATCAGCTATTGCTCTGGTTGGGCTAAGGAATATTGCCAGTAATAAGCACAGGAGTTTGATAACCTCTCCATCACATTAAAACTGCCCTTTTGTTAAGCCTGGACAACTCTCTTGATATTACTGCAGTCTCAGGGGATAGAATATTAGAAAAAAAAAAACCCTCATAGTCCATTTTTTTCCCCCACAAATTGGTATGTTAAATATGGTTCTGCTGTTCCTAGTGCATATTTGTCTTCTGACATGTGGCTGCAGGCAGGCCATGGGGGTAAAAAAATATGAGACTTGAAATGAGTTTTTTACCCCTGCACACCACTGACTCTTTTGCTCATTTTCTAGAACTGCCCTGGTCGTATTATCAAGGAGCAGAATATCATTTCCATGTCAGCCCTGCAGAATGGGAAACCTGTAAGTTTGTCTGTGGCTGGCTTCGTGGTGGAATAGCAACAATAAATTCCTCTGGTGAACAAACCTTTATTCAAAATAAAATAAGGAAGGTAAGAAAAAGCACCTCTTTTAAAAAATAAACACTCAGGTGGTAACTGGCTATTTTCTGCTGTATCTTTTGGAGAATCTGTCTGCCTGTTATTCCAGGTAGAATCCAAAAGACATTTTACTTTAGAAATAATGTTCTTGCTATCTTCACTTCCCATATGTCTCCCTGAAGCCCTATTTAGCTTAAGAAGTCAGTAACATTTCAAACCTGCAGAATCAGCTCTACTATTGAGCAGGTTGATCGATCTGCCTCAAAAGACCCAGGAGGGGCAAAAACCAGCTTCCTATCCTGCAGCTGGGAAAGTAATTGGGGGCAAAGAGAAAGGTGTGTTTCATGTGTGATGTACATCCTTCTCTGTTTCTTCCTCTCCCTCCACCCCTCTCTGACCAAGGGGAGCTGTTGTGGTTCCTCACATTCACACAGTGGTTCTGCATCCCCTGGAATGTCTCCTGATCCAAGTGCAGTTCTGCTCCATTCCCATTTTCTCACTTGGCAGCTGGTGATCAGGTAGCAATACAGAGGGATGTTTCAGAGGGTGTATTAGCACTATGTGGGCAGCAAGTGCAGGTGTCTGAAATGGTCTCCATAGTTTAAATCTTCACCGTGATCCTTTGAAAGGTTACTGTTGGGGAGAGCTGGCCAAGAGTGAAGGATTGCCAATTTCTCTGCATCTTAATTATAGCTAGAACTATAAATCATAGAGAAGGGTGCTTATGACCATGGAAAACAGATTATCTTTTCCTCTGTGTACACCAGCTTGGGTAATGTTCCAATGAGTCCACAGATTTGTATGATGTCTACTGAATTAAAGCCCCTTGTGACTCTGAATTTTTATATGGGGAAAAAAAAAAAGACATTTTCCCCTAAATTTCCTCCTCTGGTTTACAGCAGAATTTCTCTAGAACCTTTCTGATGTAACAAGAAGCTTTAAAAGTGAGAAATAGCTGCACAAGCAGATGAATTCCCAAGAAACTGAGTCTGTTTCCTTTTAGGTGTTCTCAGTAAAACCAAAATAATGAAAATTTTAAAAATGAATGCAAATAATGTCTGCCTTACTGAGGACAAAACTCTACAGCTGTAATGTGAAGGGATATTGTAGTGTTACCTTTAAAAGAACACCTAGTTCTGGGTAGAAAACCTCTTGACCCACACTTACTGCATACAGGCCTTCTCTGCTTTTCATCTGTAACAGAAAGCATAAATAGAATTGTGTTGTATTAATATGGGGTCTTTCCGTTTCCAAGGAATTATGTATAATTTTTATCTCCTATTTAAGTAATTTTATATTAAAACCTGATGAAATAGATTTAAACCAACAGATCATGGCAGAAAAAGCTTATAACGAAGAGCAACATAACTGGCTCTGCTGTCTTGTCTTCTTCCACATCTACCAGAGACTCTGATGTGATATAATTACTACATTACCTGGCTCTGAATATGTATTAGTTAAAAAAGGATATAAATTTTAAAAATATATATATTTTTCCAGCTTAAGATCACTTAAAATGGATAATCAGAATGCTGCTTTAAACTCACATTTACTTACACGAGATCTTTTAAAAAGGGATATATCATTAAAATTAGTGGGTATTTTGAGATTTTGTGAGCATTCTGCAATGAAAAAGCAAAGTTTAGTCTCTTGACACTGGAAATCAGCTTAACTTCCTAGAAGTTTTGTCTGAGAATACAATGTGCACAGCTATTTTAAAGCCTGCTGGCTTTGGCTGAGCTTTCTCAGCATAGTCATGTTTGTCCCTAAGTGGCTGTAACTAGTTTCCTGTGGAAGCAGGAGTAAGTATGGCAATCACTAAAATAACAACTCAGTAGTCCAAATAGACTTTGCATGTGTCATTTGAAAACTTTGTCAAAATTTCTTAGCATGGAATTTGGAATCACATTTTTCACTATTTCTTTAAAAACTGTGATAGCAGGCTGAGTGCTGTGATTAGAACACTAAACTCAGGGGCCAGGCAATACGAAATCAGAGAACATTCCAGAGTCTTTTCTTCATCAGAAATGTCTATTTTCTTCATTTGATATTGCTAAAAAAGATGCAAGCTGGAGAAATCGTAACTGTAACTCCAAGGACACTGTGGAAGCACAGCACAGGCAGGGCTTCAGTTCTTTCTGACAAAAAATAAATGCTTCACAGAGACAAGGTGGCTTCTCTAGTGACCTGCACATTCAGAACTTTTTTTTTTTTTCTTTTCATTTTTCCAAAAGCCCCTGAACTGTGACAGGCTGGCAAACCCTGAAAGTGAAACCAGTTCATAGCTTAAGCTAGAATCAATTCATCAAAGCAATAACACATGGCTGTTGGAATTACATTATTTCCATGGCTTTTCCGTAACACTTCGCCTTTTAGAAGCAAAGGTCTAGATCCTTTCGTGAGAACAGCAATCAATCTGGAAAGCATCTCTAGAAAACTCTGTTGTGAGCCATACAAAATCAGTAAATGTTCAGAGAAAGCATTTTGGAAACATCGAGGATCAGCACTATATTAGTGCTTGAAGGAAATATTTTATATTGTTTAATTTTAGGAATTGGGAAAAACAAATTCTGATCTACGATGACAATCTTTTCAAACCAGATAGGCTGTAAATTCCTAAAATTGTAAATTCCTAGGTTAAAGAAGACACATCAGCAATCTTGAGGAAGTATGGGAGCTAAATCATGGTCTACTCAAGTGAGTAACCTCGCTGAAGTGACATGAATTAACATGGGCAGGATTTAGCACTTGTTCTTCCCATTGGAACCTAATGGAGATGCTATTTGAATACACAGTCTGACTTTAGGAGTTTGTTAATGCATTGATAGGAGGGCAACAACAGCTTAACACATGTCAAAACATTTCTTTTATAGCTCTCAAATAGTGACGTTCACTGGTGGATTGGACTGCACGCAGAAAACCTCAGTGATGGATTTCGGTAAGAATCCGTGTATACCACAGCTGCTGTGAGTTGTGCTTAGCATGCCCTGTCTCAGTATGATGGGCCAAAGCAGTTTGGTGACTGAGTGGGATATTCAAGAGACAACTTCAATCCTCATGTAAATATCATTCAGAATAATGTTGCTCTTAATTTATCTCCATATTGCAATATTCCTCCTGACAGGGTTGTAAAAGACATTTATATTGACCTTGGTTGTGGTGGTTGGTTGTTTTCTTTCTCACATCTCCTTATCAACTCATTAATGGAGGGTGTAGTTTTAGGTAAGGATAGGAAAAAGTGAAACTTCATTCTTAATATTTCTGTGCAGCTGGAGAGATGAATCACCAGTAACGTACCAGAACTGGGATGAAGGGAGGGAAAGAGATCTGCAGAAACCGGGGAGAAGATGTGGCTTCATTTCATCGCAAACAGGTTTCTTTTATATTTCCTTTTGCTGCAGGAATTGTTACTTGATTCTGTTGGCCGAAGGGTTTGTAATTTTTTCATTGCTTTTAAGAAATGCAATCCATATTAAAGTCCTGTTCCATGGTTATAATTTGTATAACTGCCTCTGAGATTAAGGAAAGAAGAGCGAAATATTAATATGCTCAGAGACTAGGTTGTAGGTTTTAAAAGTATATTAATAGTTACAGCTCTCTAATGTCAGAATACAAAGATCGATACTGACACTTCAGTTGTAATTGGTCTGTTATGTGGCACAGCAACAATGTTAATGCATTGCTGGTGCTCACAGACAGTTTCTCAGAACCAAATGACACAGATGGACTGAGCAACAATTTTTCCTACATCTATAAACCTTTTTTTCTATCAGCACATGACTTTAGGTACTCAGGTTTCTGCCTTATTTTTGATCCCATAGCCAATCTGCTGAGGGATTTTTGGGTGCCATTATTTTGGTGCTAGCCTTTCAATCATGGCGTAGTTCTATATTTTACTAGAGCATTTAAAAAAAAAATATCACAGTGCTGCTGTTTTTGTGATTTCTATCATCTCCGTCTTTTCTGATGATCTGCAAGTCATGTGATAAAGTAAACATGTCAGCTTCCAAGGAAAATAAAAATAGCCAGCTTTGTATTTGTGAGAAGAGCCGAAAAACATTAATGCAGCTGCAGTCTTGTAATCCCAGCCTCAAAAGTCAAAACTGAAAAAATGTAAAACCTTCTTTTTTTTCCACACATAATCTTGGGGTTTTGATGCATGACTTTTGAATGCTTGAGTTTGCCATTGCCATAGTTAGTATAAGATAAAGGGAAGAGATGTTCACCCTCCCCCCTTTAGCTGGCCAAAGGTAGGGGCTGACCAAAAATTTGTTGAGTTTCCTGAAAAGCATGTTCTCCTCCTAAGCAGGTCAATGTTTTATATCATCACCTGAATCTTGCTAAAAATCTTCAATGTAAGGAAGTCAAACTATTTTATCTGGAAGGCTTTTTTTTTTTTTTTTTTGTATAACGTCTTTTTTAAATAAATGATGATATAGTCATATGTCATGTGACTCAGTGTAGAGGAATTGGTTTTACTTGATAAAATTAAACTGGAAATAAAAATATGTGCCCCATGAACCATCAAATCCACTGTAATGCAGTATGTCCAAATGTATTGATGTAGAATTTCTTTTTACTCAAACACTAAATAATATCTAAGCTACCTAAGAAAAGACCCTTTCCAATTCTCAAACCAACACTGAACTGTGATTTTTCTTTTTACTCAGGACTCTGGGGCGATGAAAACTGTACTGTTTCTCTTCCCTGTATTTGTAAACGTAAAATTCCAAAGAAGATAGAGAAAGAGATTCCAAAAGACCCGAACCAACAAGGAGTATGTCCCAAAGGCTGGTTGCACTTTGGATTCAAAGTAAAACCTTTTTTTATTCTGTTTCATTGTTCAAAATACATTCCATATGTAGGACAGGAATTGTACTTAAGGATTACTTAATATTTGAAGATTTTCTTGGTTTTTGAAAACAGGGCCCTTAGGTTTATAACCACTGACACAGTGACGCAAAGATTTATTGCTATTAAGTAGCTTCCCACGCTGTAAGAAGTTGTCTTAATAAGGTGTTAAAATTTTTACTTTGGTTTCAGGGAGTAAATACTCATACATGCAAAAGCTATGCAATTGTATTTGTGCCTTTGCCATAAAAAGCCTGCTCCATCGTCTCTTTTCCACATATGACAATTCCGAGTGTCTTTTATGATCTCAAAAGAGGTCTCTAACTCCTTGATGTTCTAAATGGATCCCTAATTGCTGCTGTCCTCTGAAACATGCTGTTTCAAGTGGGCTTCATTAAAGATAATTATAAGCCAAAGTCTATTTGCAATTGAGGGTCAAAAGGTAACTATTTCATCTGGCTTCTCTTAAATGCCGAAGTTACTTAATAGCAACATGCATCGAGGGGGCTGAATTTATCCCAGTGCTCACTGCAGTGACTAGAAGGATAAATTTAACCTCGACTGTGTTTGCCTTGAAACAACTGATTTGAGTGCAATCCAGATCACAGCTGAAAACTAATATTGAGCATTCTGGAGATGTCCATGGCAGGACAGAAATCAGTGAAATATTTAACATTCAGTAACAGCATGTGAAATGTTTTAGTGATCACTCTTAGTGATTGATAAATGACTGGAGAAAAACAAACAAAGCAAGTTTGTTTGTTTTTTGTTTTTGAAACAGTGCTTTTTAATACAAATTCCAAAGGATCCAGAACATCTGAGAAACTGGTATTCTGCACAAGAATTCTGCAGTAACTATGATGGGTCACTTGCTATCCTGGAAAATGAACTGGAGCAAGGTAAAGTGCTGAAAATATTGTTAAATAAATAAAACGTCATCTTCATTGGGATGCTGTAGTAAAGTTTAATCTTGGATACGGATCTACGGAAAGAAGATTGTTTAGCTCTTACCCATGGTTCCACTACTTTAAACACATTAATGTTTCTCAGTTTCTCAGAACTGAAAGGTTTACTGAGATATATGACAGGTACATTTTAAGGAATAATTGCAAATTCTTTTGTGCTTACCATGCTTTAAAAATACTCCCAAAAATGGAATACCCATTTAAAAATTTGCTATTTAAAATTTCTACCTTATAATCTCATTTTTATCTTTTAGTAGTAGTTCAAATCTTATCTATAGTATAGCACTAGGTTGGAATTGTCAGAGAAATAAATGCCAGCAAATTTAGAAATATTTATGAACCCTATTCATAAAAAAGCTTTAGTTTAATTTCACACACTTGTAAAACCACTTATTTGGAGGTGGGAGGAATCTCACTGGCTATCTTTAGTTGAGAAATCTTCAACTAAAACTGAGGAAAGCTTCTTCAATTGGACTGTATTATGATTGGACTGGTATTATTAGCTAATGGACTAGATCCTAACCCAACTGAAATTAATCAATTTAACTGAATTTTTGGTTAGATGATACTGAAATGCCACTCATTCTTATTTTCTAGTAACTATGTAGTATCATTGATTGGAAATTAATTTTTTAAATGTTTTAGTGTGTTGCAAGAGACTTCATCTATCCCTAAATGCTTACTGGTTTATTTTGTTTCTGTTTCATTTTCTAGCTTTCATAACAATGAATCTATATGGATGGAAAAGTAGTGTTTGGATAGGTTTCCAGAGTGACGATTATGAAAAATGGTTGAATGAAAATCCTCAAATGTTTTCCAACTGGTCACCGGTTGACATAGTGGATGTGAGTATTTTCAGGGGGGTGTGACAGTGAGAAGTTGGTTTTATCCATAAAAGTCATGACTTCCACAAGACAAGGCCGAAGTTGTTACAGCAGTTCAGGCTGCTCTTAATCTTTGCAACTTCAGAGAACTGTGGGCACAGATTTACAGGCATAACTAGAAGTAGCAAAAAAGGCACTGTCGAGACACACATTTACATAATCTGTGGCTCTATTCACTTTCTCTTGCAGTTGGTTTTAAGCAGCAAAGTTTGAATCATATGGTTAATATTAGATGCTTGGTCTGAGGAAAGTTTAGGAACAAGATTATGAATTTCCTATTTTAATACATTGTTTTACAACATATTAGTCCCAATTGGGATTAGCATTTCAGTTTGTTCAGTGAAAGCTTGTGACTTTTTAATTATGAGGTTATTGTTTCAAATTGTATTTATGGGACTGTTCATTGTTCTACCTAAATATTTGTTATAGAGACTTTCAGATGATTATTCTCATAAATTTGTTGTAATAATTATGCATTGTTTTACACAGTGTATTTTTAAATTAATATAAGGTTCTGTGTTGTTTGCAGAGACAGCATTTTAACATTCAAGATCAACTTCCACTGTGTACATTGGTATCAAGTAACCCTAATTTTTATTTTACGGGAAAATGGTACTTAGAAAACTGTCAGAAAAATTATGGGTTTGTCTGCCAAAAGACTCAGGGTAAGGTTTTGTCTTGCTTTGCTTCTGTTCTCTTTTCTTACTATATGGAATTTGTCTTACTTTGTTTTTATATAGAAGCAGCTTTTTACAAGCATCTCTAATACAAGGAAATAAAAGATTTCTAAGACAGTTTGCTATTTAGACAGACTAGCTCTACACTATTTAACAAATCAGTAGCTGGAATGTAGAAGTAATTGCTAAAAAATATTCTGTTATTGAGCTTTCCTCCTAACTTTGAGTATTCTGTAGTGTACCTTTGAATTAGGAAGAGATGAAATTTCCTATTTTCTCCCATGGCTACAGAGTAACCCCATGAAATTACAAAGGACTAAACTGAGGGTAATTTTGATGAAAATATGATTTAGGGTGGGGGCTTGTGACTTGCAATGCTAGATCAGAATAGAATATAGAAAATTTATTTTTTTCACCAGTGTGGACCCAACTGGGTAATTGACTAGAGCTTGGCTTCTCTTTTCTAGTACTATGGTACCATGAAGTTCCTTTGCCGGAAGCATAAAGTGTTTGGGAGGAACACGGGTTGTTGTGTTTCCTCAAGCCACGTTCCGGTGTCCCCTCTCGGCCGAGAGCCGGGGGCAGCTGTGCAGCTCTGGAGCCCCGTCCCAGGGGCAGCTGCACCTCTGCCAGCAGGACACCCAAACCGGCAGCACAGCATTAACCCCGAAGCAAAGGGAGGGCTGTAATCTGAGCCTGTAAGGAGTCTCCTCGGCAGTTGCCTTGACTGCGGGGGTGATTTTCTATGGCTTAGCTCTAAATTATGTTATCACCCCTAAGTTTAGCGCTGGGATAAAGAGACAGCGCTCTCTTGCTGCTGCCTGGTGGGGGGAGGGACGGCCGGGTGGGAAGCAGAACAAGTACAAGCTTTGGGCAGCGCTCACGTGTGACTCAGGCAAAGCATAGTTGGATTTTACATCGTTTATTGGGAACTACAGTTGCGGGAAGGGCTGGAGTGATCCTGTACGTAGCGCAGAAAAAATAAATAAATGTGCTTTCCCGCTGGTTTGTTTGAGTTACCTCCCAAACGCTTGTATTTTAACCTCGTGCTGCTGCTTGAGGCAGACGGAGAAGGCGTGGAAAGGCAGGAAGGAAAACAGTTGCCTTATGGTGGCCGGGGTTCTGGCGAGGATTTGGGCTGCAGCGGGTGCTCAGGATCCTACCCATGCTTCCCAGCTGTATCACTGAAAGTCGGGAATAAAACTCTCCAACACTGTAATTTCAGTATTAGAGAGCTGCATTACTTTATTTCGGCGCCAGGCGTGCAGAGAATATCTCCTCCTATTCCATGCCCTGCAGCCAGCCAACAGACTGGTTGAAATCTGTGAAACTTATACATATTCATTACATTTCGCAAAACTCATACATATATGCTAAACGTTCCTGCGAATTCTTTTGCATATTTAAATCACTTCTGGGAGCTTATTTACATTAGAGTAGGGGTCTTTTGAGGGTCTCTGGTGGCCATTTGGGGAACATCCCATTCCTCAAATTATCCTTTTTTGGTCATAGTCTTTCAAAAAAAGTTTCTTTTGTTGGAATGAATGCCAGTGATGTGGGCCGGTCAAGGTATACGTTCTTATCAGCTCGGGCCCACAGTCTTTGAGATAACCATTCTCACGCGTTAATACAGGACTAAGCGCTGTCGGGTAAAGCTAAAGGAATTCACAAGACTTAAGCTCTATTTGTCACAATAAAGATTTTTCTAGCAGGGGGGTGAATCTGAGAGTGGCCCACGGGCCGTGGCTGTAATGTGGCTCGGCGCTGCCCCATGCACAGCAGAGTGCTCCTGGGTTTGAGTGGACAATCCTGCCTCCCCGGTGGGACACCCACGGCACTATCCCAAACCATCAGGCAGTTCAGTTTGCTAGTTCAGCAGAAAACTTTCTCATCTTTTTTTTTTTTTCCCCCCTCGTGCTTTATTTTCGTTTAATTAATGTCATTTTCTGCAGCTTTTTACAGGCTATGTCAGCTTTCTGCAGGGTCAGGAAACACCAGATCAGGGAATTTGCAGCAGGAAGAGCAGAGAAGCAAGGAACAGAGTAGTGAGACAGCCTCTTGCTGGCAGCAGTGAACTGCTAAATTTGCTTAAGTGTCCAAACAAATGTGTCAGTTCCTGGAAAGATGAGCTGGTGCTTTGCTTCTGCCATCCTGCCTGCATTCCATTTCCCCTTTTCTGAATTATTTTCTGAAGGAGACTAAAATGAAAGAAAGCAGCAGGGGATCTGAACTGGGCTCTGATCTCTCAGTGATGCTTGAGTTAGGATTGTGTCAGCCATTTACAGCATTTTCTGGTTTTTCTCTTTTTAAGCAGTGACACACACTGAAAGCTGGAACAAAACTGAGTTTTCTGTTAGCTCAAGAGCAGAACTTTTTCCTGCTTAGAAATTTCTAATTTTAAATGGTTTGTGAATGACAAGTTATAAATTAATTTACTATTTTAAGATGTTTGTTAACACTCCTCCTTCTCTCTTAGTCATGAAGGGAACCAAGTCTAAAAACATTCTACCTTGTAGCAAAGCAACCACTTCATTTTGCAGTCACATAGAAGCTTTACAGTGAGAAATAATTAATCCAAACTGACAAACAGGATAGAAACTGTTCAAAACTGTAGCATTTTTTAAAGTACACTTTAAAGGCATTCACACACATTAGCAAAGGCAATTGCCTCCTGTAAAAAGTTGAGTGCAGCAGCATCACAGACTGGGCTGGGGTGAGATGGTGCCTCTCTCCGGATTTTTTTTTTATTATGGGAGACTCTCTCTCTTTATTTCTTAAATTTATAAACCCTGCTTCTTCCTTTCATTGTTTTGGACATTGCTACGTTAGTTTATCATCAAAAAGAGATTTAAGTCTCCATGCACTGAGGATTTCTCTTTAAGTGCTACACTGTGATCTTCCCTACATTGGCTCATGGTTATTAAAGATGAGCTCAAGAAGCTCCCAAGCATGCACTTTGTTATCCTATTGGCTGTATTACTACAATAATTTTTGAGGCCAGGCCTTATAATGTAAGCTTGGAAATTATTAATAATAACAGGTAAAAAAAAAAGGTAATCTAATTTACATGCAAAATATCTGGGATGAAAACACTCTGCAGTCCACTGCTACTGGACATTTGGGATATGCTAGATCCCAGGTGATTTCTTACTGACCTCCAGAGATGCAGTCAGTGGAACTAACCTTATTCAGGTTTGGGGTTTTTTTTATACATTAAACTCAGTCATTCATATAATGAGTTTTGTGATGGAATTTCAGTTACTGTTCTAGTAGTCATCTTTTTCTTTTTAAATTTCACAATGCCTTCCTAAAACCAAGAAGTTTGCAATTTTTTTATTTGCTCGTAAGGATAATTCTGATTTTTTAGGAGCTGCTCAGCTGTGATTAAGTTGTCTGTTTTAAAAATAAGTGTTTTTTTCTTCTGTTTATAATAGATACATCCCGACATGTTATCAATGCATCTATGTATCCTGTGCCAGATACTTTAGAATATGGAAACAGAATGTATAAACTAATAAGTGGGAATTTTACATGGTCTTCAGCTTTAAAAGCCTGCATGGCAAACAGTGCAGAGCTGGTGAGCATTACAGACCAGTATCACCAGGCTTTCCTCACGGTCATCGTCAATCGGCTGGGATACAACCACTGGATCGGGCTCTTCACTTCCGATGTACGTAGGAGACTCCCTGGCTGGGAATATGAATGCTGCAAAGGAGATTTTCCAATAATAAGCCAGTGAGCTGTGTCATTGATTTGAAGTCACAGAAAGTTTGCATCTGGAGATGAAACCCTGGAAAATTTAAGCCTTAAACGTGTTTTTTTGTTTGTTTTGTATTGTTTTGGTTTTTTGAGGGGTTTTTTTTGGTGGTTTTTTTTTCAACATAATGTGCAAGTCCAGTGGGAGCCAATTTGGTAGTGTCAACGTTGAAATTTCGTTGTTTCATTTGTAGTACCCAAAGGCCCAAATAACTGCTTGCTGAAAACAGAAGATTAGGTGTAGTTTGTAGTCTCCCAAAAAGTAAGTTGGGAGGATCCTTGGCTCTGCCTTTTGTAGATCCTTCCAGATCCACTGAGCCTTTAGAAAATTAAGACATTCTGTAATACCTGGTGAGGATGCCACCAAGAGAAGATTAATGTAAATTCTAAATGTAGATTAATTTATGGTGCTAAAGCATATCAGAAAGATAACCTGAAATTTGTTTTGGCAGAACGGGCTTAACTTTGAATGGTCGGATGGGACCAGGTCTTTGTTTACCTTCTGGGCAGATGACGAGTCCCAGGCCTTTGGCAGCTGTGTTTACATTGATACTTCAGGGCACTGGAAAAGCGCAGATTGTGAACAATTTCTGCAAGGAGCAGTTTGCCATGTGCCACCTAGTAAGTCAGAGTCAAGGTTTATATTAAATTTTTGCAGCTGCAAATGTGTGTACTGACAGTGGAAATATGTGAAAGGAAATTAATTAGTTAGAGGTTAAGCAATGTTAAGCAAGGCTAACTATTATTTAAAACTGAAGTATTTATCTGTATTTCCTATTTGTGAAACCATTTTTTTTTTCCAATAAAATATTGGCCATCAGGTCTGATCTGTAGGAGAGTGGAAACAGAACTTTCATAATAGAAAAGAAACAGGAAAATTACTTACTCTATCTCTACAGTGAACACTATATTATCTGTGAAAAATGAGGATTGCTAATGACCTAGCTTGAAGGGAAATAAATTCAGTTTTCTGCAATTAACAGTGGGATGGGAGAAGGGAAGTATTTAGAGCAAAGTGAAAAATTAATCACATCTTCGCTGATAAGCACATCAAAGATTGTGCAATTTTTTTTAGTAAGGGTAAGAATATTTTTCTGTATCCTAAAATATGTTGAGTTTCCTGTAATGCTCTGTCAGTTACCAGGGCTTCAGTTGAAACCAGAATTCAGGTCTGGAACTCCATTAAGTTCAGGACTGCAGGGTCTTGTGGCAGCATCCAGTTCTCCAAATAGTTCCCATTCAGCAGTGTAGATCACCCGGGCCCATGGTTTGCGCATGACCTCCTCTGCACATCACTACCAGTTAGATAGTCCTGATCCTGCTGTTGTAATCCAGCAAGGTTTTTGATCAGAAATAAAGCCAACTGTACTCATTTAATACAAATATATGCAACTGCTAGATTTTCACTTTGAAAAAAATAGAGGCATAACACAATAACATGCTTATTAGCATTACTCCAAAACAGTGTGTGGAATGTTATATTAATTTGTATTTTGTTGTGCCAATAAAGCTGTGCTGTTACTTCTATCACAGAAAAGAAACTCAATGCCTATAAAGGCTTATGTTCAGAAAAAACTGTACCCTGGATCAAATTCAAAAACAGTTGCTACAGCTTTTCCACAGTTCTGCAGGGCATGAGTTTTGATACTGCATATGAAGTCTGCAAAAATCAAGGTAAGTGATTATTTTGTAGCTACCAAATGTCATTGTGATATCTTAAAACAATATTTGTTTTCTGAAATGACTGAAATGATGGCATATGTTTTCTCCATTTCAAGATAACGAGAGTGGAACTCATAAGCCAACTATGAAATTGGAGGCAACATACATGCAAAAAATGTTCCTTTCCATGTGAAAATACTGGTTTCTCCAATAAAACATAAAATGAACTTTTTTCCCTTCAAATTTGTTTTAAATTCATGTGAGAACAGTTTTATATTTGCCTGAGCATTTTCACATTAATTACAAATTTAAGAACTTAAAATGTATAACCAGACTTTTCAAGCTTTTCAAGTAAGACTCATAATGTTAACTTTTTGAAATACAACGTTACATTTTAATGGCATGGATTGCTTGAAAATTTGTTCTATGTTTAATTTGTAGGATCCAATCTTCTAACTATTCAAGATGAAGAGGAAAATGCCTTCATTTTGGAAGAATTACAGAATTTTGGTTATTCTGTACGAATGGTTTGGTTGAACATTCTGCTTGTTACAGACAGTAAGTTTGGGGAGGAATACAACTGCATGTAAGAATCTGGTTTGGGTTTTGGTTATTTTCCAATAACCATTTCCAATAACCATTTCCCAAAACACTTTTATCTTTTGAGATTTTATTCACTGATTTTTGCCTGTTTATGATGTAGTAAAACCAGTGAGGCTTTCTGCAATCGTTACCAGTATTCTGAATACTCAATTTGCATACATGCATGTAAATGCCTTTTTTTCCTTCTTAACGATTCACTACAGTCTGTCTCCTGTGTTAACTACATAGAATGTTTTTAAATCCTTCAGAAAAAAAAGTAATATAGTGGCCAAACAGACAAAATCCTGGTATTCCATAATACTGTATTTTTTATGTGAGGGTAAATCTAACTGAAACAGAAATATTTATCAAAATAGTGTTCTATTTTGTAATAATTTTTAACTTCTGCCCATAGATGAGACAGTCTCCTGGTTTGATGGTTCTCCTTTAAATTATTCTAACTGGGGCATCAGAGAGCCTGAATTTGATCCTCTCAAAGGGAATTTCTGCATCAGCTTGAGGACCTCGGATGGAGTCTGGCAATTATCTCCATGCAGAGAAAGAAAGGGTTTTGTATGTAAAATGGATGCAGGTATGTGCTTCCATAAAAGAAGGCAATTCTGTCCTTATAACCATTGGTTTTACTTGTTCCTTGTTGATTGCTTACTTGGTGTCAATTTTCATTTAATTAATTCTGTCCCTTGGCATTGGAAAAAAAATACCTCTAAAAGTCCCAGCCAGCTGGGGGGTGACCTCTGTTTGGGGAACCCGGGCAGCCACTGCATCTGTGCCAACTGCAGGAGCCTTCCTGTGGCATCAGGGTGACCTCCACAGCCCCCGCTGGGAGGGCAGCTCCAGCCTGGCAGAGCTGGACAGGCACCACAGCAGTAGGAATGTGGGTCTGTGAGAGAGCTCAAGTGTTTCCAGAGCCCACACAAAATCCCTCAGTCACTGCTGGACCCACTAACCAGACTGATCTACCTCTGCATGGTTTTGTTCATAAATTCTTACTTTAAAAAGTGGGTAAATACTGCTGCTCATCCTTGCACAAAGGCCAATTAATATATTCCACCAAATTAAAGGGATTTTAAATAACGTACTAGATTACATTTAACTTGGCCAGTTGGAATAACATTGACATGAGTCAAATTAAACAAAGAACAGCCTATTCTTGTTGGTTTTAGGTAGATTGTCTTCTCCATATCCATTTTAAAGTAAGTATACGTAATAACCTCTGTTACCTCTGGGTGATTTTGTGACTGTTCTGGATTTTATTTCAGATATCGATACAACAGAACTCTCTGAAAAAGGTAAGCTCTGTACTTTTTATTTTTATAAAGAATAATACACATTTTGAGCTGATATTTTGTGAGATAATATTTTTCACTTTTAAACCTGTAATTTAAAATGTGTGACATATAAGGAGCAGTAATATGTTTTCCATAAAACAGCTGTATGTTTAAATTTAGAACATATAAATTTAAATATGTTTATCTATAATTGTAGCTGTATTTGAATAATAACAATTTCTGTTCTTCCCTTTCAGCATCATACAGTGGACTTGTAGCTCTGGCTGTTCTTGTGACTTTGGTGATGTTGGCTGCCATTTCCCTTTTCCTATGGTGCCTGCACAAAGAGAATAACCAGCTCTTCCGCAGGATACTGTGGGTCAGAAACGCCTATTTGCCACAGATTAATGATGATAGTCCTGCCTTGGAAGAAAGCATCCTCATTTCTGACTTTGAGAGAAGTGAGAACAATTAATTGATCAGAAGTAGCAAGTGGTCTTGCCTTCTGCATGAAACTTCACAACCCACAGTGGTTTTCTCATTCTTGGGTGTCCCTAGGGGTGCCCATATCCTGAGAAACCCTCACGGCCATCAGTATCAGTGCTGGAGGAGCTCCCTACCTTGGAGAGCTTTTGCTTTGTGGCAGGATGAGGTGAGGATGCAAAGCAGAACCACAGAGAAGTTTTCTTCTCTGGGACAAGCCAGGAATTGAAAATACTCACAGACCATAAACCTCCAACCACTCACTTGGAGCAGTCATGTTTGAGGTCCCAGAGCAGTGGGCATTTTCATGCAACTTTTTCCTTTGGGAATGTTTGGGCCTTTGTGTTTTGTTTTTATACTTTGCAGAACCTGCTTATGAGCTGGCAGTAAAATTTGGCCTTGAATTTAGGAACTCTGAAATTTATTCCAAGGATTATGGGGAAGATTTTTTTTTTTTCCCTGGCAAAACTAACAGTTACTTTTTCTGCAAAATGAAAAGTTATTTTTCAGACAGGAGATTCTTGCCATGTAGATTTCCAAGCTTGCAGGGAGATGAAGTCATTCTTGACTTGAGACTGACAGAGTTTTGGTAGTTTGGCCTGTGATGCCTAGCTCATGTTATAAAATAAATTAGTGTAGAGATATAATGGCATATGGGCTTTGTCATCCTGAACTCATTATTTCATTCATTTGATCCAGCATCCTATTAAAGATTTAGCTATGTCATCTCTCACCTAGATTATTTCAGATACAGAATCCCATCAACCTTCCTTTAAAACATTTTTGGGCAGTATCTGTTTGAAGAAAAAAACCTCTGTTATAAATCTTGCTGAAGGTATGGAACAAATGGCTTTATTGTCCACCTACAGTGTTTCTGTGAGCAGTATTCATGGACACTCTGCTGAGAACCTGCTCTCCAAAGCTAAGGGCAACAAGTTGGGGAGCCATGTTGCTATTCCCAAAGGGTGCTGGTCCTCTAACCCCATGGAGCAGACGCTTTCCCTTTCAGTGTTCATACTGAGGTGCTAAGAAAGGAGATGAATTTTGCTGACCCGTTGGTCTGCAGGCTGATGGTTGTGAAGGAGCCAGCTCAAGTCTCTGCACTATCTCGGTTACAGCAGCCCAGGACAGAAATGCTTACTCTCCCTGGGATTCCCACCACCCCAACCAGTCCTCCACCCACCTCTCTGAAAACACCTGGAAGCTTCTCAGGGATTTTATTTTTTATTTTTATTGAAGTATGGAAAACCAAATGTTTAATGATGGTTACTTCAGAATGGATTTAGTGTTGTTTTCCACCATCTCCAAAAGCTGCTGCAAAGGGCTGCATTTGTTGTTCAGTTTATTGGTTTCCTTATTTTATGGTGACTCATTCTAAAAATTTTGGAAGAGCCCTGAGACGGAGGTATGTTCCTCAGAATTAAGCAAGCAGCTCAGGCCAACTGAAATGTCTTTACACATGATTTGTGCATATGCACAGGAATGTATGACTGCCTTTTAGTTAGATTTCACATGGCAAAAAAATTGCTTGTTCATGCTATAATTATGTGTAGGGCTATTTTTAAAAATTATTTAGTACATAGAATATTTCTGTGCTGGTTTACAGAACTGTGTAACTGGTTTACTCTTTTTGATGGCTTCTATGGTTGTAGCTATCACAAGGTCTAATTCTGAAATTTTTCTATCATACAAAATATAAATAGCTTTTCTGTGTACATTCTGTCTAGTGGTCTGGCTCCATACATTAGCCTTCAGTAATACTTTAAAAGTTTTGGTTTAGTCCTCTAGATTTATCTATTGGACTGTTTTTGTTTGCAGTCCACTATTAGAGTTTGTGGACTGCAGCTTTTGAGTACAATTGCCAGATAATCTGTTGTTTATATGTATTAAATAACTTCTTTACCACCAAAAGAAAAGAAACAAAAGCTTATGACCTCTCCTTTCCATGAGTATTTCACCTATTCAAACTACAGCTGGAGAAACTTAAACCAACAAACCCCCTTCATCGCATTCACTGACAAGTGTGTACATGCTGCTTTCTTACAGTACAGCAAGCAGAGTGGCTTGCAGGGTGGTTTTTGTTTGCAAGAGTAAGCTGTGTCATCTCTGAGGACACGTATTTATCAGGCTACAATGCTGTTGATGTTATACAGACTCTGGTCAGATTTTGGTGTGGTTAATGAAGTTGTATTTTTTCACAAAACTTGATACAGATGTTTTATGAATTTTCCTTGAGGTATATTTTATTCTAAAATCTGTCTGAAGGGTAATGGCATAATCAATAAACCTAACCTCAAAATAGTGACTGTTGGTTAATGTTGATGTAGATGAGCTTGTATTAAACAAAAAAGAGTTCAAGCAATGTTTTCTTCCTACTTTGAAATGGTTTTGAAGGAACAGACCCTTAGATATTTATTTTTAAATCTTTCATCATTTAACTTTTATTACTGCAGATATTATTCACTCAAGAATGTAATCAATGATTGCTTTCTAGGTCTTCCTTTTGGATTTTGTTATCAATGGCTTTCAACTGTTTTCCCTTAATCAGAGGTCTCCTATACTGTCCCTGATCAGAGTATGTGGTGACCATGGTTTTACTGCTGACCTTGATGATATTGGCAGTGAGATTCACTGTATTATTTCAACTGGAAAATTAAAGCATGAGTAATAGTTGTCTGTGCTGTAATTTTTCTTGAATCTTTCCCCAGCTTTACTAAGAGGAGAGGCTTTAGTGCCTCATAAGAGCATTGCCCAGGCTTTGCACTGGATCATCCTGTGTGAGGACAGCTGGCTTCAGCCTCCTTTCTGCCTGAGTGACTGGACTAGACCTGGGTTCGGCACACGATGTCCACACACAGGGTGGGGCGAGCGTTTCCCAGGGCACAGACGAGGATGCCCCAGAAGTGTGTGCAAGATGTGCTGGAAGGAGGTGGGAGCCACAGCACCATCAGTAAGGATGATGGATGGGATCATGGCACTAAGATATTACAGATTTACAGATATTCTCCCAGCCTACTCCCTATTCCCTGCAGTAGGGAGCAGGGGCCACCAGGGATGAGTGATGGGCTGAAGGAATTTTCCTGCTGAATCGTGGATGCTGTGTTGTGTGGGAGCCTATTTTTATCTGCCACAAATGAGGTGGAGATATATGGACTGCAGCACAGCAGCTTCCATGGAACATGGACATGCTTCGTATGTTCAAGAACTGGGTTCACCAGGACCTGAATAGGCAAGTGAATGTTGTGGGGGTTTTTGCCACGTTAGCTTCTTTCAATGCTCTTACCCAAAGAGAAGTGTTAAATGTTAAATTTTTATACCACATCTTTCTTGGGCGATGGAAGGGTATCCCCCCCAGAGACAGGTACATTCAGGTCAACATGACAAACTTTGCCTCCCAGATATTGGGCTTTGTCAAAACTCTGCTTGTCTCTGCAGATGCCATTCCAGGAGAAGATTTACCTCCTGGTCCCTTTAGCAATCCTTGCAGCATGTCTCTGAGGAAAAGAGATGTTCAATGCAGCTGCCACATTCTAGGTGGACACAAGTCTGTGAGGGGAACATTTGTATACTGGAGATGTCTAGCGTGACCAGACAGAGCAAAGGTTTGTTGTGGCACAAGGTTGTAAGTGGTTAGCATGACTCCTCAGCAAAGCCCTTTCTGGCTGTGCCTCTCCTGGGCGCTGCCCTTCCTTGTGCAGGGATCCTCCTCCCTTTTGCTCTCCTGCCTCTGCTACCTTTGCGCACACACACACACACACACACACACACACACACACTTTTGAGGCTGGGGCATGATGCAAGAGCCATGGGCTGTTTGAAATCTGTGCTGTACAGTCCAGAGGGACCATAGGGAAAAAACAGGGGTTTGCATGCTCTGTGACATTGGACCAGCTCTAGTTCCCAAGGCACCATTGCACAAATTCCCGTTTAATTTAACCCCCTGCTTTTTTCTTTCATCATGTTAACCCTCCCTCAGTGTAGTAACAGGCATCCTCAGTCTCTTGTAATAATAAACCCACTGTAATGAAAACCATGGCATACACTTCCTCCAGGGCATTTATTTGGTTAAAAGCTAAATGCACACATTCAGCAACTGGGCTCTAAATCCTCAGCTCAAAAAAAAAAAAAAATCCAACAAAAAACCTACTAAAAAACCAATCCACAAAAAAAATAGAGGCCTCTACTTGAGCTATAATAATATTATAATATTTCCTTTGGCAACTGGTGGAATGTTGGTTTTAAACCCCTGCAGGCCAGCACTGATATCTTACAATCTGGTGCAGCCCTGATGCAGATGTGTGACTAACCATCAGGAGCAAACCCACAGGCGTCCTTGCTGTTCTGAGATGGGATGAATTAAGGTGGATCGTGCTGCTTGGAAACACAGTCAGTCTCGGTTCGGCCAGTAGATGGTAGTGGTACACACGGAGCTGACAAAACGAGCTGTGCAAGAGAAAATATCACAGGGATCTGCTCTGGATCCTTAAGAAGTTAAGTTAAACAGGCAGCAAAACTCCCAAGTCACAGGACAGCAAATAACAGTGTGGGTTCTCAGCCATGGCCACAGCGTTATAAAACTGTGTTTAGATGGCTTTCCAAGTCTCAGTGTTCCTTAACTACTTTAATGGGATGCATTGAAGTGCTCAGAAAGGGATAATGCAAGTCCTTACATTGGTCTGTGGGCTTTTCATTTCTATGGTGAGTAAAGTGAAAATCCACTCGGGTTCCTAAGTAATAAATTAGCATATCTTTGTGGTATATTTTGATTCTGGTGCCTTTCATGGAAAGGCAAATCACTGAAAATGCTTCAGCCATGTATCTCTCTGTTAATGGATTTATTTTAATATTTTATTTCCTGACTGTATCAGTGCAGGTACTTGCTTACTACTCTTCATGGGAAGTGAAAAATTAAGACACAGAAATGACTGCATAAGTAATCATTCCATTGCACTGTTAAAGCAGATTTATTTTCTCCTTTTCCCAATTGATTCTCTAAGTTGCCCAAAGCATAAGACTTCCTGATCCCTTTCTGTATCGATTATCTTTATGCAGGATGACCATGATTTGGATTTAGATCTTAGAAACTTAACCATAAAAAAGGGCGCTAAGGATAATTTTGTTATAAAGCCTCACTTCAAAACCTTAGTTCTTATAATCTTATTTACCTACAGCTTTTCCAAGACTTTCCCAGTTCTCCTGTGATGAAGCAACTGCATTTGTCTCAGGAAGTGTACTAGACCCAGCCTGCTGCAGTACTTATGAGTAACACCATGGTAATTTGTAACCACAGAAGTGATTCTGAACTGCAATTGTTTCCAAAAGCGCATAGCTAGAAAACAGCAAAAATACTTCTACTACCTTATCCTACTTTTTTCTTAGCCTCAGCCTAAAGGCAAAATTTCTGCTGTGGTTCTCAGAAATAAATGCTTGAAAACATTTTCTTTTAGCGACAACAATGGCTAAACTTGTAGATACAAAATAAATCTTAGAATGCAGAGCAGGCCCAAAGTGCCTCTCCTCTGCATGCTAGCAAAGGGAAATAGGGAAGCCTGTCTTTCTGAACCATGCACAGAAAGGCACAAAACTAACAGCCTGCTACGTACAGAGGTGGATGGCCAGCAGCAGTGGTGGTGGTCGCTGGGTGCCTGAAGGCCAACACCACTGTGTGGACCAGGAGAATGCAATAGCTGGGTCAGTGTCTCAAGAAAACATGGGAGGACAATAGCATCCTAGTATCTTTTCAGATTTTTATAGATGGGTGCTCATCTTTAGAAATTAAAAATTTCCATTTATTTTGTGCAAAAAAAATCCTCTTTTTTTCTGGTTTTGGTGGTTTTTTTGTTGTTTTTTTTTGGTTTTTTTTTTTTTTTTTTTTTTTTTTTTTTTTTTTTTTTTTTTTTTTTTTTTTTTTTTTTTACTGAACACTGAAAATTATCCCATCAAATATGTTCCTCTTCTGCAGCTATTTATTCAGGTCATTTGTTCTAAAGCATGATCTCAGGCCTTTGATCCCAGCCATAACCTGATTAAATCTGCTTTGCCACTTATTTCTGCAATAAACCTCGTGTGCATTGTAGATGAGAAGCCCCTGGAAAGTCCCCACAGAGCTGAGAACAGTCAGACTCCACCTCATCAGCAGCTTTGGGCTGCATGGCTTCACTGACGCTGGATTTGGGACACCATCCCAGAGCTTGATGCTTCCAGGTTCATTGAGGTATGCAAGCTGAATCCCTTACATTGGACATTGCCAATGAGCTGGAGTATGCAGACTTTTAGTATAAAGTAAAAGAATATTCTAAGTCATGTAAGGCTTCATTTGTTACGGTCCCAACCCAAATCTGCTTCGTCCATATTAGTTTCTTTTGGTAAATTACTCTTCGTGCTAGCAGTCTTATGTGTTACGTACCTGAAATCTGACAACTATCTAAAGGCTTACATGACCTAGGCATGATATTTCTAGTATTTAATATTCAAGAATACCAGAAGGATTCTTTCTGAAAAGGTAAGAAGGTAATATTTCTGCTTCTGCATATTATGGCCTGCTAGTCTTGTGGAATGAAAATTATGTTGAGGGGCAAATTGAATTACTTTAATTATTGTTTCAAAAGAAAATCTTAAAGATGGAATTATACATACGGGATACATCATGGCTATAAGAGACATGAGGTACCATTCAGTTAAATGTGGAAATGCATCAGAACAGCTCTGTGAGGCTTTCCAGCTGGAAAGAACAGATATTTAGAATACCTACAGAAACAATGGCTACTTTATCCTTTAAAATACTTGTAGTATAAATAGCAGAGTGGCTGTTCCCCTTTCACCATATCCAGGAATGCAGCTGATGTAGCCTTTATCCCTGCAGGCTCCTAGAGTGCCTTGTCCCACTGACATGGCACCTCTGGAGCATACACACCACGTGTCAGGGTATCTGAGTGTAGTTAAGTTACAGAAGAAGGAAGAAAGCCAGTGTGGGCTCTTTTCTTCATCTGGTCCTTGGCCATCCACTCCCCCTAACCTTCCAGAATCTAGTCTGGGTTGAGGATATGGTTTTTCATTATTGCTATCTATATGTAAATTTTCTTAATTCTTACCTGATTGAAAGAATGTAGTGTGGAAGTTGGGTGAGTCTCAGCTGCTCTTACAGGTTGTTCAACCGCTTGCTCTGATGTAGCACACAGCAAACCCTCATGGAAGGAAAGATGAAAGGAAGAGCCATTCACTGGTGAAAGCAAAAGTATAAAGAGAACAGGGATCAGTTATTCCTTCTATTTGGGAAGACTAGAATGAGAATTAAGTGACTGAACCACAGCAGGAAATACTTGATAGGTAACTGTGGGGGTAGCTGGGCTGACAATAAGCAGCCAATGCAAGTGGTAGGGTCAGTGTGCACTATTACATTCAATAACTGTGATCTAGAAATAACCAAATCAATCCACCATGGCTGCTGGGGATTTGATTCACAGCACTGCTGGACGGCCCTTTCAGGTCACCCTGGATAAAGATGAGTAAGCCTGACCTGAAAATATTGGTGTGTATATGTTTGTGGGACTGCTGATGCAGCATCACACTGCCTTCTAGCCCAAAACTACCTTCCAGCTTTCTGACCCACACAAGTGTTCAGCAGGTGGAATTCAGGATCTCTGGGCACAAATGCCATGCAACTGGGACATAAGAAACACCTCCACTTAAATTTGTGGTTTCCCTCTGGATAGAAAGAGGCTGTTTCAAAATTAGTGATTCCGAATCATCCAATTCATCTACTACAGCAGCCAGTGGGACACAGGCACCCGACTTGCTCTGGGTACCTAAAATCCAGATCCAGGGTAAAGGATGTGAAGGTCCAGAATCACTACATAAAGAGAACAAAAATAAAAGGATATGTGCAAAAAATGAAAACATTTTTTTTGCTTTTGTTTGTTTTAGACTCTTTTTAGTTTTTTCTGGTTTTTAGCCTTTGAAGTCACAGACCCAGGTGATGGGATGCCTGATGATCTCTTTACTCGGGCTGTACTTTGAGGATGTTTCTGTGATGCACCTTTGAGTGGTCCAGCTGCCTCAGTGAGTCTGGAGCTGGACCCTAGGTGGGGACAGCCTGTGGGGAGAAGCAGCAATCCACCCTGCTATGCAGGAGGCAGCAATGTCCCAAACTTCCCTCTCTTCCTCTTGTGTAACATGGTAGTGGAAACATCAACTTCCTGCACAACAACTGCCTGGTTCAAAGCCCTGAGATATGACTGACTGACGGGACAGCTTTTGGCAGGCTTACAAATATCTGCTCCTAGCTCTATGTGGATCTGCTGAAGTAGATCTGTGGCCAAATCCAGTTCAAGAGCTGTGGGATAGACTGCAAAGCCCACGACGCTTAAAGCAAAGCCATAAGCTATGAGAAAGGGCAGGAATGGTTGACCCCAGTTGTACCAGGATCATAAAATCATTAAAGATTTCCTTTATAAAATTTGATACATTTAATCCATTTAGATAACAAGAGCAAAATTAAGAAAATTATTTTTGATGTGGCCATTCTTCAGTCTTTCTGGGAAAGATATTTAAACAAAGCCCTAACACAGCTTGGAGGTTTTCTGTCTCTCGCTGGGGACAGAGGAACATTCATGGGATACCGAAAAAAGCTAGAAACCTCACACTGGAGCATGTTCCCAAATATAAGGACACCCAGAACAGATGCAAAACTTAACCAAAGGTGTACAGTGCTATGTCAGTGCCAGTGTTTATTGTTTTTATGATTGCATTTTTAAGCAGTCATTCTTTTGATCCATACTGAGTGCTGGTCAGGGAAAGAAAAATAAAGCTTACACAGAAAATAACAAAAATTTCTGGCTGGAGGCCAAAACTTCACAAGAGAATACTGAAGCCTAATATGTTTTGTTTGACGTCTTTGTTTCTGATAGATGTTGACTGAATTCAGGAGGATGATGGCACTTTGAACAAAACCAGCTGGGGAAGTCAGTTTGCTAATTATTAACCCTCTAGGGAAGAGACTGGATTGGAAATGTGCATTCCAAACATTCTGGGAAAATATAAAACCTAATGTAGATCTCTTTGGAAAAGAAATACTTAACACTGTGGTTTGTATTTTTAGGAGGAAGGGAGGAGACAGCTTGTGATATATGACTGAAATTCTCAAGACGGATAATAATTCAGTCTTAGACTTCTTTTCTCCCTCTAGTAGGATTCAACAGTCCTGAGACTTAAATAAATCTAACATTAAGGAATTACTATAGGGAATGAGGAGAGGTTGTACATTTATTGTGACAGAAATTACAGGGGAAGGGAAAAAAAGCTGTTTTCAGCCTCTTGACCATTTTTCAACAAGAAAAAGGGGGATTTTGAAAGCTGTTAAGTGGGGAAAAGCGTCAAACTTCATTCTGTGCCTGACAAAATATTCAGAAGCTACTGTGATAACTACTCAGATACCCAAATGTAAAAACATAAATACCAAAAAGTAAGGAAAAAAAAGTGTAATAGTCTTTAGACAGTAGGCTCTGCTGTGATATATTTACATCTCATTCTAACTGGATGCTCTAATCTTTCCTCTGTAACCTGGCCAGAGAGATGGCTGTATAGAAAGTACAGGGGTTTTTTTCCCCTGCATTTCAGAAGTTTTAGGAGTAAAAGAAGAGTTAGATATGAGCGCTACACCAAAATTCAGTGCAGTTCAGTGTTTAGCTAGTGCCAGGCTTAGCTAAAATTATAGCATGAAATGGAAACAGAAAAAAGAGAATAAGGGGGGCAGAGGGGGTGGAATCCTGGTAGGAAAAAAACCAAACCAAAACAACCAAAGATCAAAGACGGACAGAAATTTAGGAACAACTTTCACAATTTGCTTAACATTGGAGCTGTTTTCCTGCTTGACATGTTGGTTGCAGCACAGACACATCGGCTGTTACAAGTAAGTGCCAAAATAGATGTAGTAGAAAGCATTATTGTTTAAAACAAATAGGTCATATGGGATGCTGAACTGATTTTTGTTTTCTTCCCCATAGTTTAGTGTGATGCCATTTTAGGTGTCAGATCGTTAAAGAAATACCTTAGTGTTAGACAAGCTTTTTAAAGTCAAGCTGCTTCACAATCAGAGCCGTGCATATTTTTGCCTTTTGAATGCTGTAGGTGGTATTACATGCCTAGGTAAAGCGCTATCCAGTAGAGAATGTGGTAGGTAGCAAAGTACCTTCTAAACTTGTTCATTCTCTGACTATTTGCAACTCTCTTTAGTTGCTTTGGTATCAGTCCTGTGTGTGTTTGTGTGTATGTGTATGTGTGTACTGACAGCTGTTACAAATGATGAACTGGAGTAATTATGAAGTGTGCCATTTCCAGAGTGCTGCAACAGCCCACTGTCCCTCTGAGGACTGATTTAAATTGCAACCAGTTATGTAAAGTGAACACTTAGAGTATCATTGACAGAAAGCTAATTAAATTCATGTATCCCAGAGTGACCACGAATGAGAGTCCTAATTTGTTACCACACACTTCAAGATTAGAGGGAAAATCCACACATTTGCACAAAAATTAATGCAAAAGGGACCCAACCCTGACTGAGTGTCAGCTGTATGAGATGCCTTCAGTTGTGGGTCCTGCTGCTTTCATCCTGCCTGTGTGAGAGTAAGAACAAGCCTCCAGCCAAGCAAACAAACCCAACAGGTGGAATATTCAGCATGTTTGGGCATTCTTCGCTGTTTCTTTGCTTAGGTAGGTACAATACTACTAAGCAGCCAAATGACAGGAGAGGCTAGTCACTGAGTCCATGAATAAACCAGTTTTTATTTCTCTCTTTCATAGAAAAACTGGGCTAAGTGAAAGGCAAACTGTGCCTTTTACTGTTGTGCTGTTTGGTGGCAGGTACAGGCAAAATAATTTGCCCAATGCTGGGAGCTGGGGAGCAGGTCCAGGCTTTGTTTCCTGGCTTCATTATCACTATGTCATCTTGGCCAACTCACACAGTTTTTTGCTTTGAGTTTTCCACCTATAAAATGGAGAAAAAACCTTATTCTTTGGCAATGTTCTTTTAAGAAAGACTGCCAAGTACCATGCAAGCTGCAAAACCAACACCTTTCTACTAAGGGGAAACCCCCTCACAGGAACACTGTGAAGTACCTCATTCCATCACTGTTTCCAGGCTGCTTCTAAGGCCAGACAGATACAGGTTTTGTCAGAAAACTGTTGGTAAAATTTAATTTTAGAAGGGTTTTTTCCTAACTAAACTTGAAGTAACTTTTGTTCTAAATTCAGGCTAATAGCAGTAACAGGAAGGGGCTAAAATGACAATGTAAAGAAATGGATAAATTAAGTCTATTTTCAGTTATGAGTTGGGTTAAAAATCTGAGATTATCATTCCATACTTTTTTATTAGTGTTCCTACGGTGTTGTATTACAGCATTAGCAATCTTTCAAAATTCATGGTATCGTTTATAAAAATAGACTAATTGAAGGCAAAGTGATCTCTAGCACTATTTGTGTTTGCTCATACTTTGTTTTCATGTCCAACGCTTGTGTTTAAACTTGTTTTGTTGGAATAATAAAATATACTCTGACTCGGAATCTCCACTAACCTTTGCTTTTAAAGTCAAGACTCTTGGCTTCCCTTTAGCTTGCTCCTAATTTGCCATGTCTGTCACATCCTCTCTGGCAGGGCCTGTGCTATAAAAGTGTGTGGGAGTAAAGGGTAAAGATAAATGCTAGGTTTAACAAATATGGTTATTCTTGCCATGAGGATTCACCTCTGAAGGTAGTGGTTGGTTCATCCTATTTTTAAGGTAGGATCTCAATTGCATTCCATATTTGTGCCTGAGTTAAAGTTAAAATCAATATACTTTTAGCACTTTGTCTCTCTGAAGACTTCAGGTTGTCAAATCAAGGGCTGGGTTTGTAAGGGGAACATAGTCCAGCCTCCGGACTTTATACACCAATAAGTAAATATTCAACAGTTCACAATGAGAATGAGTGAGACTGTGCTCCACTCCTCACTTGTTTGTGGGGAAACGGAAGAGGGATACATAAAGTTCACTTTGTACTCTAGTAAATTTCAGTGCTTTGAATAAAGTGCGTCAGCTCCAAAAGGAAACACTGAGCACTTACTTTAGCTTGGTAGTTACTGAATTAATCTGGATCAATGTGGGTTCAGACTCAGAAAAAGGGATTGCATTTGAGTTTTTAATAGCAAAGATGCTTGAACTGTTGTATATGGTTTAAAAAGGAGACAAGAGCATTTTTTCTTTCACTGTCTGGGAACTTTCCTAGGGCACCAGTTCATTGACAGTTTAGAGAACAGTGAGAAGCTGAACAGCTCTGCACTGTCCAGATTTCTGCAAGTGTATTGGCAGAAAAAGGGAGACTAGAGAAAATGAGGGCCTGCTGCTGAGTGGGGTTGTGGTAACACAGGATGTGGACAAGTCAGAGATATTCAATGCCTTCTTCACCTGTCTGTATTAGTAGGATTTGTTCTCAAAAATTCCAGGCCCTTGAGACCAGTGGGAGCATCTGAAGCAACGGAGGCTTACCCTCAGTAGAGAAGATCAAAACATTTAAACAAAATGGACACTAAGAAGCCCGTGGGACCCAGTGGGCTGCACCCACGAGTGCTGAGGGAGCTGGCAGATGTCACTGCAAGGCCAGTCTCAAGTATCTTTGCAAGGTCACAGTGATCAGAGGAGGACTAGAAATACAATGCAGATGTCATGTGTTGCTTCAAGGAGAAGAGGGAGGATGTGGGGAACTACAGGCCAGTCAGCCTTATCTCAATACCCAGAAAGGTGTTGGACTGGAAACTATTTCAAAATATATTAAGGACATGGAGATGATTGGGAGTCATCAGGATGGCTATATAAAGGGGAAAATTATGCCTGATCAATCTGATAGCCTTCTGTGATGAGATGACTGGCTTGGTGGACAAGGAGAGAGCAGAGGATGTTAATTGTCTTAACTTCAGAAAGGCTTTCATCACTGGCTGTACCCTCATTAACCAACTGCCGACTAGACAAGTAGATAGTGGAGTAGATTGAAAACAGGCTGAAATGCCAGGCTTGAGAGATTATAATCAGTGGTGCAAAATCCAGCCGGGGGCCAGTCGCTAATGGTGTACTCTTACCGTCAACACTGGGGCCAATACTGCTGAACACCCTCATTAATGATCCCAGATGATAGAACAAGTGCACCCTCAGCAAGTTTGCAGACACTTGAAGACTGGGAGGAGTGGCTGATACACCAGATGGTTGTGCTGCCATTCAGAGGGATCTTGGCAAGCTGGATAGATCAGTCACGAGGAATCTCATGGAATTTAACAAAGGGAGATGCCAAATCCTGCACCTGTTGAGTAATGTCCCCACACGCATTACTAGGGGCTGAGGACCAACTGGCTGGGAAGTAGCTTTACAGGAAAGGATCTGGGAGCCCTGGTGAACACCAGCTTGAACATGTGCCAGCAATGTGCTGCGTCCTTGTGGCACAGGTGGCCAACAGTATTGTGGGCTGCATTAAGAGCGTTGCCAGTAGGTTGAGGCAGGTGATCATTTTCCCCTACTTGGCATTAAGACACATCTGGAGTGCTAGGTCTAATTCTGGAGTTCTCAGTGTAGGAAAAATATAGTTTTACTAAATCCAGCAAAGAGCCACAAAGATGATTATGGGACTGGAGTGTTTGTCATATGAGGAGTGGCTGAGAGCTGAAGGAGACAAGGCTCAGGGAGATCTTACCAATGTATCTAAATATCTAAGGTTAGGGAGCATTAGGAAGATGAAACCAGACTCTTCTCAGTCGCATTCAGTGAAGGAACAAGAGGCAATAGACACAAACTGATCCATAGGATTTTTTTTAAACAGAAAAAAAGGTGGGGTTTTTTTACTGTTGTGGCCATCAGAGAGACGGCCAGAGAGGTTGTGGAGTCTTCATCCATGGAAGTATTCAAACTGCAAGTGGGACCAACCCAGGGTAATCTGCTCTAGTTGACTCTGCTCTAAGCAAGAGGGTACACTAAATGATCTCTACAGATTCTGTGATCCTTTGACTTAGGTACTTTAATTCTTTTCAATAACATCTGAGTATTTCTTCCAGGTTCACTGTTTATAAAGAGATTTCTGATGCTTCCCAAGTTTTGCATGCTGATGGGACTTAAATTTTGGGTCACAGGTTCCCTCTTGGGTTGTTTAAATACTGCCTATGATAGATCCAGCCCAGTTTATTCTGCATGGCCAAACTGTTTCAGTTTGAAATACAAACAAGCGTTAAGAAACTAATGGACTTCATAGAATGAAGTGCTGCTGCTTAATAGAATATATAAAAAAATGTATGGATTAGTACTATGGGCATATTATTGCCTCCAAAAAACAAGAAATGTAGATGCACTCCTTAAAGTAACAGGACTATTTAGGTAAGCACCAATTAAATAGATCACTAACTAGAAATCTACACACACTTCACTACTATAACTTCTTGTCATTTTTTTTTTCTTTGTAATTTCGTGATTTATTTAGGTATATTGAGAATTAAGACATACACAAATATAAGAGTGATAATAGTACTGTTTAGGTATTTTACTGAATATACAGTGTTACTATATTTTTCTTTTTTCTCTTTTTAACATTTAAAAATATAACTAGAGATACTCATGCAGCATTGTAAAGTATGTCTTCCAGAAGCTACCATAAAGAGCAGCGCTACCCCTTGACAACCTCAGCAAAGGTAAGAGAGTGGGCTTTGCTTTTTCAAAGCCAGGAACAGGCTCAGCCTGGACACAACTAATGATTTCTACAATAGAAATATGTCACACACAGAGGTGATCTCTGAAGTGACCAAATCCTGAAGCCTTTATAGCTTAAAATCTACTCTGAAGTTTTTCCTGGAGACTTATTACTGGTTAGTCTGTGTGCACAGCACTGCAGATCTGAGTCATAAGGGATCTGTGCTGCTCTGTACTATCTTCATCTTTCTCATTCTCCCTCGTGCCTTCTGTGTCAAGTACATGAAACCAGCTCACCAGCAGTACTTGTGCAGTGATGACAACCTGATAGCAATACCCTCATAGTCTCTCCCTGATTCACCCATGGTGTCAAGCACAGAGAGAAGCCTTATAAACTCATTTATATGCACTGTCCACCCACAAACTTTATCTCAAGTTGTGAGAGTGTTGAGTCACAGACAGGTACTTCTTGTTCAAGTCCCAGCTTCATGTAAGCTGTGGGTAATAACAAAAGCTATTTCAGTCTCACAGAAATAATGAGTAAGGTACAAATAATTCCTTACAATAAAGGCCTCTTAAATCAACAGAAAAATGCAAAAAGCAAGTTCTTGTGAGAAGGACCTACTGATTTGTTCACCCAGTAGGAGCTTTCATCCAGATAAAGAAATAACTGGTGGACCATACAACCAGATCACTCTTGTCTGCATGCTTGAAGACCTCATCAGAAACCTGTCTAGAGGCTTAGATGGTAAATACTACATTTAGAGAAGATGTGTTGGCACTGCCCAAATAGATCATATTTATCCAGGTCACCAATTCTATCCTGTATTGCAGTTTCTACTGCTTTGATTGGTACCGATGTTAGACTTGCCAGCCTTTGTTATTTTCCATCAGGTCACCTCATTTACCCCCTGGAATCTTTTTTAGAGATTGGTGTTGCATTGCCACTCTCCAGACTCCAGGCACATAGGAAGCGTGAAGAGAAAGGCAAGTCCATCAGTAGATCTGCTCTTGCTCCGTGCTCAACACTGCCTTAAAAAACTCAAGATGTCTGTAGATTTGTTACTCTGCTTAGTTTGGTTTATAGCCTTTCCCAGTTAGCACACTTCCAGGAAGAGTCTCTGCTGACTCTCAGAAGGAAGGGTTCAAGTACGGGGATCATTGGCTTATTCCAGTGAACATATGCAAATACATCGTTTAGCTTCTCTGGAAACATTTTGGCCTCTCCTCCTTTTTCACTCTGCAATTGTCCTTTGATCTGTCAGGCTCCAGTGGGCTTCTTGGTCTTGATATACCTAAGGCAGGATTTAATAGCAGGCTGGATTAGTTTTCTGAGTTGCTGCTCACAGCTGTTTATTGTTCTTTCACTGTGCTTTCCTTTAACATGTTGGTTTATGATCCTTTCTGTGGTTTTGCATTTTGAGAAGACTTAAAACTTCTGATTTCTAATCATTTACCCTGTGGTGAGATTATTGGTGCCCACTTCCTTCTGCCAGTTCTCAAGACTTTAGTAGATGGCATACACTGATGCTGTGCTGTGCATCCTTCAGGAAGTACAGCTTCACCTGTAAGAATTTGCTGTTCCTAACAGCTACCTTTTGTTTCTTCTTCACAAGCCTTCTCATTGCTATGTCTCTCTCCCTTTTGAAACTGGTGCAACTGCTGTGAATGCTTTGCCTTTGTCAAGCCTCTGGGAATTCTGAATGTAAACACAGGAATAGAAACCATGATCTGAAGATGTAGGTCAAGATCTTGCACATAAATGAGGACGAAATGAGGAGCTGCATCTATTCTGTGGCTTCCCTGTCCCATTGCTCTGTGAAGCAGTATTGATGGAGTCTAATGATGTCTGTGTTATGCAACAATGCTGCAGTGTCCAGACAACATGGAGCTTACCTGAAGTACAGTGTTGGTTATATTTCCCACCCTCTTGGCCCATCTGATCATTCTCAGCATGCCCTCTCTGTCCTTCTGCTCAGGCAGGCAAGCAGCAGACTCAGGACTACATATGCTTAAAGCTGACATTTTGGTGCATTGGCATTCTGTGCCACCTGCTGGGTTCCTATTTTGTTTACTTGATCTGATTATAAGATCTCATTAATAAATTTCATTACCCCATCACCAGCAGAGGTGACTCTTACCTTTACTGTGTATTTTATATTCTGGTGCTAAAATGTCCTGCATGTGTGTAGCAAGTCATTGCCTTTGTCTAAGACCAGACATTTGATTTCCCTCCACTTATTCATTGGATATTTAGCATTTTTATAGAAGTAAGTGTTGTTCCAGTGTTTGTTTCCTCCTTCATTTCCCATTTGAAATGTATTTTATTCGTTTTCCATTCCTTATTTTTGCTCTGTGGCCTCTCCTGCACTCAGAAAGGCACAATTGCCAAACCTTTGCTGATAGCATATTGAACTGTGTGTTCCCCACTCCTGCTGCTACTCAGTTTATATCTTAATCAATCACAACTTTTAAACACCAGCAATTTAGCCCCCAGTGAGTCCACTGTTTCTGTACAGGCTCTTTTTATCTCAGAAGCACTCCCAAGCTCAGATAAATCTGGAATTTTGCCCTTTAAAGCATTCTCTCATCTGCTTGTTGAAACTTTGTTCCCTTCTGGTCAAACATAAGGCAGTGGGGGCATTTTAGAGGGATGAATTGTGCCTCCAAAACACGTGAGACCCAAAACTACAGGCTCTTCCCCAGCACTTTCAGGGAATTGTTCTGCTTTGCATGTTTAAAGAACAAAAAAAACCCAAACCAAAACAAAAACAAACAAACAAAGCCACCTTTCTCATTTAAAATTAAAAGCTCTTCTACCTGAACTAATTTTTATTTGCTTAAAAACCGTTTTCCAAATGATAACTGATTTTCTTTTAAATCATTCCTTCAAGCGATGCTCTCTGCAATGAATGTAATGTGGTACAAAATATAATCTTATTTGCCAGCTCCCACAATCATAATTTGAGCAATAATCCCACACTGGCGCAGTGACAAGGGAGAACAGCTTTTGAGGAGATCGAACATATAAACTTTGCCAGTAGACCTACTAAACCAAGGCACACTTTCTGTTGCAAATGCACAGTACAGGTGTCAGATATTCTTTTTTTAAAGTGCTACAGAAGAGTATCATTTACCACTTTACAATTTCAAGCAGTTGTCTCAATGTTAAAGTATTGCTTATATTATTTTGTCGTTGTTCCAGGAGCACACAGAGATCCTAGCAGGAGTCAAAGCCAAACCAACACCCAGAGAAAGACATTCTTTGCTATCAACAAACAAGCAATGTGGATGTGTCCACACTCTTTTCTTTGCCTTATTTCCCAAACCTGTATCTAGTATTTCAGTGGGCCTGAAGATGAATGTTTGAATATGCATCAGGGGAGAGCCGGAGGCAGCACTACAGAAGTTGCCACTGTCACATTTCAGTAAAAAAGGAGGTTGATATTAGAAAAAAGGTCTGTAATTCCTTTAATTATTTCTGAAAGTTACCTACCACGTGCAGTAGATGAAACAGAACAGTGTCTAAAATTCTGTAATAACATCTAGGTATTTATTATGAATGGTGACACTTAAAGAGAATCAAATGTAAGGGTCCCTAGCAATAATAAACCCTTCAGGTGCAACAAAAGCCCTCAAAACTTTGGAACTCATGCCAAAGACTCACACAGACATTGTAGAAGAGATGTAAGAAATACATATGAACTCAGCTGAGAAAGCATTTGATTCCATCCTAAGTTTACTGTGCAATATGACAGTTTCATAATGTGCTAAAAGGTTAGGCCACCTCAACTGGAAACAGGAAATCTTGAGCAACAACAGAGTAAAGCCATTTTCCTTTGTGTTCCCTTTTTGCTAAAAGCAAAACATTCTTTGATGTTTAAAAATAATTAACTCCTCAATATCAATTTAAAAAAACAAGGCAGCAAATAAAGTAACTGTCCATGAAGAATACACCATCCAGATGGAGTTAATGCAAAGCTAAGGTGAAGTCACTGCCTGAAGACCCCCCTGGATACAGTCTCTCTTTATCCAAATCAGTTGGATGCTTGTCACCTCCCCTTTGCATTTTAGTGACTTTTTTCATGGCCATGCATGGCATCAACTCCATAAAACTAAACTTGTGTATCTGTCAAAAAAGAATCATTTGGCTTTTAGATGCATTTATGGTAAAAGTTGTAATAGTCCAGTTTTCTTTTCCATTAAAATATCTTTAAACATGCCCAGGGCTGAGGTTTTAGATGCTTAGCAGGCACTTTACTCAAACCAGAGCCATGTTCCAACATTAAACTTAGCAGCAGAGTCTAAGTAGCACAGAAATCTTTGTCTGCTGGCTGCTTTGCAGGTACCATCACTTTCTTGGAGTCCTCTCCCTCAGGAAATAACTGCTCCTGTAACTCTTGTAAGCCTTCATGTGGCTCTTGGGTTTGGTTTAGTTGATTTTTTTGTTTGTATCTTTCTTTCTTTGTTTTTCTGTAAGGACTCAGGTATTGTAAGCACCAATGTTGCAAGGTTAAAACTGTAATATATAACTAGTGTTCCCTGTTCAGATGTCCCAGTTTCAAAGTCATTGATGAGGGAAGCAGAGAAAAGCAGAAGTTATCATCTCCAGAACCTCTTCCCACTCTCACGAGATGTTGTAGGTAGCAAATCCTTTTCCACCATCCTCTTTGTGCTCACTGACACGTGGATGCACTCAACTTAGCCAGAAAAACTGGATTACAACGTGTTGAATGTAAAAGGAGGAAGGTTGCTCATGCAAAGTATCTATTTCATGTGGTGAGCAGAATAAAGATGGGGTGGAGATTTATGGATAGACAGGTGTTGACACTTTCTGCAGGCATTGCTATTGTTATAAACATATGGGCATAAGGACAAAAAAATTATCTGTTGATAAGCAACAAAGACTCCTGCTAGAAATACAAGGCTCTTAGTCATGATGTTGGCACCTTGAAAGGCTTTTTGTTCGGCAAGGCAAAGTAGTCTTCTTGGAAGCAAAAGGCTTCTATGCCTTACTGTCAGCTCTGTGGTTGGGTCCCTCTTGTATCTGAAATTCTGTATTTGGTTATCTCTACAGGCATGGTTGAAGTTTGCTCAGCCATTAGCCCTCCTTTGAAGTGAGCTATAGGCATTCATGGGGACATACAATGCTTGTGACTTGCAAAACAGAAACTGCTCACTGATTGCGCTGTGAGTAATGCTGCTGTGCAGCTCACACTAAATGCAGAAGCCTCATTAATAAAGGATCAATCCTGTAAGAAGTAGGCTTTGGCATTGTTACAGTTTTGATAAGCTTTAATACAAACCCACTTTTTCAATAAGAGAAAACTGTATTAGAGTTCCATAAGTTATCACATGACATGTACACCGAATTTCATTTCTTCCTGCATATTCTTTCCAAAATTTTGGTTGGTTGGTGGGCTCACCAGGGCTGTACATTTTGTATCTCCTCTTACATAAATGTATGACAGAATTTAAGTACAAGACATGTACGTGAACACAAAACTGAAACTAAGAGGCACCAATGCAAACTGCAATTTTTCCTATTCTTGGGCATTCTATAATTTTTGAGTCAGGATCAGAGTCTGATTTTGCATTATCAAAGATAGTATTTTATAAACCAATAAACAAAAAAGGAGTTAAAATCATAAGTGTGTATCTGAAAGCATATGTTACATATGTTAAGATACCTTAAAGAACCTCCTCTCCATTAACACACCTTTGCTGATACATGTGTGGTAAGTAGGATGCTGTTAGTTTCAGAATTGCTGGTATATGTTCAGTAAATACAGCCTGCATGGTATTAGTTTCAAAGTTAAACTCTGCTACTCACCATCCCCAAAATGGGACAGTCAGCACATTAATAATAACAACACACATTTGGAAAGATTCATGGGAATGTAGGGTTCACAACTGCTTCTTGTTTTACTTAAAAAGAGACACACCATCCCACCACATGTTTAATTTTAGTTTCAATAGCTTGCTTTTGTATCAGGCTTACCAGTGGGGAATTTCTGCTTCCCACTCTCTCTGTGGAGACTTTAAAGGTTTGCTCTTCCTGAAAATGAATTATTTCTGGTAGCACAGCTTTGATTTTGCTACATCTACAGACTCCTCTCTTCCTGAACCGGATTTCTGATTTTTCAAATAGCTCCTGCCTTGGCAGCCATGTGTTGCTGCAGTTTCCAGCAGGAGAGAACATTTGTTAACTTGCAGGTGTCTGTTTTTGTTCACTGCATTTCCACTCAATGGCCAGCCTGGCATACCCTCAAATCCTGTGTCCCCAGGTGTACACATTCCTACATGATGGGCACACTGGAAGCATATAAAACAGACTGCACATTGCATTTCCCATCTTTATGTAAATCCAGTATTTCTTTCCCTGAACAATGGCTCTTCCAAGCCTAATCAAAATAGATTTTCCTAGGAAAAAAAAGGCTTTTTTTTTTTTTTTTGTGACTTTGCAAATCCTTTTTCAAACAGCTGGAGCTTGAGGTATACAGCCTGTCCAGCTAAGCATTGAATCACCCAGCATGCAGCTATAAACTTGATTTTATTTCACATAGTTTCAATCAGTTTTCCCTTCTTTCTCCTCCTTCAGGCCAGCTGCTTCTCGCCCTGTACGTGTTTTTACTTTTGGTTTCTGTAACTTCCTGTAGCCACCCTCAAAATTCTCCCAGCAACAGTTACTTGAACTGCGCAGTGTCATCCCCTCCTCCCACACCCCCGGCAAGGACGGGTCAGACAATGGCAAATTTAGCAGCCCTTGCCTCGGGGATGGCACGTGGTCCCGCGGCCAGAGGCCATCGAGGATCACAGCGTGATGCGTATTATTTGTACCACTTTAAATATTTTACTTCAGCGTGTTTGGTAATTTTACATTATTCTATTCACCTTTTGCCTTTTCTTCACTTCTAGCACTTACACTTTCCTTTTTTTTTCATCTTCCCTCTCACGTTTTCGCTGGCGACTTCACTTCCCCCGCCGCAGGCCCGCTCCCGCCGGGCCGGCCCCGCCTCACCCC
>VZTE01001195.1:2760507-2879429 GCA_013397775.1 Eulacestoma nigropectus
GGCGGGTCCTTGAGCGCCCCAGCGGGCGCCTGGGCGGGTGAGGGGGCGCCGTGATGGGCCTTCCGCCCCGGCGGCTCCTTCGGTTGCTGCGCTCGGCGGTAAAGTCCAACTGCGTGGAAACAACCTGAGAAACTTAAAAGGAGGAGCGAAGAAGGCAGGAAAAAGCCCCGGACCTCCCTCCCGGACCGTGCGCTTCGCCTGGGGCGTCGCGAAAGCCGCCGCTGCCCCGCCGCCCGCGGCTGCCACGTTCCCGGTGCCCGCGGTGCCGAGGCCGCCCTGGGCCGGGCCGCGGCCTTTGGCCTGACAGCTCGGGGAGAGGAATCGCTCGAGCCCGGGCAGTTCCCGGCAGCGCGTCCCGGTCTCGCTGTTATCCGCTGCTTTATGCGCAGTGAGACAGCGAAGGAGGCTTGCCCTGTCCGACAGGAAGCAGGTGGAAAAGTTTCACGTTGAGCAAATTCCTGTAAGCCAAAGCTGCTAGCCTGGTCAGAGCTGCTGGGAAACAAGTTGAGCTCTTCGCTGAGTTACAGCTCACGTATTTTTTATATCCTATGATAGTAGCAGGCTCAGGTTGGTAGCTGAAGATGTCACTAAAACTTCATGGCCGGATCACTGAACTGGAATAATTATTAGTAAATTGCTGCAGAGAGAGATTTGGTGAGACAACATCAGCAGGTTTTCCGGGGAAATTTTAAAAAGTGGTTATCCACTTGATATCAGCATAAGGGTTGTGGAGGCAGAAGTGAAAGAAGGCCTGAGAAGCGGCTGAAAACTTGTTGCAAGAAATAAAAAAGAGGAAGAAAGTCATGAGGGAAGAATAAAAAGAAAAAGCAGATACAGTGCTGAAAAAGCGCAGGGTTAAAGGATACCACAAAAGCAGGTTTGGTTGTTAAAATATCTTAGTTAATAGGATGAAATAGACGGTTGAAGTGTGCTACTTAAAAAAAGTCACTGTGGTAGGTGGCTGACTTACAGATTCTTCTCTACGGTGTGATCAGCTAGGTACTATTTAAATACTGTTTGGCACTTACACAGTGGAAAATTCACGGGTATACTGGGAAGTAGTGGTAAAATTCACCGCATAACATTACTGAATATTTTCCTTCCTGTTCAGCCAAACCTATTAGTAAGTCATAACAGAAAAACACAGTGGGAATGTGATTGACAGTGCATTACTATTAAATACAAAATACTACTCAGCAGATTCCTTATTTAAGCAGCAGAATAATAGTCTTGTGGGTCTGGGACAGCCAAGGTCCATTTCATCCTAATTAGTGAAAGTTCTGTACTGTGGAGCCATCTTTATTTGTGCATAGAAAGTTTTAGGGCATTTTTTCATGGTTCACTTAAACCTACTGCTGCTTGTAAGAAGTGTTCTTACACTGGCAGAGGTATTAGCTTGTATTAGTAGGATGATCCATATATTTTTTAAATTGTATACTATGCTTTATCAACTTCCATTTTTCTCTTTAATCACAAACTACGCCAGAAGTGAAAATTAAACTCGTCACAACTGAAAACAAAACTAGAGTCCCTGTAAAATTTTAAAAATTATGCTCCTAATCTGTTGTGTGCTGTCTTTGGTGGGATACTCATTCTAAAACTCTCTCCTCAAAGCAGTACCAGTTAACTTAGTAATACTGCAATTGCACCCACAAACTGGTTCACGTGTAAACCTATGCTGTGTATCATATATTATACACAGTTTTAAAAAAAAGTGCTTACTGAGTGAAGATTATTGCTAATTATATTTTATGAGGTCTGTTGTGTGTTGTTGTGTTTGCAGATAGGCACGAAGACAAGTTTCTTTACCGAGTAAGCTTGCAAATTAATCAGGGCTGATGCAATCAGTATATGTTAGATATAGAAGAAGAATTCTCATCACTAGAGTTGGACTTAGAAGTCTCATTTTGTCTCTCCTCATTTTATGAAGACTTTGAAAGAGATCTTTTCCCCCAGAAGTTAATACTCACTAAAGAGCAGGAAAATGCACTGAATGTGGCTTCTGTGAAAGAGGTGGTTTAACGTACGAACAGCAGTTGTGGTACTTTTCTGAAAGCATTTCTCAGAATGTGATTGCCCTTTTAAAAATTAGCTTCCTGTGAAAATGATACTGAATCATAGCAATATGTGGATATTTGTTTGTTCTTATACAGGCAGCGATGCTTTTACCATTCGCCACGAGAAACAGAACAAGTGCATACAAGTTAAAAACTCGCTGATAGTGATAGATGACTGCAGGGACACAAGTGAAGCTTTATGGAAATGGGTATCCCAGAATCGTCTCTTTCACTTGGGGTCCAAGCAGTGCCTGGGACTTGATATATTCACCAAATCACTGTCTCGCCTGAAAATGGTTGATTGTAACTCAGAGTTAATGCTGTGGTGGCGATGTGCTGATGCTTCCATCGTTGGTGCATCTCAGTACAAAGTGACTGTCAAGAATAACTATGTGACTGCAAGCATAAATGCAACAGACCAGTGGAAAAGCAACAATTCCTCCAGTGATATATGTCGGTATTCCTACTATGGTAAGTAAGTTTGCACAGGGCTTTGGAGATTCTTTATTTGTTAAGGGCTTTTTGAGTATGTCTGTGCTGATAAGTTCTTAAAATTAGTTACATGAAACGACTGATCAGTAAAGCAATAGAATGTTATGCTGTAGAGAGACACTAATATTCAAATATGAAACTTCAAAGGTTTTTAATAAAAAACAGCTGCACAACTGCAGAAGTTGTGTTATTGAGTGGCTTTCTTAGCAGGTTTAAATCCCCCCCTGCCTCCATATTTCAGTGCAAACCTATTTAATAGTGAAATACCAGCCACTTTGTATCAGAACTGACACTGTCCTCACCTTGATGGGAATTTTCCTGTTAGCAGGGCTTGAGGATGTTTTCTTTGCTGGCAGGCTGTACAGTCAAATTCAGAGCATGCTGCCAGCTCACCGCCTGTTGGACTGTGAGCTTTGGTATGGTAGTGTGCACTTGGCATGGAAGCCAGTCTTGTCTGAAATCTCATGCTCGCTGGAAGAAGTGGTGAAAATGTGCTTCACCTTCTCCCTCTTCTGTATGTGTTGATTGTTAAAAGTCCTTGTTATGTAGGGCTCTGTGCAAACCACTTGGATTTCAATAGGACGATGAATTATCTGTAACTTACCAGGATGGGGGAGACAAGTTTCTGTTGTTTCTCAGAAGAAAAAGTATAGAAAAATATTTCTCTTTTTGAAATTTTTTTCAGTTCTGGCATTGCTGTATATTATCTGTAACAAGAAGATACGGTATTTTAAGACCACAAGTGTGACTTGCATGCTTTTAGGTTAACTATGTCTGTATGAGCAGAAACACTGATTTGCTGCCCTTTCCATCTCTAAGAAAGGGGGATGTATTTACTTCTTTATTTTACTTTTTTTTTTTTTCCTTCCTGCAGAGGTTTATACCAAAGATGGCAACTCTTATGGTAAACCCTGTGAGTTCCCCTTTCTGTATAACAAGGTGTGGCATCATGACTGCATTGAGGATGAAACGCATCCGGGTGGGAAATGGTGTGCCACTTCTGAAGATTATTCTCGCGATGGAAAATGGGGAATCTGCTTACAGCCAGGCACGTTGGGTTTCTAAGTAGACATCCTAAAAGCTTCTGTCCCTTCTCTTATGTACAGCTCCACCTTTGTGTGTCTGTTCAGCTGTGTAAAAGCTTTTCTATTGCAGTGTTGGCTTATTCTGGAGTATTCGTGGTGACCAATATAAAAATCAATAGACCTTCAGTATTATATTCAAAAGTTTTTCTTTTGAAACTTTCATAGTGTTTTTGTATAGCTGTAGTTAAAAGTACCTTCTGCTTCCTTTAAACAGAGGATGGGTGTCATGATATCTGGGAACGTGATCCAGGGTCTGAAAATTGCTACCAGTTTAATACACAGTCTGCTCTTTCTTGGAAGGAAGCTTATATTTCATGTCAAAGGCAAGGAGGAGATTTACTTAGCATTCAAAATGCATCTGAATTAAGTTACATACAAGGTAGGTGTAATTATTCACATATGAATGTTGGGAACTCTTTATAAAAAGTGGAGGCAGCACTTTAGTTTCTGTCCTAAATCTCTGGGTAAAACTTGATTGTATTTTAAATATTTTGGCTTTCATTTGTGTAGCAAAACTAAGGTGCTAATCTCATTTTAGGGAGTTAATTTAAATTTATCTGTATGATTTCATTATAGCAGTTAGATGTTGTTCATATTGTTAATGAGGAATGTCCCCAAAAGCTCAAATACGTGCCAGAGTGGCAGTTGCTGTTTTAGCAGCATGTTACTCTCTTGTTATGAAATTGTCCTCACTGATATTCAGTCTTGACTTGGAGAAGTTGTCCGAGTGCCTTTGGGACTATAAAACCAAAGGAGAAACATCTGAAGACACTGGGAGGGAGGGCTTGTGTGGATGATTTCCTCCTCAGTTCAAGAAAGTTTGCATGTTCAATTATAATAGCAATCTTTCTTTCCTGAAATGCATGCCATTCAGGTGGCATTTTTAATTTCAAGGAGACCAATAAAGGATGAGCATTTTATACTAATGGTTTTCTTTAAAAAAAAATGTCTTTAGCCAAGGATGACATTGCTGAGATCTTCTGGATTGGCTTAAATCAACTGGATGTTTCTGGCGGTTGGCAGTGGTCAGATCACAAACCTTTGAATTTTCTCAACTGGCATCCAGGTACTGATATTTCTGGTGATACTGACAATATTCACAGGAGTAACTAGTATTACTTTTTTTTCCATCTCATTCCATTTTCAGAAGCATCTTTTCCTCCTAGCCAGCGAATCTTTCTGTTCTCATATTTATGGCTGATTAGGTTAATAAATCTCTAAAAAGGTAAAACTTAAATAGTATTTTTTGAAGTCCATTTTAGTAAAGTGTCGACAGCTTTCCTAGCTGCTAACTTTCTCCTTCCACTGACAGAATGGCACTGATTTCCTTCAAATACTTTGGTTGTTTGTGTACGTGCAAGGACTGACGTTACTTAAAAGCTAAACTTGGGTTTTTAAACTTCAAGGTTGCTTAAATTTGTTTCAAGGTGAAGATGAAAGAAGTATAAAACCTTTGAAAAACCTTTTTTAATTACTCCAAAGATGGTAAGTAGGATTGGTGAGACTATTTGGAATTTTCAGGATGAATTTGTGATATTCTCACAAATATGTCATGAATCTATGTGTATATGAGAATCTCAGAGTAATAGTCATCAGGAATACTGAAGCTAATACTGTTCTGTCATCTAAGCTGAATTTGAGCTTTTTAAAGTGGAATTCTTTTTTTTTCTTTAGTTTCTAGAATAGTACTGCAACAGGAGTTCTGTGAAAAGTTGAGAAGTGGTTTCTGTTACTTCTTTGATAGCTTTGCTAAGGAATTTCTGTGGGACTTCCCAAACATGCTCTGTCTTTTGGAAAGGTTAAGAATTTTGCTGCTTGTTCTATTGCCTGCACCCTCTTCTGGAACTATGATCACTCTGTAGGACTGTAATGCAGAGCTAGAGGCCAGACTATCCTGAGTTACGGAATTTAGTCTGCGGTCATGGCAGACATGTCTACCCCTCTTGTGAAAATACTTACTGGTTACCTTACAGGAATTTTGATACCTGCAAGTTGTGCCCATTACTTTTCCTTTCACTTTACCCCTCTGAAAAGAGCCTGGCCCTGTCCTGCTGTTCTCTTCCGTGAAGAACTGAGATCTACCCTGAGCCTTTTTTCTGTGAGCCTGAACAAACCCAGTACAGGGGGAGCTGGGGTGCTCTGTGTAGCCCACAGCTTGGGTTTGCATTGAGGCTCAAAGAAAAAGAAAGTCAAAAAGTTCCATTAGAAAGGGGCTCCAAGGAAAGCTGAAGACTGCAAAAAAGAGTTATTCTCTTTGCTGTTTCAAATCTGGAGCCTTGTCTAAGGTTTCTGTTAAGGTGAGGGTTATGGTTAGCATTGAGAGAAAGTGCAGAACTGTGTTTGGAGTGAGGGTGGAAAGGGACTGCCAAAGGAAACTGAGGGCTGCAAAAATGGTTCTCCCCTGAGATATTTCTAGTCTGGGAAAGTGCTCGGCCAAGGGTTTGTTGTATTGTAAATAGAACATTCCTCCTGGTTCTATGATTAAACATTGGAAAAGAAGTCAAGATTCCTTGATTCTGAAACTTTCTCTCTTAGGAAAAACATTCTGTGGGACCTGTGGTAGGACAGCTGCCCTCAGTTGATGCAAATTATGTTCTTCAAATAAAAGGTGCCACACTGTCCGAAGAGTGTTATTCTTGTATTGAAAACCAGTAGTAAAAAGAAGCAGTCACTGCCTTCACTGTTTGATAACTTGTGCTGTTATGTTTTTATTTGTCCCTGTCTGTAGATATGCAGAGTTTATCCCCACTGGATGGGACGAGTTGTGTGGTGATGAATGCTGTTTCCGGTCAGTGGCAGAGTTACCACTGTGGGACTCAACTTCCATATACTTGCAAGAAGTCCCTCAATGAAGTTCCAAGCATTCCAGGTGGGACAGTTTGCATTTTTGACTTTTGTATGTTAATAAGAGTATAATGTTCACTTATGGAGTCTTTCTTTTCCCTCCCAAGCCTTTTTAGGCATCTCTGCCAAAACATTTTCACAACAGCTTTGGATTTTTTAGCAGAGCAGAAGAAAACTCTGTTTCTTCAGTGTCAAGATGACGCATCACAAACAGTTTTCATTTTTTGCAGCTTTCTCATTCACACATAAAGCATTTTGCAGCAGTCCTGCCCTTTTCATCACATTTTCCTCCATGGCTTGTGCCTTCTTTCATGTATTACTGGAAGTCTGGAACTGGCAGTTGCACCCCAAACCTTTCTATCTTTGCTTTAAGCCTGTTTCTCTCACTCTTGGTATGTATTAACATAAAGTGGGACTTACCTGGGTCTTGGATCAAACTCTGTTGGACTGAAATAGAAGTATTTAAATAACCTTACTGTCCTTTGAAACCAGGCCCAGCGTTAGAAATCAGAGTGCAAGAGTTGGTAGCTTGCTCAGTGTGTAATCTTTACTGGATCCATAACAGTGTGGAATGTCTCTGGTTAAGGCATGTTCTCTCCAGCTCCCCCTGGAAAGGTGTGTGCCTTTGAGGAAAAAATAGTAATCAGTTTAAATTTAACTGAACTGGTTCAAATTTTGCAGTGATACCCTGAAAGTTAGTTGTCAGTTAACAATTCTTGTCTGTTCTCTGGCTCCTCGGTGGGGTATGTAGCATTATTACCAGTGTTTATATAGTGTTTTATTCATTAAAAAACAAAATACCTGTGATTGGAGGATTTTGTAGTGTGTTTCGAACCAGAAAGGCTATTAGTATATACTTTTTTAAAACTAGTTAGAATTCTTGAATATCTTGAGAAGAAAAAAATATTTAAAATAAGCATTTGTTGAGTTGTATGACTCTCTCCTGTAATGAATTAACTTGATTTGTCTTCAGTGGCTTTTGAAATCTTGCTTCCAATTACTTCTGAACCTTTCACTTACACTAAGACCAGCTTAATGTAATGCAGTCCTGCTTTTTACTTTTACTCCCACTAACTTCTTTCTCCTTCTACCTATTTCATGGCCCCAAAATATTATGAGTTCTCCTAATGCTGCATTGAAGTCTGTTTGCTTGACTAAGCTGTGACCCTTTCTTACATGAGTTCTGAAGAGATGTGAACGCATTCTGATTGCTGAATTCTGGCTGTTTTTACGGTGCTGCTGAATTTAAAGCCAACCCCTTGCACTAGTTGGTGTAAAACAAAAGCCTCTAATTCCATTTCTCTTCATTATTAGAGTTTTGGAGACACTTGGATACTCACTGTGATATGGGCTGGCTCCCCCACGATGGCTTTTGCTACATGCTGGTAAACAAGCAGGCACCTTGGGGTACGGCAGAGGAGTTGTGCAAAGCAAATAAGAGTAACCTCATCAGCATTCACTCATTAGCAGAAGTTGAACTGGTTGTTACAAAGCTTCATAATGGTGAGTTGGGGTAGGTGTAAAGGTCAAGCACCAAGTGCTGCACACCGTAAATTAAAAACTGCTTTCCATATTCTAGCATACGATTGTCATAACCTCTAGCTTTTAAGTGTGAGTGTTAACGCTGAGCTTGTACTCAGGCTAGTGTTGAATGTTGCTGTGCAGATCCAGGCCCTCTGTGTTAGGACTTGTTCTGGTTCAATCTATTAATTTATTTAGTTACTGGGCTAACCTGCTTCTAGTTTTTTAATCCTTTGTGCTTAATTTTCTCATTCAAAGAGACTAGTAGATACTGGGTCAATATTTTGACTGCTGAGTCACCGAACTAATAAATAGTGTCAGTAGTGTTTGATGTTATGTCTTTGCCTACACTCTTGAAATTTGGTTGAGGGGTTTTTTGCTGGTGCGTTTGTTATTTCTTTTTGTTTGTGGTTGGGTTTTTTTCCTGTTTGTTCCTTCTCTGTGAAACTTACTCATAGTCATGAATATAAGTTAAGAAACGAGATAACAAACATACATTACGGTTGTCTCAAATACCTTTTCTCACTGTAAGAAAAGTAATACCACTATACTGCTGCACAGTATTTTTCACTGCTGCGCAGTATAATGATAAAAAAAATGAATTTTGCTGATAACACATTTCTTTCCTATTAGTTTGAATATTATATTGAAACAACAATGTTGTCCTAATTTTAAATTACAGATGCTGAAGAGGAAATGTGGATGGGTCTCAGGAACGACGATGTGCCAACCTTGTTCAAATGGTCAGATCGCTCACCTGTGGTTTTTACATACTGGGATCAGAATGAACCGAAAGTTCCGTTTAACAGCACTCCTAACTGCGTGTCATATTCAGGCAAGGTAGGAATACAGTGTTGAGTCTGGTTGTTGGTTTGGTTTTTTTCATCATAGTAGAGGCAGCATTGGTGTGTGTGAAAGTCAAGGAGGGGGATAAAGCAGATAGCTGATCTTAGTTCTGGAATAATCTTTAAAATACATTTTTTCTGCAAGCAAATTTCTTAAAATTCTGTAGCTAAAACTTGGTAGCTGTGTTCTGCAAAGAATGGAAGAAATGACTCTTAGCTCTGAGACTGCCACGTTGTTGGCCAGACAGTTGGCCTTGTCACTCTGTATTTTGGGTTACTGTATTCTTGCATGGCTCTGGCAGAAAGGTAGGAAGGAAGGAAAATTGGGGTTCAGTCATCTCCCAGACCAATTTGGTTCACCCAGTCTGAGGATGGAATGTTCTAAAAAGGGTGTTGGTGAAGGAAGGAGGTCACTAAGAGTGGGAAGCAGGCTGTTTCCCATCCTCCAGATTCATTATAAAAGTGGAGCCTGCTGTGTTGTCAGCCTGGCACTGGAGCTTGTGCTCAGCTCCTTTGACCTGTCTCTGAGCTGCTTCCACATTAAGCTGAGCACACCTGCACCGATTCCCTTCCTAATCTAAGAGAGTTGGCACCACCCTGGCCTTTTCTTTTGTTTTTGGATGTGATCCAGAATCCTCCCATCTGAGTGTCAGCTTTCTCTCTCTTTTCCAAACATGTACTTGCGTGTATAACCCAGGGCATCCCACCCCAGTATCTATATTAGAGGTATTTTGGCTTTCTCCCCTATGGAAACAGCCCCTGCAAACATGGAAATTGAAAGATTGTTAGCATTTAAAATACTTTTTTTTTCCTTTCATTCTCACAGCTGGGACAGTGGAGAGTCAAATCCTGTGAAGAAAAATTGAAATATGTTTGCAAGAAAAAAGGAGAGATTTTGAATGAAACAAAATCAGATGAAAGTTGCTCACTGGAAGAGGTAATAGGAAGCCTCTATTTATTTTATGGTCATTTGGTTCAGAAATCTGCTTAAAATCACTTACTTCCTCTACTTCCATTTCTTTCTTGTCCGTTCAGTAAAATCTATGAAACGTTTTATCTGGAAAAGGACATTTATATAGTGTAAACCAAATTTCATGTTCTCCCAAGCAGGCTCTGGATGTATTATCAGTCTGTTTATTGATGAAAGTATTATGAACTTGGACCCAGGAGAGGTTGTGTTTTATTTATTTATTTAAAAGAAGTTGATTTTAGTAGAAATGTTACCGATAACACCATTTGTTCTGTAGTTTTTGCTTAAATTATGTTTTTAAATTTAGGATAAGCATTTTGCAACATAAAGATATGCAGAGATTGTTAACTGAGATTAGGTTTGTTACACTTCACTGGCTCTCTTTTTTGTTCTGTGACGTGAATAAGGAAGGGGAGGTTTGGTTTTTTGTTTGGTTTTTTTTACAGTATGACATGTTACAGCATAAATAAAGCTTAAAAAGAAATCTTCTGTCTTTTGAACAAGCTTAGGATTGTATTGCTAGCTTCTTCAGAGTTACTTGGTTCAGTTTTGTGTGGCATATTGCTTGCACTAGGAAAGATGTTTACCCCTTATCTTTCTCTCTGCACAACCTCAGGGTATTCTTTTCTCTGTCTTTTCAGAGACTTCAGCATGTAGAATTACAGCTTTCTGTGCTATTCAGACACCAGTGGCATTGCTAGGCTAGAAAAGAGTTAGCACATTAATGTTCCTTGAAATCTCAGTGTAAATATGGGGAGAAATATTTGAATAATAGAGACATTTTGAGTTCACACATTTTTCAGTATCAAGTATTTTTCTCAGAAGTAAAGAAACACTAGCATATGCCTTGTTAGTATTCTTCTGTTTGAATCCTGGCGTTGGTGGAACAGCGTGAAAACTCCTATTGTTTTGGATAGGACTGGGCTGTTGCCCTTGTGCTTCTCTCTGTAAATGTACATAGTGGTCAGAAGACACTGCCCAGGCAAGCTAAAACAGTGGTGTATTTTATTCCTGTGGCTGCATTATTTTTTACAACTGTGAATCTGAGAGTTGATGATAGTGGACTTTGTATGTGACACAGTGCATTTCTTTCTTGTTGTATATGCTGTGCCAGCTTGTGGGCACAAGCCAGTGTTGGCAATTATTTATTTTCTCCTGTAGGTAATGCCTAAATTAGGTTGTTTTGTATAAATGTGGGGTTTTTTCTCTAACCAGGGATGGGAGAGACATGGAAACCACTGTTACAGGATTGATAAAATGGAAGTTTCATTTGGAGCCCAGTGCAATCTTACAGTGATAAACAGGTAAAGCACATTTGTTATTTATGAGCAGGTTTAACAGCACAATCGTGGAGATAAAATCAGAGATTGAAACCTATATGTGCTAACTAATGGTTTATAAAGACAAAGTAGAGAGAGAATTGCTTTTACCAAGAGCTAGCAAGCCGTGTTTTCCACGGTGTGAGAATGGTAAACCTACAGTGTGAAACCTTCTTGGAAGTGTGAGAATTCCCAGCCTGCTGACCCCATGTTGAATATGGGACTGCCTGGATGACTGCCTGAACTGACTCATGTAATAATATTCCTGGTTTTTAAATTGTCTCAGTAGTTCGATATCTTTCAAATATTGACTCCGATTAATCTGTGAATTTTCAGATTTGAGCAAGAATTTATAAACAGTCTAATTAGAAAACACACCAAAGTTGAAGAAAAATACTTCTGGACTGGTTTGCAGGATATTAGCCAGTCAGGAATATATTCCTGGGGTACAGTGAATGGGGAAAAACCTGAAGCTGTGGCATACACTAACTGGAATTCCATGCAACCAGGTAAATTTGAAAACTAAAAAACGCATAAAAATACCATTCCTTTTACATTGAGCAAGCATTGGAGTACCATGTTACAGAACTCCAAGCATGAAATAAAGTAGTAATTCACAAATATATCAGATTTTTTTTTTTTGAAAACCAGTCAATAGTTTTAAATACGTTTTTGGTGGCTTTAATTTCAGAGTTTTCAGGAGGATGTGTGGCCATGTCCAGTGGAAATTCTCTTGGAAAGTGGGAAACTAAGGATTGTAAAACCACTAAAGCATTTTCTGTCTGCAAAAAATATATTGGGCAGCCCAAGGAGGCAGAAGTGCTCCCAAAGCCAACTGATCCCTGTCCCCCTGGGTGGCACAATGGATCTGGCCTTGCCTGCTACAAGGTAAAATGTTATTCCTGTTTGATGTTAATTGCTGGTTACTGTCTTGGAGGAAGTGAGTCATCAGCCACTTTGTGGGCATAGCTGCTCTGGAGGGCATTTTAGAGGTGCTCCTCACCAGGAGAGGGAATTGGTGTTGATTCAGATTGACTGTCTGCAGATATTGTCGTGCATCATCATCTGCCATTTCTGGAAGGTGCATTGTGCCTCTTTGTGGGCAGCTGAGTGGGGCAACAGCACTGGCCCTGTGCTGCTGTCTCAGGAGCCTGATGCTGTCGGAGGGTGCTGTGCCCATGTCCTCCCTCCTGCCCTCTGGCATGCACGGACACCTGCATAGGGAAGGAAAGTGCTTTGCATCACCTTCCCTTGTCCTTTTCCTTTCTGCACTCTAAGAGTATAGATAGGAGAGGTGGGATATTCTCTGGTTTGAATATGGATATTAAAAAACATTCAGCCTCAGTTGTATTTTACTGTTTTGAAGTGAACAGTGGAAGCAAGTAGCTGTGCTGTTTAGCTGGAATGGCTTAAACAAATTTGTATTCAGAAATGCAGATTTTCCCCCTCCTATTAAAATTTAAATCAAGTTAAAATTGAGGCTGTTCATTGGATTATTTATTCATTATTTTTGGACTCAGTGTCTGCAATGAACTGTTTCTTGTAAACAGCTCATGTAGCAAAGTGGGGAAACCCAGCTTGAATAACAAGGGTGTGGGCAAGCATCCCGAAGGGATAGGTCTGTGCTGCTGTGCAGTATAGCTGTCCCATAGCTGATGGACATGACAGCTGGCCCTGGCAGATTCTCCACAACTGTTGTTGGCCAAATGCAGCATGTCTGTGCAGAGAGATCCAGCTGATGGGAGTTGTTGAGGTGTATGAGCCAAACTTGCACCTCTGATGCTTACAGGTAGCCAAGGGTGTGCCAAAGAACTTTCTTCACCCGCAGTACTCAAACGAGCCCAGTTTCAGTGAACATTAGGCTCTGTAGTTCACCATAAATTTGAAAGAACAACATCCCTTTAAACTTACAACTTGACTTGCAGTTATGGAATGAGCTGGCTGGTGGTTTCTAAAATCTTTCTGGTAAAGAAAAACAGAGAAAGTCTGTCATGTGGAATATGTTGTCTTTGAAACAAATTTTGTCAGCTCAACTTCAGAGTCTGGCTGTTGTCAAACAAACTGAAAGAAAAATTGTTAAAAAGTCAAGTTCTCTCCCTATGGAAATACCAGTTACTAAATCTCAGGTGACCATATTTTAGTAGAACAGGAGTGTTTTAAAAATACTACCACGTGTGTCATTTTCTGCTCTTGACTTTTGGCTGTTGTGAAGTTCTTCCACAGTGAAAGAGTGCTGCGAACCAGGACCTGGGAAGAGGCGGAAAGGTTCTGTGAAGCCCTTGGAGGCCATCTGCCTAGTTTTAGCCACTCAGAAGAAATCAAGGCACTTCATTCTATCCTGAGAAAAATGATCAGGTAACAAAGTAGCCATGTTCTAAAATTTTGATTCTGCAGTGGATCGCAAATGCTGCTGCTGACTCCAAATGGCAAATATGAGATAGTGTGTGACAACTGTGTTTCCCACAGAACAGCTAGATGTGGCATTTGAACTGCCTTGCTGGAAAATGTCAAGGGAGTACAGCTTGGGCAAATATTTCACATTGCTAGAGGCAGCACAGGAAGAGAAATTTATGTAATGGAAGATGCTCAAAGCAAATCTAAGTCTGTTGTTCTAATACGTTTTTCCTTCTCTGTGTTGAATTTTGGCACAGCTGGATGGTAAATGTACCTATTCTTTACTGGTACATTCTTTAGAGATGAGATATTATTTCAGTTTTTCAGATATTTCTCATTTTTATTCATGAAATGCTTCATGACTAAACTGGGTGCTAACTTCTAAAAATGTGATAATGTAGTGTCCAGCAATCTGGTTGGCACAGATCCTTTCTGGCATAGTTGCACTAACACTATATGGGCATTAGATGGGTGTGCTGAGTTTTCTGGTATCAACAGATTAAATGCTAAATAATTCATGAGTTCAAACCTTTATTTTTAATCAGATGAACTGTCACTGCAAAGCTTTATTAGGCATTGGTGTGATGTCAGATCCTTGTGTAATATGTTTTTTTTGATTGACAGTCTGTTTTTTCAGAACTTTTGCCTGCTTAAACTCAAATGCTGCCAGTTATGTGATCTAAATTTTTTCATCAACGAACTAAATCAGGATTATTTCAGAAGCTGCCAGCATAAAACACTGTGATTAGATTTTAAAACCTGATGACTGAAGAGGTGCCTTCTTGAGAAACCAGTGAACTTTTTTTAGAAGTGCACAAGTCATGAAAATTACTCAGTGTTTATGTTAATAAGAGACAAAACCAAACTTGTATGCTCTATATATAGATAGTTTAGCGTGTGTAAAAGCCACTTGTGATTCCTTTGCTAAACTGGCTGAAGTCCCAAAATAAAAATCAGTGCACAGATTATTTCTAGCTGTAGACCTTATTAGATGGTTTTGCGATATGAATTTTGTCTTAGTGCACCTAATCGGCTATGAAATGTGAATAGAGAAGTAACATTTTATTTTCCTACAAGTACTTGGAACTGCTTTTCAGCTTGCAGACTGTCTGAGGCATTAATTATATTTTCTCTTAGGAGTTTAAAGGTGGACACTTCTGTCTTTCGAGGAGGTTAGTTGACACACAATGCTCATGCATTTCCCATAGTTCAGAAATTTTGAACTTAGTCTGAAAGGAGATAAGTCCCAGTATTTCAGTATTACTCCAGCAGAACTTAAAATGAGGGGCAATATATTGAGTGCGGTATAAATTGACTCTGCAGTCAGTGTTGCAGTAACTGCTCATATCGGATACAACTGAAAACACAGTATTTTCATCTGGGCTAACCCCTTTTTCAGCACTTCAGAACATTCTGAACTGAAATACTACATGGTTGATACTGCCTGAGGTATTTTAAATAATGGTTGTTTGTTTAGTTAACATGATGAATTGTTGAAGATAGTTATGCTTTTAAATTACTCAGAGGTGTTGATTACATAAAATATTTTGGGGGTCAAATGTCAAGGGTAGTTTATCTAGAAATCAAGCTCATTTGAGATAGAAGATAGGAAACCATGTGAATTATTTCACTGGGAGAAATCGTGCTAAGGTGATATTAGATGTGATTAGCTCCTGGAGTGTGCTGGTGTGCAGTTTATTGGTGTTCCCTGTATTTACTCAGTGCAAACTCTGAGTTAAAGCATTCATTCAGTGCACTCATTTCAGCCTGGGGAAGGAGCCACACCTCAGCTCTCTTGGTTTCGGGTTTTTTCGCCTTGCACAGTTCTCTGGTGACTCACTGAAAATTGTTTGTTTTTAAATGTTAGCAAGAGTCATTTTGGTTCACCAGGAAAAGGGCAGCTTGCCTAGTCCATTCTGTTCTTTACTCAGATTCCACCTTAGAGTCAAATAAGAGCCAGAATTGCTCCAGCCAAGTCAGGCTATTGCCATTGGAAAGGAAAATAAAATTTGCCTGCCAACCTTCCCCTGTCTGGAAGAAATAGGAGATAACCTCTTTTGACTTTAAGGGACATGATACAGGCAGAACAGATCTGGTTCAGTTACTTCCATTCTTTTCGGACTGTGTTTGTGAGCATTCTGCAGCTTATAGCTGGCAGCATTGCTGGACACGGGGAGAGAAATAGTTTAGACGAGTTAGAAGCAGCATTTCAGTGAGGACATCTTACTGGAAAGAAATCCAGGTTGCCTTTTATATGAACAGCTCTGCTGCGGTAATTGTTCTGAATCTAGAATGCCTCACAAACACTTGAGTTTGAAAGAAAAAAATCACCTTAACACAATGGCCAAAACAGCAATAAGGCTGAGATGCAAGTTGTAGTAATTACATTAATTCAGCTTCTCTTTTCTTCCATTCAAGAGCAGGTAATTAGCAGGGTGTGATTTAGCTAATGCAGTATCCTGTTACAGCAGGGAGAACAGGGTGGCCAGATGGGCTTCATGCAGAGTTTTAGGCCGGCACTGCCTAAGATTAAATAGTGCCTTAAATTGCACCATTAAGGAGTTGGCCCAGATGTATACCTTACCTCTTGTCAAGAACTAGGTTGACCTACAAGCCCCAAAAACTTCACTTAGGCTCTTAATCTTGTGTTGGAGCTGACATAAAGGACATAGAAAATAATTTTCAATTTTGGCAGTTAGAATATGATTAGAAAAATTACGGATTTATAGGCCCTTCACAATCTGAACTGTATTTATTCACTGCTGTAGTACTTTGACTTTTAAGAATATTTAGTTCTGTGTGAAAGAAAAATCACCAGTATTCTACAAGGATTGCTAGAGATTTAGGGTCTTTCAGTGTCAATCAATGTGGAGTCCATTTTAAAGCCCAAATTGCATGTATGTTTTAGTTTAAAACTCAGGATAGTTCAGGTCTTTATAGGCAGTTTAGGAGGGTAGCTCAAAGAATACCTTGTCACTGAAAAATTCATTTTGATATTAGTCCATAGGATGAATTTTAAATGCTTTGCAATGAGGAGACAGATACTTGAAGCACAAGCAAATTCCTTGCTGCAAGCTTAATTGCAATAGAGAGTCTTAATTCATCTTTGTCTTAAATAGTTGGTGGAATTCTTTCCTGTGATGAGATGACCGTATAATTTCAGAGGGTTATCAGAAGGCTTTACTGAAGCTTAAAAGTATTGTCCAGCGTAGTGTAGCAGTTACTAAATTACTCATGGTCATGTCTGAACAATTCCAATGGAAGTAAAAGAGGTACATTAATGTGTAAGAGCCCAGTCGGCTGAAAACACTGTTCTGTTTGCAGGCTATTAATTGTAAATTGGGAGATAAGCTGGAGAAATTCTTGATCTGGCACACTTTTAGTTTTCAATTTATTTATTACATAAAAGCCAAATACAAATTGAAAGAGTTTGAAAAATTGCTCTAGAGCCTCAGGTATCTACTGCAAATCCTTTAGAAATAGTGTCTTAAATGTTCTTTTTAGTAGATATTCATGTGTGGTGATCAACTGCTTAAACTGCACAAAATCTGTAGGTGACAATTAGGAGGGGTTATCTGCTTCCTAACAGCCACAAAAAAATGAAGTCCTAAAGGCAAATAGCCAAAAGTCACTTAGCTGCTTGACAGTTGTGGGTGTTTGTCTCTCAGTTTTCCCTTTGCAGTGATATGGGGCATTAGGCTCTTTAAAGACTCCTTAGTTGTATCATTGAAAGATTAAAGATTGATCAGTATGGTAAAATCACACTTGAGTTATCACGCTTCTCACTAATGTCAGAAAATTATTACTGGAGTTGAGAACAAAGAACAAAAAAATTAGATCTGTTGGTGGCTGCTACTTTTCTTCCTGATGGGAACTTAACCAGATAAAATACTGTTGCCCTTGTTGGATTTCACGCACTTAGCTCACATGCCCTGGGCTAAGCTGTTTCTTGGTGCTGCACCACCAGTATTTTCAGACTGTTCAGAATCTTTATGGTGATAGATGTGGAAAGCTAGTGGCACATTCGTATCAAAGACTTCCTTAATATTGCCATGGGGTTTCATAACATTGCTCATGTGGGTAAGCCTGAGTCTGAGTCCATCCCTCCTTTCATAAACTTTCCAAGTTTTGACTTCAAATCACTAAGTTTGGCAGCACTACCTTCTGGGGAGCCTTTTACAAACTCTGACCTCTGCTGGTCAGACATCTCTGTCCAGTTTTGAACTTAAATTTATTTCTGAGCCATGGTTCCTTCAGACGTGGTGTCCTTTTAGCTCAAATCGCTCCTCTTCTTGTGGATTTAGGCTCCTAAAATACTAAAAAGAATAATTATATCCTTTCCGTGTCTTTCTTTGGGAAGACTAGACAAGAAAATCCTTAATCCTTGTTAATAGCCTAAACTCTTAATTTCCTCTAATGTCCTGTGTTCCTTCTGTGTATTTGGTGCATCATGATGGAATAGTGCTCCTGATACAGTTCTACAGGAGCCCTGTACTGTAGCATCAATGCTTTACTATCGCTGTCAGACCACCTTGATGAGAGTGCCTTTTCCACAGCTCTTTTGCAGTAGGGTTTTATGTATTCTGTGATTTCATAGAAAACTCATGGTCTTTCTCCCCTCTGCTGCTTCCAGCTGATACTGTCATTCAGAGCAGTGTCTATTGACTTTCTTGGGCAGGGTAGCCGATTGGAGTGAATTACCATAAAGTTCAGTACCCTGCACAAAATTGAATCTTTGAGAACTTGCAGTACAAAACTAACCTTGCAGTTGGACTAGCACCTTTAACTTTTTATAGCATCTTTAGATTCATAAGCAAAAGAGTATGGTAAAGGTTCTTACTGCAGATTTGAGTATTTACATTATAAACCTGTTTTTTTCAGGTAATTGTGTATCTTAGAGCATAACTGAAATTTTAGATTTAAGTGTCTACTGCTTTTGAAAAATGAGGAAGCAAGATCTAGGAAAATACCCAGTTCTGGTTGGAATGAAATTTCTATTATCACTTGTTCATGCAACCACTGAAGTCAGTGTTGCTAGGTGCTCATTTGTGTCTACGCCTCATTTATGAAGGTGCATAATTGAAATACGGTTTTGCCCAGGTTTAGTGTGTTTGACCAAGTTAAGGGAAATAATGCCAGTTGTGTTCTTCGAGTAGAAGCTTTTGTGTGGTTTGAGGAAGAGTGTATTTGAGCTGATGGTATTTGAGAGATAGCCCAACGTGGACAAGAGAAAGGGAACCAAACCATATAAACACTCAGTGATTCTGGAAGGAAAGTGTAGAAAAGAGACCATTATATCAAGTGAAAACTGATGAAGTGGTGATGCAGCCCTCAAAGGAATTACCTGTTAGTTGTCTTCTGTACAGAAGAGGTCCTAGCCCTTGTGTCTGTTTTCTCTTTGAACTGCTACAACTTGCAGTAGTAAAACTTTGGTTTCGGTGCTTGGTCCTAAGTAATGCCATGCCATAGGTCAGTCTTCCTATTAAAGTGAGCTGAATCATATGTTTGGCGTAAGATCTTGTTTATTTACAGCAATGACAGATGGGTCTGGATTGGAATGAATAAGAGGAGTCCTGATTCTTTGGGAACCTGGCAATGGAGTGATAACAAACCTGTAAGTTAACTTTTAACCAGGAAATGTCACGTACTGATTTGTTTCAACTAGGACTGAATTGAAAGTAAATTGATAAATATTTTAGCTAAAATATGTCAAGTCTTTCAACAGATCAGTAATTCGGAAGAGGATTGTACACTTAAGAGCTGCCATTCAAGCAGATTTACAGTTAAAAACGTATCTTTAATAAGGTTAACCTGATTTCCATCTCCATTATATTAAAATAATTTCACAGAAATACAGTAGTAGACATCCAAGAGCTGGTGGAGAGAACAAGGTGTCTTCATGCTATGACAGAAAGGAGGGTTTATCAGTTAATTTCCTTGTTATGTCGGATTTTCCCAAAAATATCTTCCTCACTGTAATTGTTTTACTTGTTTGAAATGGTGAGTTGTTCTCCTCCCCAAAAACAGAATGGAGACTCAAAGCTGAAGGAGTAACTGCCATTCAACACATATTTTAATAGTAATAATGTAATGGGACCCCAGGTTTGAGTGGTTATCTCTTGGGACTGCCACAGCAAAGCGTCAAGTGCTGATTCTTTCATCCTCTCCATTATCCTGTAGGTAACCAGTGTTGTTATGCCACTCGACTATCTGGAAGATGAGTATGATACAAGAGACTGTGCTGCATTAAAGGTTAGGTTCAAGGTTTTTAATAACATGTGTTTTTACTTGGAAGTACTTTGAAAAAATACTTTCTCCAGTTGTATATTGAATTTAGGTTTAGATGTTTTTTTAGTATAGTGAAAAAGCTGTAGTGTTCCCTTTATCAATCTACACTTCTTACAAACTTTCCCTTAATCAAGTATTTTTTTATGAGCCAAGTGCTGTGCTAATGATAACCTTTTGTAGGACTTCTTTTGAACCTTTTTAACTACAAAATATTTTAGTAACAACACTGTTCTGTATTGCATAATGCCATACTATGGATCTCTTGTAAATTACACACAATTCTTAAGGATGTGTCATGGAGTCTAAAACAAAAAAGCACAGAGAGCCCTACCAGTAACTTTTAAAATCCGTGTTAGCTTTTCTTAACTGCACATTAAGAAAAAAGTTTGAAACCTGAAGAAGGGGAATGCAGTAGCCAGGATAGAGCATATGTTTATGTTTATTGTGTGTATTTTGTTGTTTACTTGTGAAATAGACTGTACATGCTGTGTTGGTTTCTAATTTCAAATGTCAGACCTCAGCTTGATTCCTGATTAAGCTCTTCAATACTTAATTTAGTCTTGATGGCATGAGTTTTAAAATAGCCTTTAATTTTTCTGAAGCATCATCTGACTTTTTGCTTGATCATTCCAGTACCTACTATCCCTTTTAACCTAAACAGAACCACCTCTGCTTTTGGGATTTACTGGGGGAAAAGGATAATTGCATCCCTTTGCCTCTGTTCACAGCCATTTCCCTCATTTGCTTCTCCTGTGTTTATGACCCCAGACTGAGAAGCTGGTCAGCACTGAGCTCCTAAAATTTTAGACAAAGGAGAACACTTTGAAGGGAATGCTGTGACTGTAGTAACTTTCCTCTCCTACCTGCCAGTTATAGACATGTTATTTCACTAAATGATAAAAAATTCTCCTTACTGAAGAGACCAGCAAGAGTGGTCAGTTCTTTAAGCTTGATTGTAAGAAATAATCTTAAATAAGAAAGATTGTTTCTGTGTCAGTTCAGATGGTTTCTTCTTTTCAGCAGAAATGAGAATCATTTCAGGGGAACAAGTTGCAATAGATAATTTAATAATAAACATTGATGAGAACCTGTGCACTACAAAAACCATAAGAAACATTATTGCTAGAAAAGCCTTGTAAGACGTTTGTATGTAGACTGACCTTAAGCCCTTTACCTAATTGCTTCACAGCATTAGCTAACATGGAGAGTTATGGTTGAAGTTATGGCTGTATCTGCTCTTTTATTTGCAAAATAAATTGGGTGTCTAACAACACAATAAAATACAGTGACTTTGCCAAAGCACCTTTTTAATACAGTTTAATTTTACATTTCAAAGGCCTGTGCTGTACTAACTCAGTTCTCTGTTTCTACTTATCTACAGACCTCACAGTTTTCACGGAGATTATTTTGGAGATCTTATTTCCATGAAGGCAGAGACCTGGAATTTTACTTCAGGCCTTTCGATTGTGAAGCTAAACTTGAATGGGTCTGCCAGATAACAAAAGGTAAACTGCAGTTACATCCATTTTTTTCATATAAAGAGTTTATACAATGAGTTGTAATTATTGCTCTATAATAGAAACTTTGCAAACAATATTTTATTGTTTCCTCTCTGAACTGCTAAGAGGACAGTACATGAAATGTCTCACCGATGTCACATACAAACAGATATACACTTAGATCAGAAATTGACCCTGAGGAGGATGCAGTATCACTGCTCTCGTATTATTTCTAGTCCCTTGAAGTGAGATGTGGTTTCTTCTGAGATGTTATAAGGCACTGAGTTGCAGCATTTGTGGACTTTACTTAATCTTTCTTAGTGATATTTGTAACTAAATCGCTACAGGTATCTTGGGTGTACAGTTTGCTTCAACCTTAGGTGAGCTGTCCGCCTTCTGGTAAAACTGGTGTACTAGCTCCTCATTGTAGTGAAACACAGGAGTGGAAGTACAAAAGAATGGCACGGCATATCTGCACAGATCCAGGTTTTCTCATGCTGTATTGAAATGTAATCCAGTAGACTTTTATATTTTGGTTGTTCATTTGGTTGTTCTTGTTGGGGTGAGATACTAGTAGATACTCTGCTTTGGTGCTTGAGAGATAAAAGAACCACAGATGTGCAAGATGGACGTATGCAGTACTTCCATTAATTTTATATCAGCTCATTAAAACTATTAAGCGTGTGCATTATTTCATTCTCTTTTTTTTTTTCCATTATGAATACTGAGAAGTATGAGTACTAACCATCACTTCTGTTATTGGTGGCCACAGTCTTGTTAAAAGGTGAAATCAGTGACTTTTCCTTTTTTCCTCTGGACAGGTAGCACTCCGAAGACACCAGAGTGGTATATACCAGGTAATTGGACTTCTTTTGTATTTTTCCACTATGTGTATAGGGTTGTTGATACTCAGTATCTTTCCTTAGTTTTGTTACATTGCTACTGCAATACCTGTTTGATACCAGGCAAGGTTATGACTGATAGAATTTGATTTTGAGAGAGTTCAAAATGCAGAGTGTTGACTCTTCCTGGTGTCAAATTGAGATTTCTTAATACGTTCAGATAGAGAAGGGATTTGTTTTTCAGCAGTTATTTCTTACTCATGTGGTATTTCTTCCATGTAGATGAAATTGGAATTCATGGAGCCCCGCTTGTTGTTGATGGAGCAGAGCTATGGTTTGTACCAGATAAAAACCTGAGCTACCAGGAAGCTATTTTCTACTGTCAAAAAAATGATAGTGATTTAGCCTCTGTGGAGTCGTACCCGAAACTCAGGACAATACTATCTCAAATAGAAAAGGTAAGGGGGTGTAATCTGTTTTCACAGTTACTTTCCATTGCAGGGAAATTTACTTGCCAAGTTTTCCAATATAAGAAAATATTAATCCTTAATTTCTTTCTTCTTCCTGTTGGCCTTAATGGTTTTTAATTGTACTTAAAAGGAAAAGATGAGATAAAAGAGAATTATTTTAATGGCAGCCTTGTAAAAGAATTTTTGAATTAAAAGTAGGTTTAACAACATTAAAAAAAACCCAAAACTCTCTGAATGGTGAAAAACTGTCATAGCAGGACCACCATGTAAGCATTCCATTGTCTGCAAATATTTCATTAACAATTGTGCTGGTTCTTAATTTTACGCACAGGACAACATATAATTTTTCACCTGGTGAGAGGATTTCATTAGAAATGCATGATGGTCTGATAGGCTTTATTGAGGGGTTTGTGGTGTTCATAACATGAAAGTACATTCTTGTAAGGCATCTAAGAAAAACATTTTAAGTTTCAGTACCTCTGTGACTAATTTTGTTGCATTGCTCTATCTTTGGTACAGGAGCTCTTTCTCTGTGGGTTGTAAAATACTGGGTTTTGTTCTTTATATCCACAGTTATCAAACAGCGAACAGAAGTGGTGGCTGAAGTTTATTGATTACGGCTACAGCTATCATTCTCCGTATGTAGAAATTATGAGATGCTTTATTGTAAGCTTTTTTTGATGTGCTTTTTAGGAATTGTTAACTAGAGTAGTTAATTCATAGTAATTTTATTATAACTGTATTAGTAATCCATTTCTTGTGTGTCTTATCGGAGCCTCTAGATTTTGGGCTGTTGGGCTTAGGCATCTTAGTTTTGTTGTGTGAATCCGTGAAATGTGTGGTCCTAGTAGCTAGCATATTCCCTTGATCTTTGAAATGCTTTTATTGGGGTTTTAAGCCCACTTCTATGTTCTGTTAACACTTGGAGAACTGAAAAAAAAAATGCCCAATCTGCTGACTCTGAGGATTGAGGAATACCCAAAAACAGGGAATGGGAAATTGGTTTAAGACATCACTCTTTTAGTTAGGTAATGCCAAAATCTTGGAGGGCTTTTAGTACAGCCTTGTAGAGTTGGGATGACTCTCAGCAAATCTTCCATCATTCCCTTCTTGGCTGCAGGGAAGATTCACTGGCTTCTAACAAGCAAAGTCCTTCACTTTGCAAAATACCATAGCAATGTCTTGTGAAAAGAAAACCAGGGCTATTTCCTATTCCTTGGCTTGACAATGTGCTGTGATTGCAGCATGGTGATAAATAACCTCATTCTGCACATCTCAACACAGTTAATTTAGGCATGGTACATAACTACTGAACCTACCACATATTTATTCCTAGCCTAGTTTGTGTAGGGCTTCTAGAAACAGTTAATAACCCAAATTTTTGTTTGCACTGACACTGTTGTTATCAGAATTGCTCTGTAAAGGTCACATTGGATTGGAGATTAACTCTGAAATATTTATATCTAGTTTACAGTTATTTCCACGCTTCCATGATAGATTACTGAGAGATTGCTGGTATATTTCCAGAAAGAACTGGTATAGAGGTAATGCTGGTTTTGTTTTTTCACCCTCTGTGTCTTTGTTGTGTTTATTTGAAAAGAAAAAAAGAAGTAATTACTGTTCTACCCAAACTCTTCTATTGAATGCAAATTGATACTGAATTAGGAGTGGATGGCTTCTGGCTGTTGAATCGTTTATTACTTCCTCATGGTAGAAGCCATGGTAATATTTCTTAATGACCAGAGGCACACCTGAATTCAAATGACAAATTTTTATGATAGATTGTTACTCTTTTTGCAGCAGAAATTAATTAGGTGAAATCTGGTTTTGGTGGCTACCTTTGTGTGTTTATGCTACATATTCTGAGCTCTGGAGTTTGAGAGTTGTTAGTTAGAGAGGTTGACTCTATACTTACAATCGTGTATATATCTGGAGACACAAATTCCATTAACTATTAGAGTCATATTGTAAGAGATATACAAAGTAATGAAAAAGCCACCTGGTGATACTTGAAGCTTATTATTTCCCGTTTTCAACACTGTTTTATATCAAGGAAAATGTATAACCACCAGAGAACAAGAAGCTCCTCCTGCCTTCTCCATTTCCATGTAAAGCACGTTTTCCCCTATATTCAGTTGTTTGCTGCTGAGCTGTTTTCATTTCTATTAGCCAAAAATTGCTCTTGTCTAGGAAGTCAGTCCATTTATGACTACAGGAGTCATGTAAAGCAGTACAGGGCAGATGCTCTCCATGTAGATGTTAAAGGATTCCTGTTGGCTTTTTTTTGACATCTAGGCACAGCCTCTTTGCCAGAATATGAGGTTAGTCCTCATATACAAAATATTTTTTAATTATTTTTCTGTTTTCAAGTTGTGTTTGCCCATATGAGGTGTTAATACTGGAAGTAAGAGTGAGACTCTGCATCTTTACTGTCTGATTTAAATTATTTATGCTTGCGTTTTGCTCTACTGCTATTTTTAATGTTTAAATTGCATGGTGGTTCACTGTAGTTGCACCAAAAATGATTTCCCTTCAGACTGGTCTTTGCCGTGTCATAAAGTATGGATAGCAAATGGAGTTTGATAGGCATTGCCATAACTGTTTTTACAACTTCTGTTTTTGCAGACTACCCAATTAACTGTAATGTGAAACTGCCCTTCATCTGTGAAAAAAATAATGCCTCCTTACTAGAGAAACATGATCCCAGTTACCGCCCAGTCAGAGGAGGTTGCCCTAAAGGTTGGCATCCGTTCCGGAATAAGGTACAACAATAGTACAGTTTCATTATCCTTGCCTATTCTTCATAGTCCAGTAAGGTGGAATGCCCTTCTAAAAGAAGGGAGGAGGTGGCCCCTCTGTTGAAGAATAGAGTAGAAAGGGGCTTTTGAAAACTAAGTGTAGTGATTAAAATAATCTCCTCCTCTTTTGTCCCTTATTCAGGATTGATGGTTTCTTAAATTCAGAGCATTCATTTTCAGGTTTTTATGCTTTCCCATCACCAGATGTTTAGGTCTCAGAACATTGGTTGTGTTGCCTAATCTTGGGCTTCAACTTGGAATGAAGAAAATGATTAGAAAGTGAGAGGATGAGGTTTCTATGGCAGAAGCATGTTGTTTCTCTTCTGGAGTAATCATAGGCAGGCAGCAAGTTGGCAGACACTGTTTCCTAAGTTACCGTAAGGACTTAACTCACTTAAGACTTAGTGAGCAGCTTGTAAGAATTAACCAACCAGGTCAGAAGCCATAGTATGGTGTATTTCAGTGCTACATTTCAAGGCAGTCATCTAAAGTGTTAGTGAGACTCATTCCTGTTGTTTGGTGCACCGCTATTCTGTACAATTGCGCCAAATCTGCACATTACATTGTGCCAAGGTTTGCAAATTTACTTCACATCATTGCAGAATCAACCTTGGAGTTTCCATGTAGGTTTTCCCCAAAGGTTACTCATTACAAGTTCCTGGCCAGCACTATCTGACTGTAGAGTTCATGTATGATTTCTCATTCCTAAAGTGATTCTGATGTAGCAAATAAAAATTACTGAATATGAATGAGGAGTTAGTCAGTGGGATCATTTTATATTTAGCTACTCTGCTGAACCTAATAAATGCTTGAAGCTAGTGTCAGGTCTCTTGCTTTCTGCAAAAAATAGTTATATGTTATTGCAGGAAATGAGAATTGAGTTTTTAGGTTTAAGAACCTTTATATATTGATTTATGTCTTCGGCAGAATGGTATGATGAAAATAATTTTCATTATGTTTATTTTGCAGTGTTTTCTAAAGATGAAACCCGAACATTTAACATTTAGTGCAGCTAATGAAAAGTGTGTAACTTTTGGAGGCTCTCTTCCATCTATCTCAGATCAAGCTGACCAAGGTACTGTGGTGAACGGGGGGCACTTTAGTATGCAGCTTCTCTTCCAGATTCAGAATAGTTCTGCTTAAGAACTTGAGCATAAATCGCTTGGTTATCCACAGGCATACTGAGAGCATTCTAAAAATCCAGGACTGGTTAAAAATGTGCTGTCTGTTGCTTGCATCACTAAAAACGTAGCATGGAAATGCAGTCAGGAGACATTTGAAGCAGTTTGAAGAGCAGCTTCTCTGTATGATCTTAACCTGTTACAAAAAGAAAAAAGTTGCAAAACCTTGCATTAAGAGTTGAGCATAAAAGGGTCATCACTGAATGAAGAATTGTTTGGCTTTGCAAGCTAAAACATAACTGAGACTATAGACTTTGCACTGTGAAAAACCACCTTAGGAGCTGCTTCCAAGAGAAGCTCAGCTCTGTGGGATTGAGGTGGCAAACACAATGCTAGCTGGGGCACAGGACCCTCTGTGTCTGCATGTGCCGAGCAACTTAATGTGCAGTGTGTCCAGACTGACCCCCTGTGAGCTCTTCAGGACACTGATGAGAGGATGGAAAGTAGGAGGACTGGAGAACAGAACTGTTCCACCTGTCTTAACAGCTAAAGTCAATGAGAGAAATGCAGTGAGGAAGAAATGGGTTCACATTGGCTACAAGTAATGTTCAGCAATAAACTGCTGAATGATATGGCTGAATTCGCAACTATATTCTTGTGGATAATTAAGAGTTCTCTTGAGAGTGTATCTGAAGTAGCTCAGTTGAATTCTGCAGTGCCCACAGTGCATATTTTCTTTATAAGCAAATAACCTCTTGCCAAACAAAACAGAGCAAGTAGACTAGAGAAAGTTTCTAGTGTACCTGCAGGCAGCAGCTTAATGGTAATTTTTTTTCACTGCTGTTATTGGGGAGGAATAGGGTTGTATGCAGGAATATACATGTCTCAGGCCTGTTGTTTTTGTATGCATTTAAGGTTGGAAAAGCACAGCCATTCTGAAATGTTAAGTAGCAGAATTCCTTGTGTGATTTGGTGCATTTGGAAGTGTTTGTTATTGTGTCTTGTTTGTTTTTCTTTGTGTAGTGGAAACCACCTATATGGAAAGAAGACACAGTCCTCTTAAAGTGCGCTTCTTTCTGTAGGCTGTCTCTACTCCTCCTGGTGGTATTAGGGGCTAGCTCTGACATGCAAATCTACAGTGGCTTTGTCTCATTCAGAAAATAGGCTGTGGCTAGTCTGGCATGTGACCAATAGTTAAAGCATGTCAGTAGTAGCTAATTAGATAGCTTCAACTTGTCTTCCTAAACTAGTCAAGTTCAGTGAATGCCTTTGATGCTTGGGGGGTTACCAAAGCCCATTGTTTCTTGCCAGAATGCTCACTAAGCGGGGCCTGATTTAAGGTTTGCCTGGCTGAATTTTTTTTCAACTAAATCTGACTTCCTTTGACCTGTCCTGCTTTCTCTGATGGTGGAAAGTCTGCCAGAATCCAAAAAATGTTCTGATTTATGGTTTGTGAGGGAGAAAGATGGGCGATAAGATTCCTTCCATCAATTCAGAAAGGGCAGATAGACAATAGAAGACCTTGCAGGCTTGTGGAAAAGCAGCTTCTTAAATTTGTGTGTAAGTAAAAGACTCCAAATTATGGGCAAAGGAACAGGTTAAATCCACTACCTTCTCTTCAGCTCAGAATTTGAAGGACAAATACCAATAGCCTGCTCCTTTCAGATAAAATCAGTATGAAAGGTGTTATCGTAGAAGGAAGGGATGATAAGCATTTGGCAATCATGAAGGGCTGGAAAAATTAGATTAATACAAACAGGGATTGCATTGTCTTACTTACATAAAGTATTCTTCCAGATGTTTAGTGTTATTTTCCTAACCACAATATGTACATTTACTGTTCTGTCCAACAGATTATATAACATCTTTGCTTCCTGGCCTGCCAAAAGATATTTGGATTGGTTTACAGTTCCTGTTCAGTACAAGGGAAAACAAATGGATAGATGAGAGTAGACTGTTGTATAGTAACTTTCACCCACTCCTGACAGGAAGATTAAGGAAAATTCCACTGGATGTAAGTTCTGACTTTTGACTTCTCTTGCCTGTTGAGTAATGAAATTTGGAATATTCTGTCAAAAAAATCCCAATGTAACAGACCAAATTCCCCAGTTAGTCATTTTAATTGGCCAATAGAGTGGCAGATAGTACTGGAGTTCTGTTTACCTTTACTTGGATGACAGCTTCTGAAATGTATTTAGCTTAGGAAAACTTTATGAGTCCAGGCACCTGGTAGTGTTTGTAAAACAGGTAATCTGTATCGCACCACTCCTTTGAAACTTCTTAAACAAGTTCAGACAGCTGGGGTTCTTCTAGACTCCTTTTACTTCACCTCTACACAAGTATGTTTATACCTTGTTTGAGACTGATAAGGATATTTCTTGTTTCTCAGCTTTTTGATGAAGAATTTAACAATCAGTGTGGTGTAATCCTCAATGATCCCAAATCACAATATGTTGGAACATGGAATTTCACTGCTTGTGCTGACAGGCATTTCTTGGGTATATGCCAACGGTCTGTAGGTAAGTCTGAAGAGTCAAAATAAATTGCAGCCAGAGTTTAAACTTAAGGTGCATGTGGCAGGAGACTCAAATGCATGTAAAGTATTTCACTTGAAGAGCAAGATTCTTGTAGAGACTGAGGAGGTAAATTTTAGAAAAGCAGAGTGTAGAGGAGGATCTGGGGCCTATTTTGTCAGCCATTCAGAATTTTCCCTATTGTTTTTCATAGGCCAGTTCAGGGAGAATCTGTTTTCCTGAGAGACTTTGTGTAGTTTCAGTGGAATTATACTTCAGCAGATGGGTGTTTAGTGTTCTGTGGGTATAGAGGTCATGTACACTGAGGGATAGAAAAGTGACTCCTTTTTCCTTTTCAGAACTGTGGAAGCGAGAAGCCCCAGGAAGGAATCTCACAATATTTATATCCTCCTTAAACATATCCTCTGTCTTTTAGTTCTATGAGAATATAAGGTATCATAGACTCTTAATGTTGAAATTGGTCTCTCCCCAGAGCAAACTTGAGAGTTGGTGTGAGTGGGATTTCTTTTAGTCTGAACTAAAAATAATATTCAGATGTACCCATGTGGGTTGGCCAATACCAATTACTGGAATAAGATCAGACACGTATAGTTATTGTGTGTATTTAGTTACTGCTATGGGCTAATGTTCAGCATACCCACTTCTGAGTAGTTTCCTTTATATAAATAGTTCTTTTAAGTGAGGAACATGCTATCTTCTAAAAAAAAAATCAAACACAAAGAAACCTAGGTGTACAAAACGCCCAAGACTACGCCCACCTTCTTCATTCTCAAATAGGCAGAGATTTCCACCTCCCACCCCCCCACCTCCATTTAACATACAAAAATCTTCTTTACTTCCGTGCCAAATACTTCACAAATTCCAAGTGTTAAGGTTAGAAGTCTGGATGGAAGACATGTCAGAAAAATATGAAAAGGAGACTTTTATGAATCTGAGGTTGACAGTGTATCTGTTTATATCAATATCTTAGTAGTCTGGGGTGACTAAATACTCAACGTTTCTTTGCCATAGCTGTAGAAGGTGTAATGAGAAAGGTTTTTGGACTGACAGAGAATGTGTCCTGCTACGGTCTGGTCTTATACTGTGTTAGGGATCTAAGGATAGTTTGTGTTGGAACGGACCTCAGCAGGTTGTAGGGACAGTTGTGAGAGAGTCCAAGTTGTCTAGGGCCTTATCATAGGGAAAAAGATGATGCATGCTCATTGGAAATCTTCGCATGATTCTGATTTGCAGAATTTCTTGAGATGGTAATCACCAGCAATTGTTTTTTCAGAAAGGAACACTTTACTTACTGCCTTTTTTCCAATTTGGTACCCTTTGATGTGTGATGGCACCCTGGGCTCCATGGTTCTCTTTTGTAGCTGTTTACTAAGTGAAAGCATTTGGCAGCAGACACAAACCACTTGAAACAATCTGTTTCAGCCTTGTCAGTTTTCTGATCTATTGAAAGCCGTAAATACCAAATTAATATTGTGTTTCTGTCATCTTGTGTTTTGGAAAATGGCCCTGTCAGCCTATCAATCAGCCATTTATATACTGTTATTTATAGAGTGATGCCTCTCCCCACCCCTTGCAAGCCTTTTTCTACTTAAAATATTTTAAGTATCAGGAGGGTTCTGCCTTTTGCAGAACAAATTTATTTTTGGGGTTACCATTTGTACACTTTTAACTTACTACCCACAGGAGTATTTGCATCTTCTGTTAACTGCAGTAGCCCTGCATCTCTGAGCTGTGTGCCTTCAGTGTGGTGCTGGTACTCTGTGATAACATTCTGTGCTTAGAGTACAAATAGTGAATTATATCCCTCTCTATGCAAGGTGGATTTTCGCAGTTAGTTAAGTGGAGGCAAAATCAGTTCTCACTGTATTCATGGATGGCAGTAAGGAGTTCTGGGACTGTGCTGTACCAACCTCTGCATAGACAAGTTTTGTGGCCCATTAGATTTGCATAAGCATAAATCCACAGGCTCCACAGAGATAAATGAGTCAAGTTTAACTGTTGCTATATTACAGCAGAGAGCACTTGCTCTCTCCCATTTGTGTATGATTAAAGTTACAGAATGTATTTTTAATTCAATAAATTATTAAGCAGTTAGTTAAAAATAACATATAAAAAGATGTGAACCTAAGTTGAGAAAAAGATATTTAATAATGCACTGGCTGAAAATAATAATTATTTTTTAATATATGTTTTTCTATGTAAGGTATCTAATATGTTTGGTTCCAACTGTAATTACCAGCAAAATCTACTATTTAAGATTTGTTTTTTTCCCAGGTGTAATCCAACAGGTTTTTCTGATTGTTACAGAGACATTGGGAGTTTAAAATACGTTACAGTATTTAACTACCTAATTACTGGATTTCTTTCTTATGTATAGGAACTGCTGATAACCAGACAGAGCAAGTCATTAATGAAACATTGAGCTATCAAAATGTTCAATACATGGTAATTCTGAAGAATTTGTCCTGGAATGATGCGATGGCTGCATGCATAAATAACAAGATGCAGCTGGTTAGCATCACAGATCAGTTCCAGCAGGCTTTTCTTGCTGTTCAGGCTGCTCTTCATAATTACCCACTCTGGATTGGACTCTTCAGCAGAGATGTAAGTTTTGTTTTTTCCTCAGACTGTGGCTTAAGGTAATTTTTACAGTTGTGTGAAACAAAACCTGAGTTAAAGAAATGCAATGACAAATTAGTTTCTGGGCTGTTTTCATTTAGGGATAACCATCTGGAGTGTCTCAAGATAAATTTTGTTAACCTTCAGTTTTCGAAGTTACAGAGTTCTTGAACTCCACTGGACAAATTGATGATGATGATGATGATAAAATTCTTTTAAAACACTGATGATGAAGGGATATATTGTAGGGTGTCTCTTGTTAACAAATGAGTAATTAGTGTTGCCATTTAATATCATCACCACTGTTTACAGTACCACTCTAGAAAGATGACCCAAAAATCTGTTTTGGAAGGGAGAATCTAGAAGTTGCAAATAAAATTCAAGATAGAATCATTGAATACTTGTGAAGATACATTTCTGAATTTTAACTTAGATTCTGTTGTTACTTCATGTTTTTTGTGCTCATGTTTTGAGTTTGAGGGAGGCATCTCTGAGAGAGGTCAGTGGGTTTTTCTTTCTCCCTATGGTTTTTTTTTTTGTCAAAAAAAATGAAATAATGCAGGAGGTGCTGCTTTTTATCTATATTAGCTAGAGGACCTCTTGAAAATCTTTATTGTGGCTTGAGAGCTGTCTGAACTGTTAATGGAATGGCTTGGGCTTGCTGGCAGGGTTTATCTTTTTTGTCAAGCACAAGACTCTGGAGATAATTGCAAGAAAAAGTTAGAATTTTTTTAGAAGTGCTTTACCTGCAAAGTTGGGTGGTGCTCACTCAGCACTGTGGTGTTGTTCTTCCAATGTCAGTACTGGGCTACTGAATACTTTAGCAAAGTAGGGGGAAAACAGAAATTGGAGTATATACTTTATGGAGAAGATTTTTAAATCTTTAAAAGAAACAACCATTTAATCTTAGTGAAGACAGGGAAACCAGACAATCTATTTTCCCTTCTCTTTTGATTTTTTTATCTGTAAATGACGATCAAATGATTCATTTTGGGTCATATAACTCAGGCATGCACTGGCTCTTCACTATTGCAACACTTCATTATTTGGGCACAATTAAAATGTCACATGAAAGGAAATTATAATGCAACTGGTCAACAGAACTTGTTACTCCAGTGCTGAAATCAGACACAAAACAAAGATACAAGATAAATTACACAACAGCAGGGGAATTTCCCGAAGACTTTCAAATGTAAGATTTTTAAAGGATAGCATGCTGCTTGTGTGTAGGTTTTTCTTCGTGCATCCTCCAGGGCAGGAATACATCTGATGTATTAAATCAATTAAGTATTTAATAGATTACTTTCAACTCAGTATGGAGTAACTGAGACTGGACTTTCTTCTCAGTATTACCAGTTTTCCAAGACCAGGAGATTATATCCACCATTGCTTTGCAGATGCAGATGGTGCAATTTGGACATCCTATTGCTCAGCCTTCCTCCATAAGCACAGTAGTGAAACATCACCTTTGGATAATTTGCCATTCAGCTAATTTGTATTTTTGCAACTGCAAAACTTAAAATAACAAAGCTTGGTACACTGTGAGCAGGAGATCAGATCATAAGGGCAGTGGAACACTTACAGTTCTCACTAGAAACATGTATCTAGACAGTGTAAATATATTATCCTATCATTTTCTGCCCCTTACATTGTTTTACTGTGTAAGCTCATCCCTTTTGCTTACATAATGCTAGGGTGGAAAACATTATGGCTGGCTGGATGGGAAACATGTGAGTTTTAGTCGCTGGTCTGAAGATGATGAAGAAACAAATGAAGAATGTGTGGTTTTGGATACTGATGGCTTCTGGAGAACTTCTGACTGTTCCTCTGAAAATCGAGGTGCTATTTGCTACGCATCAGAAAGTATGTACACTACCATAATTTTTATAAAAGCTGACTTTTTTTTTATTATGAAACGTATTTGATGATTCCAGCTTGTAACTTCAAAATTACAACTTTTTAAAACTTAAGTTTCCTCAGACAGTCTGATTTCTATGCTATGAAAAAAAGAAACTGGCTTCGAACATGGGGGAATGCACCTGTTGGTCTTAATCCAGTTACTCCATAGAAATAAATTCAGCATGGATGCATTGGGTCAGACAGTACCCTTACTGCCAACTGATTCTATCTTTGCACTGCTTCTCTAAGATTGTTGCATATTAATCTCTCTCACTTGTATGTAGGAGAAGTTTAAACTACCTCTGTACTATTTACATCTTCATACTGGGGCCTCCTAAAATCTATTCAGACTTGGAAGTCTTATGTAGAGAGGAGGTACATGATTATATGGAGAAGAAAGATAGAACGTAGACACTGAATTGAAAATTAACATAATCTGAAGTTCACAAAACCCTTGTAAATATCCACTAATTATAACAAGACGGGGATATAGTAGGATGTGGGTTTTTTATTTTCAGGAAAGTGCTGTGCTAGTTGTGTATCCTTCAGAAAAAGATTTTTCTGAGAGATCATCACAGACTTCTTCCCTGTGAGACCATTATGATTTGTTTTGGTTTTGGTTATTGTCTGTGAGGGAACACAAGCCATTGTACATCCTGAGTCACAGTTAAGTGTGGCATTATGATACCATTAACTGTTTTGTGCTTACAGTCCAGGTAACTGCAGGAAGAGTCCTTCTCACTCCTCAAGTATTAGATAAAGCCATAGAATTGATGTGTTGCTAGCTGTGAAGTAGCTTATTTGTTACAGTGATCTGCCTTGCACAAGAGGCAATATGAGCTTTTAGTTATTGGCCCACACTTAGCACGTTTATATAGGGATTTTATTTTTAAACCGATTTAAAATAACTGTGAAAACTTGCAAGTATCTGTATTCTTTAGTAGAGCTTATTGCTGGTTTTGTTACTTTAAAAAAATCACCATCATGAGGAAAGTGAAAGCAACAATGCATTACACATTTAAAGGATGGCACTTATTTGTCTTACATGTTTTTAAGTGGTACCTGAAAGTGGTTTGTGGGGTGCCAGCTTAGGTGGTGTTATTAGTAATTCATGTCCTGATGTTGTCTTGTCTTTTTTTTAGAGAAGACTGAAAAAGAGCAAGTTACACAAGTGAAGTGCCCACATAAGATTAAAAATACACCCTGGATATCATTTAGAAACAATTGTTATACTTTTATGATAACAAAAAATAGGTGGAGAGAACTGAAGTCTCAAGAGGCTCATCATTTATGCAGGAATATGAGTAAGTACTTTGTCATATTGCAGGTATTTATGGACTTAGATCAGCTTGAGGCAGATGAGTGTTAGGTCTGAGTCACGATCTTACAATGACATACAGCAGAGTGAATGTTGAGAAAGGCTGTAGCAGTAATGCAGTAGTGTTGCACTGCCTGATGCTGTTTGTCCTTGCACTACTCTGATAAAAAGTGCCAGAGCATGGATAGGAGAGTTGAAGAAAGAGGTGGCTTGGTACTACTGAACTCTGAGATCTCTGAAAAATTGGAAGGTTTTTGTGTTTGGTTGGGGATTTTGTTATAATATGCCAATTTGAAATAGTTTGGGTAATTGTTATCCCCTTGGCAACATTCTGGCTTTACAGTTAGGTTTACTTCATGGTTTCCTGCTGCCTCCAGCTTTGCTGTGTGGAACACGTAAGTGAACAAAATAAATAGACTGAAAAGCACGTGGACGTTTTCTGTTCATCCTGAATAAAGTATAACCTTGGGAACAGCTTCCCTCTCGTATTAAACCTTCAGACATTCATCTTTCCAAAAACTGTTTTTATTTTTTTGTGAATTGATTTCAGTTCAGTCTTTTAATACTGTTTCTCTACTAGGGCAGTTCAATCAAATAGTGAAAGTTTGCTGATATTTTTATGTTCTATGCAGAGAATTTTTACTACATACACCTTGAAGTGACAGTAGGACCCACAAATATCTCTGGAGCTGAAATCTTTCATTTATCCACAAAACCAGAGATAGTACCATTGATAATACATTTGAAAATCGTTTTTGCACTGTTCAGTTAGTTATTATGTTATAAAGATCTGATCTTTACGTGCTGTTGACCTATCTGTAATAACTGTTAATAGAAAAAAATTTATTTTTTTTGTAACTGAAAGGTGAATGTGTAAGAAAGTAATGTAAAAAAATTTTCAACAGACCCCGAAGCATTTGTTCTGAGTGTTCGAGATGAAGAGGAGAATAACTTTGTTATTGAGCAGCTACATTCATTCAGCGGTCTGGCTCTGTGGGTCTGGCTGGGTGTGATTTATGATGACAGTGGTAAGATTTAAGGGTTTGGTTTTTTCTTATTAACTGGATTGGAGACAAAATTTGCAGCATTAAGTGCATGTTTCTTGCATGTTTCAGTTTATAACTAAAGTCGAAGTGAATGCAAACCTTTAAGAATGATTTGTATTTGTACTTATCTTCTAGAAGAAAATAACCTGACATGCTCTCTGTTTCAGTGATAATTAGATCCAGTATGTTCTGTTTAGTCTAAATTTGATTTCCCTGGAAAGCAGGACTTAAAGTGGCCAGGATGAGTAATGCTAATGTTTTTAGCACTAGATATGGAACTGATTTAGAGTAACTTACAGTATCACAGCATTTTTTCTAAAGCAAATATCTGTTAATGTCATTAATATATTCAAACTTAAATGGCATTTGTAGACATAATGCCAGTTTTTTAATAAACATGCAATGTTTTCCACAGATAATGTTCTCAAGTGGTATGATGAAACTCATCTGACTTACAATAACTGGAGGCTGGGAAGACCTATCATAAAGAAGAACAGTTTTTTTGCTGGTGTAAATCTTGATGGGTTTTGGGATATTTATAATTATTCTCAAAGTTGGCATGCTAATCACTACAACATGTACAGTATTCTCGCCTGTAAAATTGAAAGAGGTGAGTAGTATTGGAGTGTTGGATAAGGGTCATAATTTTAATCATGGTTCCTGCTGAATAAGGCTTTGGTTTTGCTCCTAGTGAAACACTTGACACAGCTGTCATGAGCATGTGGGGTCATCTGGTCAGTCTGCATCACTGCTGTAATACTCTGATCAGAAGAAATGTTTGCTGTGCTCATCCAGCAACTGCTGAACTCAATGTTCAAAGTAGCAAAAGTAAACTTACTTGATGTAAGTGGCTTGTACTGAGCACTTTAATGCTTGAGTTACACTGATATAGATGGATTTTAATGCTTTCTATATTTTCTTAGTAACATGAAAGAAATGCACACAATGTATCTTCTTATTCTTTGAAACAGGACACCAACAGCACAAGCCTCCATTGCCCGAGACTATTCCACATGGAAACAGAACATACAGGATCCTTCAGAAAAAATTAACGTGGTATGAGGCACTGAGATCATGCAAACAAAATAACAGTGATTTAGCAAGTGTACACAGTGAATCAGAACAGTTATTTCTAGAAGATATTGTCAAACAGGATGGTTATCCTCTGTGGCTTGGGTTGTCAATTCATGATGTAAGTATATACTGTTGGGGATGTCAGTAACAGACCTGTAAATAATATTTTGGACAAGATATGAAATACTTTCTGATTTTTTTTTTCCAGTTCCTTAGAATCTCTTTTCCATGTAGTATATTTTCAACCCTGTGTAACAAGTTAATATTAAATTTTCTATATATTTTTAAATATTAACATGTTAATATTAAATTTTGGTGAATGTAGGCACACTTAAGATATTTCTTCCTAATACCTGACAGTTTAAAATAATACAGTGTTCCCTCATCATTCCTTGCAGCACAAGGAAGCATGATTTGCAGTGCTACCCCTAGAGGCTTCAGACTTCATGGCCCTCTGTAGAATCAGATTTCATTGGCAAATAGAGACAGACAAGGCTGTGTGGAACATGCTTAGTTGAGGTCAGGACTGGCTCTCCAGAGCAGTTTAGGAACTGGCTCTCAGTAAGTTGTGTCCATTCTCCCAGGAAACAAAATAGCAAGAGGCAGCTGCAGTTGTTCTTCCTTCTCTGTCTGCTTTACTGTGGAGCCAGAAGCCTGTGGCCCTCCCTGCTCCCCTCACTGCCAGACCTGGTCATAGTTGGCAGGAATACCCCTCTACAGAGGTGTGTCATTTCTGTGCATACCTGTGCTATACCTCTGTCTGTGCTGTGACAGAATGGGTCCTCACTGACTTCTCAGTGTCAGGGGTTTCCAGGAATGTATGTGAAGTAGGAGCTAGCACTGCAAATCATCCCTGAGCTGCCCAGTTTCACTCACTGAGGCCATCTCAACAGTTTAGCAGTTCGCAACGTATCCACTAATATTCATGGCGGGGAAGGCAGATTGCTTAAATGAAACAGCAGGGTGGAACTAAGTAAAATGTTCCCCACAGGATAAAACAGGCACATTGCAGGTTTAAACTTGTGAACATGCTGTACTTTCTCAGTTCCCACAAATAATAAAAATTTCTATGTTAAGAAAATGCAAACTATGTTGTACATTTATTTACTGTGAATTTAGATGAGACCACCTGCTCTTTAATTTATCACTCTATGAAGGACAAATATTGCTACATGCCTTAATTCATGACGGATGAGATTTAAAGCACAGTCATATGTTGTTTAAAAGTTTTGGTTTTTTTCTTTAATTAGGGAAGTAAAGCTAATTTTGAATGGTCAGATGGAAGTGACTTTGACTACTATCCCTGGGAATTAGAAAACTCAAATACTACTGAGAACTGTGTTCTTTTGGATACTAAAGGATTTTGGAACCGTACAAAATGTACAAATGTTGCTGAAGGTGCCATTTGCTATAGCCCTCCAAACAGTAAGTGTTATTTTTAAGGTTTTGTGTATTTGTCTCTACATGTTGTATTTAGAAGTTGAAATGAAGGTTGAAATACTGCACATGATTCTCTTTCTAAGAAGAGTTTTCTATCAGGAATGATAAAACACTTTTTAATACTTCAGGGAGATAAATTCTCATCATTCCAGTGGTGAAAACCTAAATCAAACCTGGTTACTTCTTGATCGCCTGTGATATGATTATCAAATGTATGTATCTTTTCTAAATCAAAGTACTTATATATACAACAAATGTCAAAACCCTCAAAAAAGCAACAAAAAATTGTTCCCAAGCCTTTGGGGTTTGTCTTACGCTCATTTTCAAATAAATTCATCCATGACACAAGAAGAAGGAATGTAAGCTAATTGAATAGCGGTTGTTGGTAGGAGTAGTAGCCCTTGTTAATACTTATTGTCCTGTTATTCCAGAGACTGTGTACAAACTGCTGCAGCAGAAATAACATCAATGTCTTTTTCTTTGCAGAGAGAAAATTGGAGCCAAAGCAAGCGAGCAGAGCCTCTGGATGCCCTCAGAGCAGTGGCTCCCTGCAGTGGGAACAGTACAGGGATCACTGTTACGCCTTTGACATGGCATTCTACAATTTTTCTGTGTATAACGTGGAAGAGGCTAAGAGAATCTGCCAGAAGCTGAGTAGGTTTAGACTCTTCATCACATTACAACTCATAATAAGTCCACTATTTGAGAAGAAATAAAGCCCAACAAAAACTTACGCTGGTTATGCTTCAACTTTGCCATTTTTATGCTCCTTTCGTTTAGGAAAGGCAATAGCAAGCTTTATCTTTGAATAGCTGATGAAAATTCTTAATAAAATCCTGCAGCACGCTACAGATTGTTTAGCGCACTGGTACCGGCAGATAAAATGCAGGTAGTCAGTTGTAGAAGATTGAGAAATTTATTGCTTATAGTTTGGAGGAAAACATTTTATCTGCATGCAAAGTTAGTGCTGTTGGCAGGGCTTTCTTATTATATCCTTGCCGTAGCTGCTTGCTAGTAGGGAGCTTGCTAACCTATCGAATGGTTCAAAGCATGTTTGTTATAGATGTTAAAGCACGTAAAAAACTTCATTTTTTGTCAAATTAAAGGATTTTCTCTCTTCTTTGCTGAACTACATGGGGAATTGTGTTGCAGAGACAATGTTAAGGAGTTTCATGTACAGCAGTTTTCATCACCCTAACACAGAAGTTAGTGACTGTCGTAACTTTCTTTTATGGAATTATCTTACAGTGCGGTGTTGGACTCACTATTTAGGATCTAAATAACCCAGTCCTGGATGCAGTTTTCTATTGAGTCTAATTTGGTCTCGTAGTTGAAAGAGAAAGCATCTGGCTTATATTTATATATACTTGTAGAGGATGGGTACACTCTTGAGCATGCCTCTCTAGCATGCCTCTCTAGCATGCACTTTCCTCCGTCTTATTCCTTAATTACTGTACATAAAAACCTGAGGTACAGTGAGAGGATTGATTTAGAAATTAACTTGATTCAGCAAAATGCTGAGCTTTTGTTCAACTACATTTTTGAAAACCTGTTACTTTGGCAAGACTAGTAATTCTCAACAGGCATATATATCTCTTGATATCTATGTATGTAGACTGCAGCTGTGATAAGTTTACTCCAGTTTTATTTTGTATAACCTGCTAGAATAACCAGTGATCTGAAGATGTCTCATATAGCATGCTGTATTGTAGGGGATGGGAGGATCATGTCTTTATTCTGAAGGTTATTCTAAGCTAGTTTTACAAGCCCAGATCAGCAAATCCTTTCCCGTAGTAATTGTTCCCACAGAAAACTCAGTGTACCAGCACCATGAAAATTCTTCTAAGTTGCAATTCTGACTGGTTCCCCCTGCCCCTTAGATCCTTCAGCAACCCTTCTGACTATAGTGGATGCTGAAGAAAATGCATTTGTGAGGACACACATAAAGGAACATGATCTCATCACCAAGAACGTATGGCTTGGCCTGGATCAGAGCTTTAAGGGTAAGAAGTAGCAACAATGTATGAGCATGAATGTTTCATATTGTAAATATAAATGCATAAATCCTCAAATAAGAACAGTTCTGTAATGTTGGTAGCCTACAGTAACTTCTACTTGAGGTTGGAATTCCTCATTTAACATTTTTTAAAGCACTTTGGACTTCATTGTAGTTAAGTCTCTTCCTGTTGGCACACTTAGGGTAATCAGGAGTCCCTGAAAGTAATTTTTCCCGCTACTGTTACTGCTGCCTAATGTTTGATGCGAGTGCATCAATTGCTAAAGGTCTAGAGAAGAGAGGTGGCTCAAAGTTGTGTGTTCATATTTACTGCTTTTAATATATGGGATGGACAGTCAGCCCTTTTCCTTTTAGCAATATGAAGAAATCAATAGATTGTGACTGACACTGTCTAGCATTACAGGATGTTTTGGTGATCTAGACTATATTTTTTTCAACAGGTCAGTCCCTGAACTGGCTGGATGGCTCATCAGTTAATTATGTCAACTGGGAGAATAAAACTGCAGCAGCCAATGAAAAATGTAGTGTTATCCTGTCCACAACTGGCATGTGGTCCAAAGTTGACTGTGCACGTAGTCGAAGCAGAGTGGTTTGTAAAGCTCCTTTAGGTACGGAAGCACTGATTTTAGCAGAGACTTAATTTTGTAGAGACTGTTTTCAGGATTTTCTAGTTTATCGGATAAAGTCTGTGTTGAAATAATGGAAGTGCAATTCACAAAAGAACCCATCAAGTACCTCTGCCTAAGTAAGAGTCTCCTGTTGTTGTTTAGCCATAAAATTGCATTCAGAAACAAATTATCAAGGAATTTACTTCTTGTGGCTCTCACTATCTACTCTGGGTAAGGAAGAGAACTGAAATGTCCACTTACAAGAGAGTGTAGAGTAGTTGCTATTGCTTCTTACCACAGGGTATCTGTCATGGGTGAGTTTGTGTAGGTGGAGTCAGAAAGAGTTCTGCTTGTAAGAGATGCTGAGTGAGCAGGTACTGCAGACTGTGTTTTCAGTCTTGGGGAGGCTTCTGAAAATGTCACCCCGTAGCTCCAGAAAGAGACTCAGGCCTTTACTCCCTCATACTTGGCTTTGTACAGGAAAGCAAGCAGTTACCTGAGCATTAAGCAAGCAAGTTCCTGAGAAGCAGTGGAATCTTTCTGATTTTGTATACATTTTCACTGAAGTGGAAATGCAGGAATAGATTAAACTTAGTGCCACTAAGGAAGACCTCAACAAGATCTTTTCAGTCTGAAGGGAGTATAATTATCTTCCGTTCCAAGAGCCCAGATCTCATAAGAATTATGAAGTATAAAAACCTCTAAATGAGTGCAGCATTTACAAGTAGGTTCTTTTGAAATCCAGAGGTTCCTTCCAACCTAAATATTAGTAAATTAACAACAGAATGATCAAAAATAAGCTAATGCATTCCTGTGAATGAGCATCTAACTTCCCATGTGATGAAGCAAAGACTATTAATATGAAGCATTTTGCCTTGACTTGAGCTAACTGTGCAGTATTAGTGTGTAGCTACCTAAGCATCAACCGTATGACAAAATATTCTTGCCAAAACTCTTAAATAATAATTATTATGTTTTTGTTCTGTTTCAGGTTCTAATCATACTGGTGTGGCTGTAGCATTTGCCCTGCTAATTATCTTGGTTTTAATTGCTGGACTGGTGTGGTACCTGTACAAAAAGAAGCGTCTTCACTGGAGTGCCTTCTCTTCCGTACGCTATGAAAGAGGGATGAATGATGATGAAACTGATGATATGTTCACAAAAGATACCTATTGAAAAACTTTCTTCTGATCAACTTAAGCATGAACTTCACTGTGTGAAGCCATAAGAAATGAGATACTTGATGTTTTATTACTTCTTTTTGGAAAAGTAACAAGGTTATTAATTGGGGCTAAAATTAGTTTGTTTATATAGAAGTGCAATTTTTATTCAATTTTATGGTAATTCTTTACATTTGGTCTCAGCCTTTTAAGATGCAAGGTGTTTAGGGTTCTGTTGTATTTTTTAATTTATAGTATTATCTCTCTTTACTGGAATTTTTGATGGAACAAATTAATGCCAGCAATACTTCATGCAACATCACTTTAATGAATACACTTAAAATTTACTTTTCCCAATACTCTTATTTATACTAGGATTAAATGCCTCATTTTATAGTTACCTATCTGACTTTATAGGTGAAATAAGTCATCTGTCCAAGAAACAAGATAAAAAGATAGGTCTGAGGAAAGACTGAGAATATATGGTAAACAAACTTGTGTACATAAATGCTAAAAATACTTGAGTATTTTGCATAAAACTTAAACTTGATTTTTGTATGTGATGTGTCACTGTAGCCTTTCCTATGCACTCCAAAGAAAGCTATAAAGGGAAAAAGGGAAGACAGAGTTGTATATATTAATTACTCAATTATTTGATCAATTAATGTTTTGAAAAAGTATTTTGACTTTTTTTAATGCACAGTACAAAGAGCAGGTGCATTTACTTTTATGAAGGAGGATATGCCAAAGACCAAATCCATTCTGCATGTGGTGGTGGTGTGAGGTGGTAAATAGGAATACATTGGCCTGATGTGCTGAGAAGAGTACTACTGATTTCTCTGAAGCAGCAGAGCAAGGTCACAATATTCAACTGCCTTCTTTTCCTGCAGTTTACTTACATTGATGGCACTTTTCTTTGTTCCTGTTTGCACTATTTTGATAAGCGAGTGTTTATCATTTGTGTCGAGAAGTAGACAACTCCTTGTAGATACCACTTTGAGCCTGTTAAAAGAGCAGCCTGAAGGGGCACGGTAAAAGAGCCATTGTGGTGGTTTGCTGATCAAAGAAGTAAGCACTTTTGTTGTTTGTTTGGTACTTTGAGCACAATTGTGAACATTTGCCTTCCTGAGGTAACTTGTAGAAAATGTAGTTATGATGAAAATAACACTCATTCTTTAACTTAACCTGGTATGAGAAGTGTTTGAAACATTGCAAAGTCTGGTTCCTGATGTCTTCTGGTTTAGCTTATATGCGTAAGTGCTTTGCCAAATGTCTTCTAACTAAATGGACTAAAAAAATGTTGGTTATTGTCTTTTTCTAACTACAGTAATAAGTGGGGGAAATTATTTACAAGTTCCCATGTTTTGAGATTTACTAGTTTTATAGATGTTTATACTTTGAGCATTTTTAGGTGTGAATCTGAAATGGAAAGTGGCAATTCTTAGTAAAATCCTAATTCAACACAAAAGGATATATACTCTATTAAAAATTGTATATTTTATTCTTATAAATGATGTAAATAACTTTTTCAGGCCCCATTTCTCATGTTTGTTTCATCACACCCAAGTTGTCTAGTCACTGGTAATTCTTTTTTGCGTAAGCACAATGGCCTTAGTGCAGGTTGAATAACCCACTTCATTTGAAATACACAGGAAGATTATTTGGCAGTATTGTTATTGAAAAAATAAAGTTAAATAAAACACTGAACTGCTTACACTGGTTTTATTTCCATGGAAGCAGTTATCAGAGTTAAGGTATGGCTCATTAATCACTGGGTAAAAAAGAACATAGCACAGGGGCCGTGATCAGAATTAAAGCCAGTAAATGTGTGTTACCACAATAAGAAAACTTTAGAGGAAATACGTATCTTTGATGTATTTAAAAAGAATGCTGGTAACTTTCTTTTTGCAGTTGAAAACTTAGTTATACCTAGCTTTTATCAAGCTGCTTCAGGCTTACAGTGTCAGGGAACATTCCTCTATGCCTTTTTGTTCTAATTAGGGTGTAGTTCATTAGCACCTTGAGGCCCAAATTAAGGCAGTGTATAAAGGCTCCCTGTATAACACCTCTTAAAATATAGGCAAAGTTAAAACTACTTGCAGCCAAGTAACACTTGAAATTAAACCATGAGATGCATTCATTTTAAGTGATGTCTGAACTCTGAATGCCAGATGTCCAAAATCCCTGACTGCTGTCACAGGGCAGTGTAAATTTTAGCTCCAGTAATGGCTTGCTGGGAGACACATCCTGTTGTGCAAGATGACTAATGAGGTTGTCTGCTTCACAAACATTAATCTGAAAACTGAAGATGATGCACAGGGAAATGGCAGCAGAGAAATTCTTTCCCAGGTCCCAGAGCAATGGAGTTGAGAAGGCATCCTAAAACTCCTTCATCCCAGAGCACAGAGTATCTGCCAGCTGTGGTAGCTCTAGGCAAAAAGTTCAGTTCCTCTTCCTGAATTTTGCCTGGTCCTTATAGACTCTGGGTCATGGAAAAGTTGATCCACATCTGCCATTACACCAGTCAGCATTTTTATTTTAACAGTGTTTTCTGCATCAATAACTTAATTGACATAGAAATCAGCAAGTCTTGATGGAGGAGCACCCTTTGGGCTTGATGCTTTTGTTGTACTTCTCAGCGTTTTTTCCCTTAAACCAAATGCACCATCTGCTTGTTGCTTTGGACATATGTTATACATGTAAACATTTTTGAAAGGAGTAAGTAAATTGCATGGCCTGCCAGTGTTATTTTTTTGGTGTGGCTGCAAATAAATGAAGACCAAACATACAATTTTTGTCGCTAGAAGTCAGAACTACTGCTTGGGCCCTTCATGCATTTGCTGTAGCTGTGTGTATGGAGAACAGTGGGATATATAACACCCAGGTTTCTAAAAATAGTCGAATTCATTCTGTTGTCAAGAAGTAGATAAAGTTCTTATTGACCAAATTGAACAGACACTGCACAGTTTTAAAGCAAGACCTATGAGCAATATTAAAGAACTAAGCTTAGGAAAAACAGATTAGTTACTGGAGAGTAAAATTCAGTTGTCACTCTCATGGACCTTTCCCATTTAGTTCTGGAGTTTTACAATGAGAGTTGACAAAGTACTAGAGAGGGAATATTCTGTTAATAGCAAATTAACTTGCAAATGGTGCATAGCATAAATGCCCTTATAAAATACTATTATTTTGGGTATATTCTTCATGGCTAAACCACAGCAATGGTATTTGCACACTGAAAACTCCTGTACGCTCTATCGTATTATCTGTCAGTAACTAAGATTTTTAACAGATTTGAGGAGGTAGGGGAGGATACCAGATGAGGTTTTTATTGTGATGACACAGTACTGCAACACAGAGTGTTAAGTCCTTATGGATTTCTCTTTGCCAATGCAGAAGGGACTATAATTACAAACAGTACAACAGTTCTTTGTTTGTTTTACTGCTTTTCAGCATAAATAGTCATTTACTCTAAGGTGACTTTTCTAAAAGTGGAATTTCAGCAATACAAAGTAATTATTTCAATTTCAAACTTCCTGCATTATGCTGGCCTCCTATGCATTTTTTTGCTAGAACAAATGAGAACAGAGATCTTTTTCTGCATGCTGTGTCTTGGGACACTTGTATAGATAGGAAGAGTACTGCTCCTGCTTTTTATAAAACCTCTTTTCAAACGTTATGTGTCATGTTCCCCCTTAGATTATACAGAGCAGGTAATTGTACAAACCCATGGTGCTTACACTTTGTTAAATCTAACAAGCCTTATATGTATATTCAAATTAAACTTACAAAGTAATGAGTTGAGATGGTTTTACAAATAGGCATGATTTAATGTCATCACCATTAGCAACTGAACTTTCATTGAAATGTCTTTTTTCATAAACATGATCTGGGTATTTGAAGAGCATCTTGTGTTAAGTGAGGGTGTGAATTAAAGATGTGTGTGGATAATGAGAAGTCACATTTGCCCAGGGCTTGCGTCGTGAGCTGCTTTGAGGAAAAAGACTGGGTTTCTGAAATTGCATCTTTTGTTGTCTCCTGTGGACACCGTTCTTCTTTGTACCTCTTTTCTCTCATACCTGCTTTGCAGCATTGACTATTAAGCCACCAAATGGAGAGCACACCACCACAGACACAAGATCCAACCAGGCAGCCTTACACCAGCGCAAGCTGCCAGGAAAGGAGACCAGAAAGCACCACTTCCTCTACAGAGCAGCAGCCACAAGGCTGAAATACGTGGGATAAGCACTGCCGATAGCTCCACAATACTGCCATGGGCTGCAGGGAAAGGGCTGCAACAGCCACTGTGGACAGCTGGAACAGCCCGTAGCAGGAGGACATCACAACCTTAGCAGGGTGGGTCTGTTCCCTCCTCTGCAAGCAAGAAAGCAGAGAGCAGCCAGGGAGAGAGCAGTTTTCTTGACTCTGGCCCAGGTACTCACAACACAACAACAAGGAGTTTGCTGTGGACAACAGCTACTTCTCCCCTCTTCCAACACCAAGGGACTCCCTTCACACCTTCTTCAACCAGGGTGTCTCCTACCATGCAGATTCAGTGCCTTTATACCCCACACCAGTTTCATCTTGCAGAACCATGTCTGTTTCTGAGTTATTTATCACAAGCCTTCTCCTGGATTGCTTTTCTCAAAGAGAGTGACTTACCAAGATTCAGCCATTGCAGGGGAGCTAGGAGGAGATGGCTCCTGTTTTAAATACTGCTGTGCCTATGGGCACACCCTGACAAGGCACAAAGAAGAAGCAGCTGAGTTGCCTTCAGCCTCACACTGCAACAGGAGAAAGGAACAAGACAGGTAAGTTACTTCTATTAATGTGTGTGCGTGCCTCATTAGTGGCTCTGCAAAGACTATGCCCAGTGTCTAACCCAGTATAGAGCTAACTGAGTTTATCTTCTCAGGCTGCCACTATGATAGTCACTCAGGATTTTTAAGTATTTGCTTTTACAGGAAGAACATGTTTGTATTGGTAATCCCGAGCTCTCACAGCATTTTGGGGAAGGCCTGGGGGCAAGTGCCCAAGGGCTGTGAGGGGCCCCAGGTGTGTCCCTGGGAGCAGTGTGGGCAGGAGGTGGAGCTGGGCTCTGGAACACCAGAGCTCTGTTCTGTAGCTGGCTGGACTGCCCAAGCCAGTGGTGGGTAGCAAATGGCAAGAACCAGGCATCAACCACCCGAATGCGTTTGCTCTGGGTTGTGTTCAGACCTAAACACGGGTGCGGAGTCTTGGGCGCTCCATGTGATGGATTCCTCCCAGCTGGGTGTCACAGCCGTGCTGGAGCAGCGCTGAACTGGCACATGGGGTAAGTGACTGTCACTGGCAATCCGGCTACCAGCCTTCACCTTGGTGTTGACAGTGGAATGAGGCCAAGGTGTATATCCAGCTGTGCATTACGAGTCTCTGGTATAAAAAGTAGCCAAGAGCCTAACAAATTTGCATCCCACTGATTTAGGAGTTTGTATTTTACAGTGGGGGCTAGAATTGATGTGTGAGACTCGCTTAAGGGCCCAAGGGGAGCATGTTACTTTGAAGCAAATGCACAGGGTAATGATAGAACACACAGCCTACATAGGGAGAGGCTGTATGTTTTAAAACAAGCTATAAATAAATGTTTCAAGTTTACAGCCAATAATAACTAGACACATGACCGTGTGATACAACCTACCTGAGGCAGTGTCTTTGTGTATAAACCATTTTGTGTTTACGGTGTAGGTGCTGATTATAAATTGTCATGAAACTAGTTCATATAAAATAAATATTAGAGCATTCAAACTTGAATTAACTATTACAGAAATACCTGGGTGGAGTCCCAGGGGGACTGCATGTCACACTGACAGCGGGATCAAACAGATACAAAAAGGGAGTCAGAGAAGGCTTTTAGTTGGCTGCCACTTTGGGTGGTTATTCAAGGCTACCACTCAATAAATGCAGTTGTGTGTGGTGGTGTAGTCGTGCTGGACCTGCAGCAGTGCAAGTTTGTTGTCTTGATAGAGATGTATTAATGAAACAAGTGCAGTTTGAAATTCAAGAGTTGCACAGAAAGGAGACTGGGTAGCTTGCAGTAAGCAGAGGCAGCTGCAGCCTCAAATAAAGACCTGGAAAGTTTATGCAAGGGGATAAAGATGGAGAAAAAAGAATCTCTGAACAGTTGGAGGTTATATTAAACCCATCTCCAGAGTCCCAAGGCTCTCAGAGCATCTGACCACAGGATATAGGGGAGCATAGTGATGGGGAGTATGCATCACTGCTTGGATTCCATACCTGTGTATGGATTGAGGGAACTTTTGTCTGCTAGTGGGGTGGTCTGTCTGTGTTGCTGGCAGCTCAGCTGTTCCCAGTCCCAATTTACCATTTCAGTGACACAAGCTCTTAGGTGAGCACCGTGGCCAGGCCATGCACTTGTGTGGGAAGTACAGACTGGCAGCTTATTTAAGGCTGAAGTGACTTTCTGTTATTAGTGATTTTGGAGGTGCTGAAGAGAAGGTATGGAGCTGATCGCACAGACTGGGCCTTGGGAGATGATTAATTCCTTGCTCTGCTTTGACCACAACAGTCGTCTCAGAACCAGTGGGACATTGCCCACTGAGCAAAGGTGTGACTCGGCCCCAGAGAGAAAAGAAGTTGGAAACAAACCTTCTCCATTGTAGCAGCAAACTATTTTCTATTCACCCCAAAATTTGCTTCTGGGAGGAACAGCTGTTGTATCCTCATGCCAATGACACCTTCCATTTGCTTACAAGTTCCAAGTGTTAAGATCCAAGTAAACACCTTAACATGGGCACACAATGCCTGGAAGTGAATAGAGCCTGTGCAATCCAATAATTTATTAAACTTTCATCTTGTAAAGCCAGTTACAAATTAAAAAAGACAGAAGAAGGAATTCTGTAATAGAAATGAGCAAAATTACAACAAATAGTAGTGGGACTTATGTTTCAAGTGGGTTCAAGCTGCCTGCAGCGACCCAAGAGCCAGAACACAGAGCTAGTGCAGAGTTAGGACAGGGATAATTAAGCCTAGTCTGATACATTAGAGATTGAGCCAGTGTATGCAGTGTATACAAAGTGTTGCTTCTCAGCTTGCCTCTGCATTCGTATTCTCTCTCACCTGTGACCTGGTCAACTCTTTATTCCTCGTGACAACAAGGGGGTGTTTGTAGGATCCATCAGTGATGCTATTTAAGGCAAAACTCTAGTTGAAGGGATGATGGACAGCAGTGGCCACCCTCTTAGGCTGATCGTGTAGCAGGTGCGCAGAGTATTTGCACATGCTGCAGTGTAGTGGAAACGAGAGAGGAGCAGGGGTTATGTACAGTGTTTCTTCTTGTACTGTCACCCTCAAAACTAGTGTTCTGCGACACAGTATTAGTGATACGGCACATTTTGATGATGAACTGGAATGGAACCTGTTGCATACTGACTCCTACTTTTCTATGCAATTTCTGTTTCATAGCTAACAGGCATTAGCTGCTGCTACTTCAGAAATGGAGACAGCCAATTTTAAATGTGGAACAAGGCCCATATTACATACAGCTCTGCAGTTTCAGTAAGAAACAGAATGGGCCTTTCCATTCTGGGATCCCAAGACTAGACAAGGGTCATAGAAACGGCTCAATACCAGGTTTCTTGTTTTCTAATGCAATTAATTTATGGTGGGGCTGATACTGAATATTTTAAACAATTAAATCAACTTTCTGAAGTCAAGAGACTGAAAATGACTGTCATCTTTCATGGAGAAGAAAAAAATTCTGCTTCTTCAAATTGCAGATAGCTATAAAAACCGCCAAGCAGCAGTTGTTTTGGCAAAATAGCATTGTTTTCAAGTTCTGCTGAGGACTAAGGACCTAGAGAAGATTGGATGGGGATCCAGAGATTCAGTGATGCGAGCAGTTCTTGTTAAAAGTTGGGGTGGATGGAGGATTTGGCATCTGCTTACTGTAGTACAGAGGAAGTAAAAATCTTGCCTCTTACAATTTATCTAGGCACCTATTCACTCAGTAGGAAACAGTTCACTTCAAAGTTCAGGGATCCCAGTCATCCTAAAATCCCCCCTAAAAAAAGGATCTTAATGCAAGCAAGCTGCTTACCATAAACCTCCACCCTCCATCTCATACCTGGAGTTTGTGAAGAGCAGCTCTTGTGGAAATGCTACTAAAATGATCTCCCCTCCTGGGCTGTACAGGGGAACAGCCATCATTAATTTTTAGGCAACAGGTGCTGCTTGCAATGTGCCCAGAAAGGCACCTTATGGTCTATTTCAGTGAAGCTATTTCCAGAAATTTTCTCCTATACTGGAGTATTTAGTAGTTTAACTGAAAGTGCCACTTTTTACAGTCGTGTACCTGTGAACTTTTACTGGAAGGTAAACAACCACCTTGGGTGTTTTTATTTGTTTCTTTGTTTAGTCCTCTCTCACATAGGGTTTGACCTCTCTGTTGGACCACATGGCTTCAATTATACAAAGGCTTTTTCTTTTTAAGACCAGATCAGATCGTTAGTATATTCTAAAGAAAAAAAAAAAAACAAAACCCACAGTGATTTATATTTTAGATTTGTTTTCAAAATAAATAAAACAAATATTATTTCAGCAGACAGTGCTGTGATCACATGATCCCAGATGTCAGCATGTTCAAAATTCTTACGGAAGCTTAAGTCTGTCTCCTGTCCTGCAGAAATGATTCTTGTAAATTTTTCTGCCAGTATGACAGGTGATACTGAAAGCAGCAGAGAGGACACGGAGGAGGAGGAGGATGCTTCTGACTTTGCTTCTTTAAGGTACATCGTTCATCAAACAAGCAAGGGGAAAACAAGTTTTGGGTCATTAGTATTTAACAACAGTTGTTACTGTTTAATGTCTTTGGGCAGAGGTGCAAATCCTATGGTACTGTAGATGTCACTCTAGGTTTTAAATACAGTAGTCAGTTGAATTCTTAAAAAACATCTGTGCTACACTTGTGCTGGCAAGTTGCAAATACCCATGACTAAACTAGTGCCAGTTCATCCGTATCACCTAGTCCAGATGCTTGCGTGACTGTCCACACTGGTGGCTGATTTGACACTGCAGCGTTTCTTCACGATCATGTTGATGTATGCTTTCATGATCTTTATTATCTCACCCACCTGGGGAGAGAACACAGTAACAAAGCATAAGCACTTTGAAAACCTTGGTGCACTGAGGCATACAGGACATTTTGCTGAGAAGGATTCCCCTTGTCCAAAGTCAACACAATAAATTTTGCATGTTAGTACTAAATGTGAACGTGACAGTAAGAAGAGAAAGGCTTGACAAGTTTGTGCTCAGTTGTAGCAACACTTAAAAATATTTTTAGCTCAAAGAAAAGTGACTTCAATGCTACTAAATTTTGTTCATTTTTTAAGGTTTGTGAAACTCCCCATTGATCTACTGGAAAGGAATGAAAAAAAACCAGGCAAACTGAAGAGTGCCCAAAACTGGAAATTCTTGATGCACTGAATATGATTCAACCTCCTTCACTTTCTAACCAGCCTATTTTCTTTGTTCATCCCTGTATTCAAGAATAGGTACCCTGCCCTTTACACTTAAGCTCCCCTTCCTCTTTTCCCTTGGCTGTGTAGTCCATTAGTGAAGAGTTCTTGCATAGAAACCTGTTTATTTCTTGAAGCTTAATCGAAGTGGCTGTGTGCTTTCACGTACCTGGGAGGTTTCAAAGAACATTTCTCTCTCATCCACTGTAATTTTGAAGGTGTTGGGCTGTGGTGCTCCAAAGAAAACAATGTGCTCATACTGGAAAGTTTCTAGTGGTTTAGGATCCCCTCGTTTGTAGACAGACACATTCTCTGTGCTGACGCCAAGCCAGAGATCATTGGGGAAGCCACCCTCCTTGCACTGCAGAAAAAGAAACATGACCTTTTGCAAAAATGCAGTGGAGGATCAAATAATTTCCCCTTCAAGGAAAAGCCCTCTGTTTCTAGCTCTTGCAGGACATTTCAATTCAATACACAAACCAGGGCACCTGCAGAAGGTATGCTGGAGGCACTTTTGCTGCAAAGATTCAGAAGTGACTCGGCTGTGAGTCAAATACTAGTTGAGTAATAAATAATTTTAATAGCTAACAGATCTCATCAGATTTTAAAGTGATGTAGCAAGTCAGTATTCCACTTCTTATTTTACAGGTAATACAGTGAGTGCATGCAACTTCCCACAGTGATCCACCTAGGCAGCAACAGAAGTGACAGAACTGAACTGTGGATTCCAACTCTAGCAGGCTGAGCACAGTGCTGTACACGCCCCAGTCTGCACAGTTTCTGTTGTACTGCTGCAGAACAGGATTGCACCTTTTGCAGGCAAGGACAACAGAGCTTTGTTTTACTTTTGCTTTCACTATCCACACTTTCTTAAGCCCCTCTCTCCTCGCCCATTCCAACAAAGTAGGAATCCCTTGTCTTCCTTCCTTTACCAGGATGCCCCACTGTGCCTGCTGTGTGCTCTCTGTGTTGTAACTCTTGGGTATTGTGGTACTGCAGGCTTTCCTTGAGATTACTAAGGCAAAATGCATCCAGTTCTCAAATTTCCCTTCTGCCGCTGAGCACTGTGTTACACACAGCTCTGTCTGTTCTCCAGACTGATACCTCTCCGCAGCTGTGGTTACCCAAGTTTATTAACTGCTCACCTCAACATCAAAGAGGGTTGACCCATAACCTGGCCACTCCTTTACGATGGACATGTATTTCACCATGGCCTGATGCTGAGAGAGCCCCTGCAGCTTGGTCCATTTCTGTGTGATGCTTGCCCGAGCAGCTGAAAGCTCTTCTTTTACCCACATCTCCATCATCTGCTCCTCTTCTACCTTCTGCTTCTTTACAGACCCCGTCTTGAAGCTACGCTTCAAAGTCCCTTCAAGGAAGCTGGTCCGTCTCCTCTCCAGAGTGTGACCGGTACTGCTGCTGCTCTTTGTTGAGTGCAGTATTTTGGATTTCAGTCTGTTAACTGGGTAGATTCCATCAAGGGTCCAGCTTATTTTGGAATAATCTCCATGAAGATACTGCAGCCGCAGAGCTGCCAGACGCTGCAGAGTGTCCTCCGGCCCAGGAAAATGACCAGCTATAAGGCTTTCATGAGCCTACAAACAAAAAGTCCCCCAAACTCATTAGAAATCAAAAGCACACTTTAGTCACATCTGGATCCATGTACACATTCCTGTGGCATCTGCTGATCCCAGCAGGATAGACATAATTCAGGAGATCAGAGGAGACATTGTAACAAATATATCAAAGCCTGCAACAGGTTGATATGGAGGGAAGCCTGAACAGGACAGAGGTCTTTGAGGGGCTCCTATCCTGTAAAGTCCTACAATGAAGACCTTTTAGGTCTGGAATAGATGAGAGAGACCAGAATTGAGGCAATTTGGTTTTGTGCTGTACCAGCTATAGCTCCTGTGTGAAGCTTATACCAGAGTCATATATAATAAATTCAAGACTCTCAACCTCAGTTTCATTACACAAAAGCACCTCCCACCTCTTCCTCCTTCACCTGATGTCTCCACCAATCTCCTTGCTTCCCTTTGCCTGTTTCTCTGTGAAATCTCTTAATGGGGTTTTTTGCACATCATCTAATGTCTGGGTAACACCTACTCTCCAACTGTTACTCCTCTTTGCCAGTTAAAGCTGCGTAGACTGAAAGAGTTGTCAACAGGGAGTTTGGTACAACTGAGGCTCCACAGAGCACCATGATGTCGTTCCTGACTGTTTTCTAGACATTCTCTAGCTAACAATACTTGATGTTCATTTCAAGAAAGGAACCATGGTCTGAGTGATGTACATGCCATCCATTTGACTATCAGTGAGTTTGTCTTCATGACTCTGACTGCCATTAACAGAGATGCAGTAACTTTCTACAGCTATGATTTTCTGAGGCAAGGTCAGTGTTCCTTACAAGTAATAAAGATGGGACAAATCACACAGCTGGGTGCTCCAGTCAGTTTAGTTTTGCATCCCAGCTGCAAGGATCTTTCATACCAGTGTGATCTCTGATCTAGCTAGCATCATTGTGCTATGGAGTACAGTGACTTAAAAGAATAACAGACTACTCAGCAGATAAATATTGTCAACTACATTCTCTTTTCCTTTGTCTGCAGTACTTTTCTAGTGCCTCTCTGTTAATCAAAAGAAATTGCCCAAAAGATAGGTTTCATAGTTAGTTCTGGTAACACCCCAAGGATGTGCTGTTCTTGCAAGCTGATTCCCAGATAGACAGACTTTCTAGTTTTCTTTACATTTATGTTCTGCAAGCAGCTACTTTTAGTGATTCTCTTTAATCATTACCCAAATTTCTTTGCCTTCTAAAATTAAAGACCAATTTTTAAAAAATTAATTATCAGTAATCTTCACTTTTTTAAGCCTTTGCTTATTTTTCTTGCTTTTGTTCTAACACTCATCTTCCCTAGAAAACTTCACTGTCTATCTGCTCAGTAGATTCCAGGCAAAAATCCAACACACTAAATTCTTCTCTTAAAACCAGCATTCCCACTTCTAATGAAAGGTAAACCAGTTTTCTGTATCCTCGTGTGCTTCTGCCACCCTGGAAACCAAATCATGCTCCCAGAGTTAACTTACCTGCTCAAACATGAAGGCAAATTCCACCCCATCTTTGGGAACATTTTCAATATCCAAGAAGCAATAAAGCTTAAAATACAGTTGCCACTGTCCTTCCTCCTCTTCTTCTTCAGAGCCAGCAAGCCTGTAAGAAATAAAAGAAAATGAGAAGGGAAAAAAAAACAGTAAGGAGAAGTACAATGGTACTGTAATGTCCACAGTGCAACTAGAATCTGAAGGTAATCCTGGATTCTGAAATCCAGTGTTACATCCAGCTAGGAATTAAAGGTTTTATGAAACATACTTTTACCTCTCAAATTTGGCCAAGATATCAGCCACAATCACCCGACTCTCCACAGCACGGTCAACCTGCTGATTATGTTCAAAAAGTGCAAACATGTTCCGGCTGTCCTCCATTGCCAACCCTCGGATCAGCTTTTCAACCACCTGCAAAATAAGACACATCACATGTCGCTGTTGGGGCAGACACGACATGCAGAACTCACACACACTTCAGCTTTTTCAGGCTAAAAAAGTGTTTATTCTATGAAGCTAGCGCTATTTATACACTTTTGTATGTTTATTAATCAGGCTACGTGTTCATTGGGTCTCTAACTGCTACAGTACATCTATTGGTCATCTATAACATAAGTGGTCAGGCATTCAGAAAAACACCAGGTGCAGCCTTGTTGCTGTTTTCTCTCCCTCGTGTTTGGGTTCCTTCTACTAAGTTTCTCACAGACAGGCTGTCATGTCGGAATCAGACATACTGTCAGGCCTGCTGTTACTTCCACAATCACACAGTAGGCATCACTCCCCCTTTCACAATAAAGAATCAGTACCTCTTCAGGACACCTATCATTTCACACATCTCCATCACATTTCTCCCTTTATTATCGTATTTTCAGATTAAAGAATTCTAACCCTAAAAGATCACTCCCTGCAATGAAGTCATCATTTGTATTTGATCGTCCCTGCTTTTCTTCTCTGAATCTTTTCAATCTTCACTACCCTTTCAAGGCTGGGGGAGTTAGAATTCTGCACAAGATATAGGCACATACTGGATTCAGATGTCATGATGACATTCTCAGTTCCTCTAGTAACAATTCCACTTTTTCTTCTATTTAGCACTAATGTTTTCACAGACATGACTACTGCAACCTGGAATCCTGCTTCTGACCTGCTAATGATTAAGTTACTGGTAGAATACCCCTCTCAGAAGGATTCCATTATGAACTGGAATCTCTCCTTGTCCAGAAAACTCTATTTAGCAAGTCTTCAGACAAAGGGCAGAACACCAGAAGTGTTTAGATTTTGCAGCACAGTTGTCAGGTGATAGTCTACAACCTGGGCACTGGCCTTGTAGAATAAGCTGAACTTTCCTCAAAGATACAGCAAAAAAGTTGTAATTAAAAAAAAAAAAAAAAAAAAAAAAAAAAAAAAAAACAAAAAAAAAAGAGAGAGAGAGAGAGAAATTGGAAATGAAGGGGAAAATGGTGTCCCTTCAACATATCCACTCTCCAGACACAGATGTGCTCACATCTGGTTAATGCTACTCATGCATTACCTCCCCGGCGCTGGTGTGGGAGTTGATGGTTATTTTGCAGGAGCCACCACCATGGCAATACACTGTCGTGGTCATTTCCTCACGGGTCAGAAGTGCCTGTATTTCCTCCTGGGAGGGCACAAACTCCCTCGTCTTTGTTCTCTTCAGGGAATCGCCTATGAACTGTGCATATCTGTCTATTTCTGAGTCTGGAAAGAGGTCTTTTACCCTAATTGTAAAGAGAAGCAAAAAACTCCCATTACAAAGTAAACAACAAATTACCCTAAAAATTAAGACTACTGCAATTAAAGAGTTTGGTAAAGAGGCTGATGTCAAGTGCAACCACACAAAACCCAAGCTTATTTCCTAAACCACACAATCTGCTTTTACTAGTCATTTCGAAGTAACTTCAGTGGCATTTCTCAGCAATGCATGAAATAAGCAGTTCAAATTTTCAGGAGTTTAGTGACAGCTGAAGATAGTGGGATTGACTATCTCAATTTACAAAACTGAGAATAGAAACTATGAAATCAAATGCAAACCTTTTTCATTTATTAATGTTTTTGGTTTTTTTTGATTTACTGGCTGTGTTTGAGCCAGTTTTACAGTATGTCTGAGAACTAAGAAGATAGAAAGCAGATGCCTGTACACGGTTCTCTTCCCTCCAAGGCCAACAGGTTCAAGTATAACATTATCTGCAACTCCAGTGATAAAACAATGAAATGGCTACATGGAGTATTCTTCAGCATCTCTTAGACCCAGGCCCTGGCTGTAGGTATTTGGTGTATTGACACAAATCTCATCTCACTCTTTCCTAGCCTGGAAGAAATCAAATAGATTTTGTTGATCTTTTTCATCATGAAGAATGGAGTGAGGCTACATGGCTGCAGCTCAGCCCCAGTGCAGACTGCTTTGTAAAGCTGCATTAGATGCTGAAGATGACTTGGGAAGAAATGTAACTGATTTAGTTCATAAAAATGGGAGGTTAAAACAGATTAAAAATAAAAATTGCAAGCATTATGTGCTTAGTTAAACCAATCATGAAAAATCATAAATTGGATTTACAGTATCTCTCCTGGTATGCTTTCTGCCTGTGCCAGCTGCAAGGTAGTACATAGTTCCATGAGTATGAAAGTACAGTCCTCACGTTTCCTGCAGGCTGATAATGTTTATATGTACATTAGTAAGCAGCAGGTCATCAGCTGTAAACCCAGTGCAACAGAGTCTCATAGTATTCTGTTTGGGGAACTTACATTCCACATCCTCTTGACACAACAGATGGGTGGCAAGGGGGGGAGTCTGAAAACACAGTGGTGTTTCTGGTGGCAAGACTGTGCAAAGGCAGGAGGCTGGAACACCAGAGGAAGATGTTTGCACAGCAAGAGGGTGAGACAGGTAACTACAACAGGCAGCGGAAGATCAGCAGAGTAAAAGGAAACGGGCTGCAAATGAAAGGAACATTTACCTTCGGAGGTGGAACTTGAGGTAGCGCAGGATCCCTCTGCTGGGCAGGAAAGTGCAGCTCATACAGGTCATCAGCTGCCAGTGGTGCAGGTTCCCAGTACTGTTGGGATGTGGCATGTGGTTGGTTTGCTTGATGAGCTGACAGTACACCTCATCACGAAGGGGCTTTAAATCATGGCAGGTCTGCAGGATGCCTTGGATAATGGGTATGGGGTCAGACACTGTCTCGATTTCCTGAAGGGAGTTAAAGATCTTCACTGCTTCATCCTGTAAGCTGCTGTACCCCTTCTCTTGTTGCACTGGGGAACAATCACAAAGGTGACAAGAGGTGAGCATCTCCCTCATTTTCTACTGGCCCAGCAGCACTACAATCAACTGTACTAATCTGTCACAGAAGAACAGCAACCTGAGCATTAGCTCATATCCTGAAATTAAATTTATACTTGAAGTTCATTAATGCTTCCTCTCTGAATGTTCAAATGCAGTTTTAATTAGTATTTGCCAACATCTGATTTGGCACCACTGCCAATCCATTTCTGGATATACTGTGCAGAAAAGCAGAGTAATGTTCTTAAGGGAAATGAGCACTGAAATCTAGTTCAGCCTTCAGTGTCTGCAACTTAGGTATCGGAATGCAGCCACTGAAGCCTGACTTGTGTAATTCCAAAATTCTGTGTTGTGCCTGTATTAGCTTTGACCCCTGTGCCAACACAGAACTTAGGCAAATTGCTGTACCACTAATGCAACTTATACCTATTGTTTAGATTTAAAATGCTTAGATCAAAACTTGAGTTTTTTGAGCACCTAAATGTCTGCTTTTTGAACTGCTCGGACACGTGTGTTACCATTCAGACGCAGGCTTGCATTCTCCTTTGCGTATCTCTGGGGCTTTAGGTCCTTCTGAATCTCCTGTACAGCCATTGCTTCCCCAGTGGCCATGTATTAACTGTACCATACAAAGACACAGCTCTATACAGTAAGTTCCACAGTGTAAGTGCTTGCTCTGTAATTTTTTTGTATTTCAGAAATTTTTTTTCTGTGCTTTTAATCTGCCATGTAATTGGATCCTTGTGACAGACAGCAAGCAGCTAATACACCCTTTCACTTTCTCCTTGACAATATTCTGCCCCTAAAAACTTCACTTTGAGGCTGAAGAATCCTGGCTCTCTATTAAGTTGCTTCATTTTAGGCAAGTTCTTCTGTGCATTTGATCATCTTTGGGTAGGTTTTTACGTCTCCTATATCTTTGATGAGGTGTAGAAGGCAAAACTGTATCCTGTACTCAAGATGCAGGTGCATGATGTATCAACATATCTGCACAAAGACTTTATTTTTCCTTTTTTAAGCTTTCAAAACCTTACATTAGCTGTTTTGTTTCTGTACTCACCACTAGAGTTGAAATTTTCATAAAGCTATGTAAATTGATGTTCACTTTCCTAAGCACAGCTAGATCACTACCTATGTGGCAGACTGTTTTTCCCATATACACTGCTTTGATTGAAATTAATTTCTTAAAAGATTCTGTAGCTCAGTCACTCCACATGAGAAATTCTTCTATAGTTCATCACCAGCTTTCAGTTTTAATATGTCAAACAGTCTGTAATCATCAGCAAATCACTTTGGTTTTCTGGTGGCCCATCACTCTAGCTCTTTTACGTTTCTGATGCATTTGAAAAAAAGGATTCATTTAGTCTGGTTTTACAGCAGCTTCTGTGGAAATACTACCCCACTGCCAGCTGCAAGATGTATTCCTGTTGCAGTATTTCCACTGGAGCCACTCACAACCCAGTTGTGGCTAAAGGATGACAGGCTGCATGTCCCCTGGATGGATGATAAAGTATCTGCTCCCATTTACTTTAAGATTCAGTGTTCCCATGATAAGATGCAGTGGACACAGAACACACTCCAGAGAAGAAAGGGAGAGAGAAAGGTACTGCTCCCTCCCTGAACCCTGTGGGCTACACTGCCCCAGACAGACTTCACCTGCACAGAGAGAGCTTACAGGCCCATTTTGTGGTGCTCAGGCTCCTCACTGACCCTCCCAATGTGAGTGGATGCTGTCACCTGGGTAGAATACTTACAGTTGACACTAACATCTCCATATGGTAGTGGGAGCAGTGGGGAATGCAAGGGGTGCTGGGTGTATCGCAAGATTGGGTTCCTCCTATACGTCTGTTCCACTACTTCCAAGTTTGTGCTGTTTTCCTGGCAAAAAAAGAAATAATAATTATCCTCAAATAGGCTCAGTCCTTTGCAGGATGCCCTTATACATTTAGGTTCAAGCTCAACCACCTTTGTCTAAATTTCTGGAGGTGCCTAGGGGTACTAAGCAATCAAAGCATAATCCATATCTAAAATTACCCTGTATATTATTTCTGAAAATTAAACACAAGAATAGCCATGCTACATCATCCCACAGGTCACCAAGCACAGAATCTTGCCTTCAAGCGTGGCTTGCGTAACATATATGGCATGAGCCCTCTCTCCTATATCCTTCAACCTTTTAACAGGACAGGACTTTCTGACCACAGATCAACCATTTTCAGTACGTTAAGAATGAGCCTGTTCTCAACTTGTCGGGTACTACATGTGTTTACAGAATGAACAACCAAAATGCTCCATGGTGTTCAAAATCTGGGCCTGTCACTATCATACACACTGGATCACATTCTTCTGCATTTTGTCCTATGCTCCTTCCCTAACAATACGTAATGTTCCATTTGTCCTTGAACCCTGAGCTGAAGTTTTCCAAGATCCTCTACAATCACTCCCCGCTCTTTCTTCCTAAATCCGAACCAGCTAATTGCATCTAGTTTAGAGGTCATCACAAACACATTTCTTCCAAAATATGCTTTGGTGTGTCTTCTTAAATGATTCTAGGTTTATTTGCCAAAGTTTCTGGCAAGTTTCTTCTCAAAAATTACTCCTGTGGTACAATTTCTGCTGTTTTGAAGGATATTGTCTTTCCACCCTTTACTGTGATATTTAACCACACAAGCCTAAGGCATGAAGAGAACTTCAGGGTACATCAAAGTCAGATGGTTGGCAGGAATGGATTTTTTTGTATTTGTGTGGAGAATGCTTAGGAGCGGAAAGAAGAGAGCAGAGATTTGCAAATACTTGAGGGTGTAGTTCTGCATGCAATTTTTAATTGCACAGAGTCATAGTCTAGAATTATGCAGATCAGTTAACAAAGTAAAATTCATGTAATACTTGATTTTTTTTGTTGCACAGTTGTTTAAGTTTATTTTTTTACTCTTTTTTCCCTTAAGACAGCAACCCCATTTTTTTCCACATTCTCATTCTGACTGGGTTAGGCCAGTGGTGGTCTGGCTGCTCCAAACTCACATGGGAATTAGCAGGATGCCACCTACCCTGATGTCACGAATGAGTTGCTGTGTAGGTGTTTCTATGGGAACTTTGCTGTCAATGACACCCTGAATGGCAGAGGCCCAGCGCATGGCTTCATTCAGCAGCTTCGTGTACAGTCTGTATGAGTGCTTTCGTCCATGGACTATGATGTTCCAGTAGCCTGTGGAGAAACAAAGGTGGAAACAAAGCTGGAAGGTGAAACTGGCTTCCATATTCTGTAGCTGACTAGAAGTTAGCAAATGTGACATCCACCTACAAGAAGGGCCAGAAGGACCATCTGGGGAACTACAGGTCCGTCAGTCCGGGCTCGATACCAGGGAAGGTTACGGAGCAGATCATCTTGGGTGTCAAAGGAGAGCAATGGAGCTAGAGAAGGGTCTGGAGCACAAGTTCTCCGAGAAGTGGCTGAGGGAGCTAGGGGTGTTTAGCTTGGAGGAAATAAGGCTCAGGGGGCACCTTATTACTATCCACAACTACCTGAAAGGAGGCTGTAGCCAGGTGGGGGGTCTATCCCTTCACCCAAGTAATGAGTGATAGGACAAGAAGAAAGGGCTGTCAACAGACTGTCCAGGAAAGTGGTTGAGTCACCATTCCTGGAGGCATTTAAAAAATGTGCAGATGTGGCACTTAGGGACATGGCTTAGTGGTGGACTTGACAATGTTAGACTAATGGTTGGACTTGATTATTAAGAGATCATTGATTCTCTTTTTGCCTGTAGCTTGTGGCTGATGAAAACCCTTGCTGCTTTGATAGCAATATATGGTGTGTCTGGTTAAAATCCACTACACAGACATTAACATCCCCATTCCCAAAACATATTTATCAATAGGAAAGTCCCAATCCAGACTGGTACAAAGACAGCTTTCCAAGATGCAAGCCTCTTGCAGTGTAACCTGACTATTTGCCCGCGAACCAGGCAGCTCCCTTTCACGGACAGCATTTGGGCTACACTGTCCTGTAAATCACTTGGAAAATGACCACTCTACACAGACCACCCAGATTGCCAAATCAGTTCTCAGAACTTTTAAAAATATGTGTTTGACAACCTGAGAGAACATGTCAAGGCAATGGCAATTCTATCTGCTAAAGGCAGCCCTAGACATCATCTGATACCAAAAATGTGGACAATTTCTTATGAATGGGCAGAATAAATTTCCTCTCATTTCACTTTACTAAATACTTCCAGCTTCCAGCCCCTTTAAAAGGTAACCCAAGCAACTCCAGTACTCCAATGTCCAGTATTTCAAGTTTTTTTCTAAGGTTCACAATCTTTGTAAGGGGGATTCACCCTTTACCCCATAACCTGGATTCCTTTCCAAACTCCTAAGAAAGGCAATCAGAAGTCTGTCATGTTGCACAGAAAGCAAACACAGGCCTTTGTCATCTTTTGTTTCTATCAAGCTGAGTGATGCTATAACAAAGCCTTACAGTGTATGGGATGGCTGCTATTTAAGAGGTTAACACTGACCCCAGAGAGAAATGTAGGTCATGCTAGAAGGTGACAGTTCTGGAGGTGTACCAATAATTAGTATCAACTACAGGAACTCACACCTGTTACCCTGCTTGGAGAACACTAAGATAAGTAAGCAATGACTCTACTCAGCGAGAAACACCATCACTGTGTATCTCTGTCAGGTGTGAGGCACTTACAGTCACTTGCACACTATTCTCTGGCTCTTTGCAAATCTCTCACAGTTTCCATGGGCGGAGATGTTTGCAGCCAGACACAAAGCCTCAGACGACACCAAGATAACTTTCTCAAGATAGCTTTCTCAACACGACACACCACTGCAGTCCTACACCATCCCCTCTTTGGGAACTGCACACCTGGAGTCAGCTCTTTACTGCTTGCTCCCCTCTCACCTGTGTCTTTGAAGACCCTCTCATCAGGCTGCACCACGGAGCAGAGGCTGTTGAGCACGAGCGTCCCGAGCTTGGCAGCCGTGCGCTCAGACGACTTGTAGTAGTCGAGGGCAGTGTTTGTCAGAACAAACCAGCGCTTCTTCATCTTCAGAGAGGACATCTTGTTGCTGCTCTGAACCTCCTTATGAAGCCAGCCTAGCACAGAAACGCAAACATGTCATTACATGCATCTCTTGCTCCCATGGTCAGGACAAATAATTTCACTGTCATTTTAGATTTGTCACAAAATAAAGAAAAAAAAAAAGATTAAGAAAATTCAATACTTTAACAGAAAAAAATTACAGCCTGCATTGCTAAAGCTGTCAAAAAGATAGTTTTCTGCTCAGAGGTGTAAAAAGCAATGTCCACGCACAAGGCAAAATGTTCAAAAAATGTGGGACTGAACCAAGAGGCTCCATATAAAGAGAAGACAGAGATAGACCTTCCTGAATATATGCCTTTGTGGCTATACTGCTGTCACACAGCCATCTTATTATGAAGAGCAGAGCATACACTGACTTTGCAAAGATCATTCCTTTTTAACTAATAAACAACACCAGACAAAAGGAACTGCTGCCTTGCAATTAAGTATTTTGAAGTCAAGGTACTCAGACTGTTGTCTGATAGTCTCCTTCATATCATTCAATCTCCTTGAAATTTTTACAACTAGGGTTGAAGGCTTTTGCCACATTTTGGTGACCCTTTTCTTCCTTCTGCCTTGCCATGACCACTCTCAGACCTTTATTCCTTCATAGACATTTCTGGAAGATGCAAGGCAATTTGCTCATGCATTTGCTTTCCACAGACTGGATCACGAGTGTCTTCATACATTTAAGACCATGTAATGAGCTCAAAGTATAGAGGAAATTTAAAAATATTTAAGATAAATGGGGGAATATTTTGCAATATATATGTGATCCCTACTCATGCTCTGCCATCTTCAACTAAGCTCTGACTAAAGATGTAATTTAAACCTTTTGCTCAACCTCAGAGAATTTTTCTCACCTCACTATGTCTGCCATAACCAGGTTAGTTAGTTTAGCTGAAGACAGCAACAATCCCACAAAGATCCCTCTCCCTCCCTCTCTACATGACAGGTGTCAGAAGGAACCAAGCTGACAACAAAAGCCACAGTGTCATGTTATATCCCATCTAAGCCAGCTGCTCCTCATCAGCAGCCACGCTCCTTCCTATTCCCTGATGGCAGTTGCTGGACGTGTTTAAATAGGCTAGAACTAACATCAGAAAATGAAACATATGAAGTACTTATTTTTTTCCACCTTGCAGGGAATTACATAAGAGCCAGGGCTAGCACACATGTGACATGGCAAGCAGCAGGCAGGAAGGTGGAGGAGGGCAGAGAATGACAGTTTTTGGGGAGCAGCTAACCCTAGATCAAGTTCACAACAATCAATCTCCCTGACAGATTATAAGCAGCAGATGAGTTTCACATGTAATTGCATGTATTTGCTTTCACCTCTCACAAGGAATTCCTGGCCATCGACCTTGGATTCGCCTTTCGGTTTCTGCAGCAGGGAGATCCAGTGATGCATCTCCTCAGGAGTGTCGCTGTTGCAGTGAATCACGCGATTGGCTGTGATGATCACAAAAGAATTTGGTCTGCCAGAAAACAAAAGCACTAAAATTAGTCATAACCGTGCAAATAACTCACAGCACACCCGAAGTCATTTTACCTTCCCATAAACAGAGAATTTGAAAAGTAGAATGCAAGTATGAAGCAAAAGGTGCAATCAACCTCTGCTAGAAAAATGCATAAACCTATGCAAGATAAAAATAAGCTGCATAAAAATGTTGGTTGAGAATAAGCATTCTCCTCAGAACTTGTTTAACATTGCTTCAAACACTGATATTCCAGAAAAGCATACCTCACCACATACATAAACAAGTTATGACTGTTCAGCTTACTATCTGTTCCTAGTTTTCACTGGTACACAGATTAATCATGAGGAGTACAGGCTGAGAACTGCCTAAAACGTTTTGATCAATGAACTCTTAGTTCACTTCTGAAATGCATTTTCTAAACTAGTAACTACAAAGTCCTAGCAACCTGAGTGAGGAAAAAAAAACCCAGACCACAGAGGTAAGTAACTTAATAGCTAATATTTTACTTCAGCACTGTGGTAAGTATCTTTGCCCTGGCTGAACCTGTTAGTATGTGGGAAATAATTAAATGTTAACATAAAGTGATACGAAATGTCCCATCATCTCTTCTCTGAAACTAACTAAATAAAGGTCTGTGCTCTGTTGCATGGCAAAGATATCAAGAATAATACAGATTTCTAAATTCATCTATTATTCTTCCACAATGCTGTTTCTTTCCCCTAAATTTAAAAGATTAACTCAAAATTACTCTGTTGAAAAAATGGAAGTGTTACTTTTGCCGGACATATTTGATCAGTGCTGATAACAGGTAATACTATAATTTTTTAGCACTGAGATTATGCTGTTTTCACTTTTAGGAGTTGAAGGAGAAACTTTGACTCAAAGGCAATACATATATGGACTTCATGCCAGTGAAGTGACATTGCTTGAAACAAGCTAAAGGTTTATTTGTTTGGAGAAAAAGATCTATGAGTTCAAACAAATACAAACCCCGAAAGAAACCTGGACCTACCCACAAAAATACGGCAAGGAGTTTCTGATTTAAGAGATGGTCAGACTGCTGTACGTACCTATCAGGATTGTCTGAGGCACAGACAGAGTCAATAAGCCCAACATCCAGGGTTCCCTGTAGAGCGAAGAAGACACAGATTGCATTTTACATTACAGGCGTCCTCCTTTGTGAATAGGATTGGAATTGAAACCATTCTTCTGAATTCCAATAGCTTGAGTAGAAATGAACATACGAGAAATGCACAAGTGAGTCATCTTTGCTCCCTAAACAGTGTAAGATGTGCAAGGGCTCCACAGGACTGGGGGAAAAACAGTTACAAGTTTCCAGAGAGTATTATGAAAGTCTGAAATAACCTTAGCTATTATCTCTGTACTGGCAAAATACATAAATACACTGTTCTTCCCAACTGCTATCTTCTGTCTGGAATAACTGTGACCCAGACTAGTCCCATCCAAAGACTTTTTATCTGCATGAGGCAGCCTCCCTCTTCTCCTCCAACCAAAAAGAGCTATCCACCACAACCACCATGTTCCCCACTGCTTACCCTCTTTGCTATCAGCTTTGCTGTTTCTTTCTAATTACTGTCCAACTTTCTCATACTGCTCATGAAGTACAGCACTGCATGTGGTGGAAAAACATGCACAAATAGTTAAACACAGAGGGCTCCAAGCATGCCCACAGGCTGGTTGCACAGTAACTCACCACAGCATTCTTTGGATTGGCCTGTTCATCCTGCATTTCCCTCAGCTGCTGTGCTGTAGCGCTGTGTACTCGGCTCAGGACATTAAACCAACCACTGCCAATCAAAACAGAATCAGAATTAAACTTTTGGTAGTGAAAACTGGCTCAAGAACATGATCAAGGAACCTGGAAAGATGCCACTGGGAAAACTTCTTCATTCACAATTTCCTGAGTACTATGTCACAAAATATCTCTTGGGCTGATCATACCAGATTCTAATGTCTTCCTTCCTCCTTACTTATCCATGAAAATTCTGTGCACGTTCTTCAACCCACTGACAGCTGCTCCTGCAAAATCCAGTTTTCTACTTGTTATTCAAGGAACTCTAAGTAGGCAGTGGCTTTACAGGGAGCCCATGCCAGCAGACTGAGAAGAGCATACAGCACTCGTAAAAACAGGGTTAGTTGGGAATCTTCCTGGACTAGAGTCTTAGAGACGCCTGGGAGCCTGCTTGGTTAGTCTCCCTCAGATCTGCTAATAAACTTGAAAGTCATATGGCTGGCAATTAATCATGGGTCTGTTTATAAGTGAATTTGGAGCTAAGTATTTTGTCTGTGAAAGGGTTTCTCTTACAGACATATCTGGAGGCTAATCACTGCTGCAGAAAAAGCAGATTCTTATCTGCAGCTTCCAGTGAGATCAGCAAACATCTATACTTCATGGAGGATTCTCAAACTGGATACTCTGTGACATCTGCTAATCTGCCCTTTGCTACTGCAAGCGTTGGTGCTTTCTTATCCCTCAGAACAGAGACTGATAGGGCACAGACAGAGGCCACATTTGGTTTACACTTGTGCTAACAATTCTGCAGTGTTATCTTACGGTATGCCTACTGCAGTTGTGGAAGTTCTGGGTTAAGAAGTTATTGTTCCTTCCACTACTGCTCCCCTAAATTTGCCTGTTTCTTGTCCATGTTGCTGTTCTTCAGTCTATTTCTGTTAAATTGTAATTCTTCCCCCTTTCTCTCCATACACCAAACAAAATAATAATATTGCCTAAATAACTTCACAGAATCAGCAGATCAGAGAAACAGGTATACTGTCAGGGCTGAGAGAGCAGAAACCTTGGTAAAAGCAGTAAAAGAGGGAAGACATGAGTGGCTGGGGACAGTAACCTCTTAACTGGGCTTTGCATAGCCAGGACAGGTTGTCCAACCTGCCCTTAAACAACCGATTCCCACTGTCTGGCCAGGATGCCAAGAAGGAAGGACATGAGTCACTTGTTTGCTTTGCACTGGGAAGATTTTATCAGATGACACTACAGACACTGATAAGCTGCAGCCTTTTTTCTGTCTCCTGGACAAAACCCAGCTGCTCTCGCAATCATTTACAGACAACATGAATAGACTTTTTGTTTGATTCAAGATTCCATTAAATAAATAAATCAGCTATTAGATGTTCCAGTTTATATTAAGGTTTGTGTGTCTGCTGAAGTAACCCTTGAATTCAGCATGCTCACAGCCACATGAGAAGTTGGCAGTCCTGTGTCTGGCAGGCTGAACCACAACCTTGGTAGATGTAACATCAAGTCCCCGAAGTAGGTGTGGTACATCCCAGGAAGCACGAAATGACACTGTGGAACAAATCTCCCCTTTTCTCCAGCAAAAGGGAATTGACTGCATTTCTCAAACTCTCCCATGAGTACCTGGGTCAGACCTGCACTGAATGAACAAACCTAACAAAACTCCCTGTTGTACCTGGCATCTTCTGGTGACTCTGCAACAATGTGGTAAACTCGGTCTTCTGTCACAATGTCCAAGGCATTCTCCTTTTCATGAATATCCACAATCTCTCTGGAACACAAGAAAGCACAAGAGCCAAAGCTAAAAACCTTTCACAGGCCTGAATTCCATCTGGTCGACTCTTTCACATCATACCCTTCACCACACAGAGGGGAAATCACTTGTTTAGATGGTTTTTAACTCTGACAGAAATACAAAATTCAGCCAATATACATCAAGATGTTTAAAAAGATTTGTACAGTTAAAAACCAAAGCTTAAGTCATTACAAGGATTTTCGAGACACCAGGAGACTAAATGGAAGAAGAGATAACAGGGAGGTTGATACAGAGATCTGTTTACAAAGGCAGGTGTGCCATTCTTTTTGGCACCTTACAGGTCCACATAATGCTAATAGGTGACCAGTCTGTCCTTTCTTACAGCAGGAGCTGAGGAATTGACTATGGCAGCAGAAAGAGCATTCAGGACTGAGGAAAAGGCACAGTACATGCTTCCAAATTCTAATCCCGCTGTGAGCTTCATAATACCTCAGCGAAATGCCTGGAGAAGCCAGAAAACAGATGGAGTCTGGGTAGGAGAGAATGCATGGGGTATGTACTTAATTAGCCCCTCCTGGTCTGGCTCCATCCATGGCTTGGAAAGAGCTTCTGCTGATTACGAAATGCAAGACTGGCAAAAGAACTACCAAGTAATTGCAGACTCCCTCCAGAGTAAAACTAGATGCTGTAATTGTCTTTTCCTTCGTTTCTGATTCCCCAAGCACCATGGGAGATACACAGGCCAATGAACCCTGGACCATTCACGACTGATTTAGAGAGCAAATACTAGGGATCAAAGGGATTTAATTTTGCACTCACTTTGCCCTTCTGATATCAATAGTCCCCTTCAGCTTTTCCTCACTATCATTCTCAAAGTACATCAGCTTGGATTCTCGAAGCACAAACCAGCGGCGCTTCCAGTTGCGGCGTGAAAGTGTTGACATTCCCCCGCCTTTTTTGTAGAGCCAGCCTGACTTCAGGGCCTCCTGCTTGGTGCGGAACCACATGAAGGCCTCGTTCTTCAGGACACACCAGCGTCGCCGCCACGGGTTCATGAGACCTCCTGCAAAGCGAGGGAGCAAAATTTCAGCAGACGTGCAACAGGGGTCATGCTTCCATTCAGATCCTGCTCCTGGGCAGGAGTAGCTGCCACTTCAGTTCCTACATGAAACAAAGGAACTGAAGGGGACAAAGTTGTGCTTAACTTCAGACACAGAAAAAACAGAACAAAACTAGTGAAACAAAAGCAAAATACAGAAATATATACACTACTCAAGTATTTTTGTTCTGACTTCAGTTTCGTAGCTGAGAACGAGTCATTTAAGCCCACACCAAGCAGGCAAGTAGGTCTCAGTGGCAAACATATCCCTGAGACTCAGCTCTTATCTCTTTATTTGTTGTTTTAAATGAGAAGAAGAAAAAAGGAGAATAAATTGAGAATGAAGAGTAAATAAAGATGATGATTCTGGACAAACAGAGCAGGAAAGCAGGTTTCCTGGATCCCATCCATCCATGGTTTTGGCAAAATCCATTTACCTTTCATGTAGAGATAACTGTGAAAATAGGGCGGCCCTGAGCCATTGAAGATAGTGACTCGTCCATTACAAAACTCCTCATCTGTATCAATGTAAACATCCACTTCTTCTTCACTGTCCAGAAACTAAAGAAAAAAGAAGAGATATAGGCTACTTGGGTTCTCCTGGTCACAGGAGGACTGAAGCAATTAACAGGGTTAGAGAAGTCACATGATCAGAAGGTGCAAAACTATACATAGGCCCTTTGCTGAAAAAGCACTACGGTAAAAGTAGAGGCTTGACAGCTTATCCATTAATGCCTAAAGCAAGAGCACAGAATTTTCATACCTGAAAGGAGAGCAGCGGACATGGCTAGAAAGCTCCAGTTCCCTGCAGTAACAAAACTTCCTGCTTTAAGACACAGCCCACCTTGCAAAATCTAATTTGATGGGATTGAGGGAATTTTTCATTTTGGAGAAGTCTTCTGATTTTTCTGGCAGAAAGGCCACAATGCCAGACGAGATGGAATAGCGATTTAAGCCCGGCAAGGAAAATACTTGCTTTGGGTTGATTAGGAAAAAAAGCACAGTCCAGGATAACTGAACCCTAAAAACATCAATCTGAATTACTGAAATAATAGAACTGAATTTACTCATCTCTGTTCTCCAACTAGATAAAGACCCTCAGCCATAAGAAAGTACTTCACACACAAAGTAATTTCCTTTACCTTAAAAACAACTTTGATTTGCTTTATTAATTTAACACTCATGAAGGCAGTTCCTTAGACTTTTTCCTTCCTCAAACGCATGTTGCTTCTTTTCATTTTCCCTTCTTTCTTCTTTTGTGCTCCTCTTCTGTCTCATCCCTAGTCAACTCTTTCATTCCCCCCCTTGGCATTAAGTTTCAAAAACCAAGTACTCTTGGAACAGCGGCTACTGCTGGAATCTTGCCTAGGCCGTGGTTATCTCCTCCTCTGGCTCACACTATGACAAAGTATCAGCTGGCTTTTTCACTAGTCTTACTCACTGATGAGCCCAACAAAACCCTCCAACTCCATCTTGCATTTTAAGAGGAATGGTAGAAACCGGCCTAAGCTGTGACAGAATGATTCATGACTTGAAGATTACCTGACAGTGATTTTCTGCCCACAGAGAAGGTACCTTTACTCATTTACCTTTACCTTTACTCAGACCAAATCATAAAAAATTCTGATGGCTGGCAGCTGACATTAGGGAAATACAAACAAGAAAATCATGCAACTTTTTAAGAAAAGTCACAATCTGTCATTGGAAAAGCATACTGAAGGAAGTAAATTGAATTCCTAAAAATAAAATTAAAATTCAATAGTTTTCTAAAAGATACTTTGTATTTCAAGTGTCTCTTCTCAGGATGTCATTTATTGGAAGTATTTTTGTGGCTGTCATTGACTTCACACCTGAACTCCTCACAATCTTATGTGTGCTTTGACATCCTGTTCTGTAAGGGGGTTTACCATTGCATTATTAAGTAGCTTGAGGGCACTCAGGCCTGAGGGCACTCAGGAAGTCCAGAGCCAGTGTGGGATCTAAGCTGAGATGCTTCAAGTGCAAGGCCAATAGCCCAGCTTTACCACCCTGTCATTGTCCCTGCAGCAGGAATAAAAATGGTTCAGTGATCTTGGTTGTGTGCACTGGGACCCAGCCCGATCAGCACAGTAATTTCTTCCAGCTTTAGAACAGCTTAACTTGTACACAGCAGCTGAAAAAAAACCCTCAACTCTGAACAGAACTAGAACAAGAGAAGTTTTAGCAACGGAGACAAATCAAACCCCAGCCTTTTCCATTTCTTCTTGTCACTGCACACTGGAACCTTAGGCCCCTTCTGTGAAATCTCTCTAAGGTAGAACATATACCTACAAAATACCAGTTGTCTGCTTTCCTTCCTCCTAAAGGGTGTTATATTAACAGATGGCAATGGAATCAATCTAAAACAGGTACATATGTACTAGCTTGTGTGCCAGCAGACACCAGACAATCAGAAGCCCTCTGGCCTTCAGCCTATGACTCTTCCCTTTTTGTCAAGCTGATTATTGATATAGGAGAGAGTTATATATTAGTGACTATACCCAGAGTGAGCAGGCACACAGTAAGAAGGCAAAGATGTTAGAAACATCAACAAAGTCACACTAACATCCAGAAAGGTGAAGGGAGGGATTCTCACCGAGTCCAGGCTGCCACGGTTGGAGTCCAGGCTGGTACCATGGGAGTGTCTCAGACCCTCCTCACCATTCAGAGGTTCAGCTGAGGCGTTACATGCATCTCCATAGCCATCAAACTCCTCATGGTCGTAGTCGGACTCCACATCTGGGGGGGAAGTGTAAATGGGCTCTCCCACCTCTCCACTGTTACTCCTCTGTGTATCGGAGACAGTGCTGTAAACACTTTCTGCTGGGTCAGATAGGGCTTTCTGCTCCTTGGGGCTACTGGTTCTCTCCACGGGCAGTCCTGGAGCAAGGACAGCCACTCCCACTTCCCTCTGGAGAGGCAAAAGGTTTGTGTCTGCTACTTCCTTTGAGTAGTTACTGCTGTTTCTGGTACCATGCTGATTTGAAACCACCAAACTGGAAGTTGGCCGTCCATCATCATCGGCATGAAAACCCTCATCGACTTCTTCTTCAGCCAGTGGTGCCACCAGGCTGCAGTCAATGTTGAGTGTCCCCTCACTAGAAAGTGAGCGCTCTAAGTTCTGCACACTTTCATCCAGATTGCCAAAATCCAGCAGCTCCAAGAATTCCTGGGCAACCCTTGATGCCTCTTTTTCTAATCTCTGTATCTCTTCTTCTCGCTGCCGATTGATTTCGTTCCTGGTGTCTTCCGAGATGACAGACATGTGATCCTCTTTCTGTTGCTGCAACTTTTCAATCTCCTTCTCCAGTCTTAAGATCTCCTCCATCTGACGTCTCTCTTCTTCTTGCAGGGGAATATTCACCTCCTCAGTGTTTACTCTTTCCACCTTAAAGAATTTATAACAGTGTTAAAGCTTTCTTCAACCTGTATGTGTTCCTTGCCTGGACCTTTCATTCTTCCTGTCTCCTGTGCTTGCCTTCTACTTACCATTTGCAGAAAGATGACTCCAAGCATCTTGCAATCATTCATGGTGTAAAAGCTAAAGGTAGAACTACTGGATCTTCAAGTACATCCTTTTTCCCAGCAATCTACCTCCTTTATGAATCACACAAAGAAGCTCACTGGGTTCAGTGAACTTTTAGAAGAGCCTCTCTATCTGCTGGTCATTGTACACTGCAATTTGGATAAAAGCAGCCTGAAAGTCCGTTCTCTCTTTTTGAACTCCCACACATATAGGAGAAAGCAAACTACATGTGAATACAAATATGCACAGACTGCTTAAGAGCTGAAGACTTCCCAGAAATTCATTAAGAGCTCTGGAAATTTCATTGTTTCCTGAAATGAGGATCTGACCATCAGAATCTGGGGCTGGAAGGGATATGTGCATGAAGCAGGACGGTATCCACTCAAACCACAGCCCAACAAAACTCCACCCAGAATTTCTTGGCATTCTTTAGCATCACTAGATGGCTGATGGCTGACTGCTGAAGACTCTTACCCTATTCTCCACACTGAAGTAACAGGAAATTTCTAGCAGATACATGGTAGTTGGAAGATGGAAGATAGTGGTAACTTTCACTGATGTTTAACTGTAAGATAAAGCCACCCTCTCCTCCACAGAGGATGTTGAAAACATACACGAGAGAAAAGATACATACATGAGAAAAAGCAAAAATAAATTCCAGTAGGATTTCATGTACTTCCTGATAGGACTTATGACAATGCAGTTAATACATTGGCCTGTTTAAGCCTTAGTCCTTGTTTTCTTTAGTTACCTTGTTGCTTGTTCTCTACTTGACTCTTACTTGTGGATGAATGCGTTTCTATGCTCTAATCTGTCATTTCTCTTGAACAAAGATGGTCTGAAACTGGGGAACAAGTAGTATAGGAAGGAAACCAATGACATACACAGCTATTTTCACACACCTCAGGGTAGGTGGTCTGCTCTTTGGTATGTCAAGTACCAACAATTAGATCAGTTACAAGGGGTTTATTTTAGCCATGGCAGCAGTTGGCTGCACTCTTATTTTGGCTGTTACAGGCAACAATCCAGCAAAACAGACTGTGTCACAGTGTAGCACATCACAAGGTTATCTAACAAGCTCAAGCAGTAGAGATAAAAAAAGGATGCTGCATGTTCAATATGGAAATTTTCAAAAAGAACCTATGCAAGCTCATACAAGAGCCTTGAAAAAAGCCCCACCTTGTTAACTCTATGCACCTCTGCCAAAGCCAAATGCCTGCAGGTTTTGCATGAACAAAGCCCATTTCCTAAACAGTGTTGCCACAATAACAGTATGAGTATCCAGGAAAAGTGGAGACAATGAAGGACTCTTCACAGATAATCACAAGAAAATATGTGAAAAGAATATCTGTGAAACTTACCTGGGCCACCTGCAGTAGGGCATTCAGTTGCTCCTTTTCTCTGTCAAAAAACAAGACATGACAGTCAGAGACAGACCTAGTTCTCCTACGTGAGGTTTTCAGAATTACATGGACACATCATCCCTCCATGAATAAGGTTAAAATGAGGTACTTGCTGTAAGACTGATTTAAAAGCTTTTGCAATTTAGTAAAAATCCAATTCTCTGTGGTAGGCATGACCTTTGTGGATATAACAGATTTTCCCCATGCACTTAACTTTCAGATCAATTAGGAAATTGGATTAGCTGGAACACACCAGGAAGGACATTGGAAACAGTGACAGAAAGACAAATCAGACTCATGATAAATGTAAACAGAATCTTCTGAAGTACTGTAAGTCTGTGAATATTGAGGTTGTATGTGTGTAATTGACAGATATCAGGAAACTGTGTTTGTTTTTTAAAAACAGAATTATTGCAATACCAGCACTGGATTTGTGTTTTGTTTCGCTTTTACTGTATTAAAGCCCCGACTTGCATAACTTCTCAGTGGCACGCAAAACCCAGTTTATTAGTGAAGACTGTAAGAGTCAGAGTTTGTCAGTAAACATGAGCAGAGGAAAAAAGCTATCCCACAGTGTTGCATCTCCACCCAAATCAAAAAGGTTGTACTCCAAAGAATGCTGTCACTGTGGCCAGTTTCTCCAGAGTGAGTACACTACAAGCAACTGAACCAGCAGACAGACAAATGCCAGGGTCAGGCTTAGGGAGCAGGAACAGGAATAGGATGCTGCAGGGTGGAAGAAAGTTACCACCACCAGTGGTAACTCTCAAATCTGTAATTCAACCCCAGGGAGAACAGGAGGGCAATGATATTTATTTGCCAGGCCTTGCAGATTTTCCCAGCCACATTCTAAACTACAGCTGCAAGTCACAGAGTCCTTAAAGCTCTCACTCTTGTGCTCGCTCTCTTAAACAAATCCAGGAAATATTTGTAAATGAAAGCTGACGTAAGTGAGATCCAGATGGTTCTAACTCTACTGAAAGATCCCTAGCAGTCATCATGAGTTAAACAACTGCCTTAAATGATAAGAGGGCCCAAAAGCACAACCATTTTAAAACAAATTAGTAATACCACCTGTAATCTACATACTAATTCCTGCAACTGTTCCTCACAGTTTTTAAACCTTCAGTATTTCTTGCTGATTTCTAGTCATCATCAACTGATCTACACTCTTCCTGAAATGTGATACCCAAAACTAGGGACAGTACTCCAAATGAAGTCTTACCAGTGTCAACTGGTACAGAAGTATCACCTCATCTTATAGAAACAATTTTGTTTGTAGAGAGCATTTGCTTTCTCCTCTCACACAGCATGACACTGGTGACACACTCAACTTAGCCTCCAGACCTTCCTCCTGCCGTTGAAGTAAGCATTCCTCCTCCGTTCCCTGTGCATTTGATTATTCCTAACTAAATCTGCGTACGTCTGTACCAGAAGATATCCTGTTTTTCAGATCCTTTCTTTAACTTGCCAAAATTATCTGAACTGTAGTCCTAGGCTATATGCCTACAGCCCCTCAGCAGATGTTTTTATCTGCAAATTTAATAAGGATATTCGTATTTCCTTGTCCAAATTCTTATGAAAACATTGCACAAGTACCATATCCAGCACAGATCATGGAAGAATCCCATTCAAGAGTTCTCTTCTATTTAACAAAAAGCTACTTTTGTTTATTAATTAAAATGCAGTAAAAACACAAATCCTGATCTTGCTTCACGTACTTTTTTCCAAAGCAAATTCTTTTAGCATCTTAGAGCATTGCCATAAAATATCAAAGTCCTTACCTACCTTTTACCTACCCAAACTCAAGTTACCTCTCCTCCATGGCTTTTCCCTGTCCACAAAACATGCCATAAGCTACCACAGAAGAAAACAGGTAACTTTAATGCTGTTTGTTCTTCAGAAATCCACATTGCCTTGACTCCTTTATCAAGCACTTAAAACTGTTTGATCATTTGTTTCAGTATCTTCCTGAAACTTGAGGTTAGGCTGACTGGTCCACAATTCCCTCATTCTTCTTTTTCCCATTTTAAAAGGGGGTCATTATTGTTTGGTGTTTTGCAGTTTTATGGAAACTCCACTACTATCCACAAAGGAGGAGAAAGAGAATAGCTACTGTTTTAAACTGCTTTAGCTAGCTCTTGAATTACCCAAACGTTATTTTCACCAAGTCCCAATACCTTCTTCATAATTTGTAATTTGATTTATCTGAGCATTTTCTATCCTTTTATTTCCATGACATGTTCTGAATTCTTGTACATCCTTCCTAATCGTATTTAGTGTCCAACAGTTAAGCTTTTGGGGAAGATAAAAATAGCATCAAATACCTCATTTTTCTCAACATTATTACTTTTCCTCCTGTTCAATGTTAGACCAAATTATTCATGTCTGCCCTCTGCTAACATTGTATGCTCACTGTTAGCATGCCAATTTTTAGTTCATTACAGTTCCAATTGCACCTACGTCCTTCTGATTTTTTCTCTACACTTGTGTTGGGGTTTTTCGCTTGTTCTCAGTAGATGAGCTGATTTGCAATTTCTGTGGACTTCCACCTCATTTTTTAGGTCAAATGGATGTTCAAAAGTTAGCCAAGTTGGTCCGCAAGTACCGTCCTGGCTACTCACTCAGATGCCATTTAACATTAATTAGAAAATGAAAATAAAATGAGTTTGCCTGATTCCTAGAAACATTGACACTTCTCTGTGATGATGCTGGGTTGAACACATCTCCCATGGTGTGGGAACTAAAGGGCAAAAACACTCCATAGCCAACAAACTAGACAGGTCCTTCCTTTTATTATAGAATCAAATGCTGAGTTGGACAGGACCCACCAGGATCATCGAGTCCAACTCCTGGCCCTGTGCAGGACACCCCAAGAGTCACAGCATGTGCCCAAAGTATTGTCCAAATGCTTCCTGAACTCTGTCAGGCTTGGTGCTGTGACCACTTTTTTGGGGAGCCTGTTCCAGTGCCAACAACGCTCTGCCTGAAAAACCTTTTCCTGACATCAAACCTAAACTTCTCCTGACTCAGCTTCCTGCCATTTCCTTGAGTTCTATCACTGGGCATCAGAGTGAAGAGATCAGAGCCTACTCCTCTTCCCCTCATGAGGATTTTGAAGACCACGATGAAGTCTTCCCTCAGTCTCCTCTTCTCCAGGCTGAACAGATCAAGTGACCTCAGCCACTCCTCGTACAGCTTTCCCTCCAGACTCTTCACCATCCTCACTGCTCTCCTTTGGACACTCTCTAATAGCTTAACATCTTTTTTATATTGTGGTGCTCAAAACTGCACAGAGAACTCAGTGAGTGCTTCTAACCTTAGAATTTTCTGATGCTTGCCACACAGTTTGATGAGATCTCCCTCTTGGAAAAGTATGTAACAAAAGCCTAGAAGAAACTTAACCAACTACCAGAATATCACACAATTTTATGTTGAAATTTATATAACAATAAACTCAGCAGAGTCCAGCGGGTGCAGTGAGCGGCAGCACTGACTCCACACATATGGGCACTTCTCATTTGCCACTAGAACTGCTGGGTAAGCTCCTTCATTCCCACCAGGGTTTCCTGCCATCCTTCCCCTTTGTTTCCCAACCGTGTGGTCACCTGCAAAGGTCGCCAACATGCGGAGGAGGGTCTGACACCATTTGCCCTTTGACTCCCTACGCGCCATCGCCTGTGGCGGGTACCATCTTGGAAAGGGGTATTTCCACCATTCTGGGCTTCTCTTTTTTCTCAGGGAGTTTGTGAGATTTAGAAGTTTTGTATCTAGCGATTATTTACTGTTGTTTTTTGCCTGTTGCAGTTTCACTTGTTGGTAAACTTAATTTTTTCACTTATAGCTACTTGTATTCCTTCCTTATCGGTGGAAAGGGATTAGTTAAAACAAAGGGGGAGAACTCATTTGAGAATGTTACACTTCAAATTGTCTTAAACCAAGACAGAGTGCAAGATACCATCTTGTACCTTTCCTTCACCTCTTCCTCTTCCTGTTTCCTCCTACGCTCCTCCTCTTCTTGCCATTGTCTTTCCTCTTCCTCTCTTCTGATCTGTTCTTCCTCCTCCTGCCTCCTTCTCTCCTCCGCTTCCTGCTTCCGCCGGAGTTCCTGCTGCAGCAGGTGCTGGTAGAGGCTGCGAGCCAGGTGGCCACGCCAGTGCTTCTGCAGGGTCACCGCAGAGGCCTTCAGGCGCAGCAGGCTCTTCTTCCAGAAGTATGCTCGGTAGTTCTTTTGGATTATAACAACACTGGATAGCACCTTCTGATACTTCTTCCTAGAAACAGAACCAGACACTTAATGCGCCACGAAGTCATACACACTCTGTGTTTCTCATGCCCTTGCATACTGACCACATCCACAGAAAAGTCCTTTTGGAAAAACATAGTTCAGAAGTGACATTTCTGTTCCTCTCCTGCCACTACCTCTAAATTATATTCCCCTCACTGTTCTCCCTCCTAAATCTACCACTAGTTTGTTTCAATGGGCGCCTACTTTTGTGAAGACTCTCAGAGGATGAGGGAGAGATATTTGGCACATGGAAAGGGAAGATCCTCTGGCCCAAAGTCTCTTTGCATTGCACATAAATATATTCACTGTGCAGTGAGTGTAATCGTTCAGTAGGGATTTATTATAACAGAAACATACAAACGGCCTTACTATATGAGAACAAATATTGCTCCATATCTTAAGTGGTCAAAAGCAAATTACTCCAGGAAAAGCAAAAACAGTGCAAAAATAGATTTGGTCACATTAATTTCACATTGTCTGGGAGAAAACACACCGATACTACAATATTGATGGCTGAATCAAACACTGTAACAGGTTCACATAAACAAATACTTCTATTGCACAACATTTTGCTGAAATAAGAACCATAGAATACCTTGAGTTGCAAGGTATCATCATGATACCAAAATCATCTTTGCAGCACTTTAAGAACATGATACAGCCCCAAAACACAAGAATAATCATTCAATATTCCTGTAGTCTAGTAAAGTTGTAGAAAAGTCAGATTTTGCCTCTGCATTACACACTATTCTTACCAAGGACATTAAAAAAAAATTCTGGTAGGAGTTTGTACACAATACACAAACTGGGCAAAAAACAAGAGTTACTATTACACAGTAATCTGGATCAATTTGTAAGCTAGATTCAAGCAAACATTAAACAATCCAAAAGAGCCAATCTTAAGGTCTTGTATTGAAGAATCAAAGGCCAAACACAACTGATGTGTGGGACTATGGTGGGAAGTAGCAAGTCAAAAATGGATTTTTGGGCCCCAGATCATCACATAAAGGCAAACTCCCACCACAGTGCTATAGAAAAAATACTACTGGGATTCTTATACTTGTAAGCAGAAATATTATTGCATAGAATACTGCTTTTATCCTGCATTCTGTGTTAGCACCCCCATTTCAAGAACAATGTTAGACTCCCAAGTCATTTCTGAGGAAGCGGGATTGGAACCAGAAATTCAGGCTTAGAGAATGAGAGCAATTGCTGCATGCAGGACCTTAAGAAGTAGAAAAGGCTAAGGAAAGGTTTGACCCCAGTTAAAGTATCCACATTTCTATTTTTCCAACAGGGGCCATAAGATTTAACCAACCTGAAGCTGACATCTATTAAGGCTGAAAATAAGCAGACATTTTTTAAAGTAATTTAATATATTTAGACACCCTAATATCTTGCTGTAGGGAAACAACCACTGGTACTAGTCCAATCAAAACCTTCATTAATCCAAACCAGAATCTGCAGAGAGAAATTCTATGGGGTTGTTACACAGGATCTTGGGCCAGCAGGCTACAGTAATCCTTGAGGTCTTACAGTACTAGAAAGCACACTGGAAATAGCATGGTATTCTCACATATACTTCCCACAGACTTTCTGCAACACCCTGAGGAAAAGACACACCTTAAAATCCCTGTCCTGTCAATAAAATTCCCTTCAAACAGCAACAGGGACCCATGCTGACAGCTTGCCACGTCCCTGCACACCAGATACATCAGCCCAGTCAAGAAAATCAGGAGAGGGATGCTAATAGCAGTAATGTGCAGAGGTCATGCTCTTTTCCATAAGTATTAAGTCAAAGGGAGGAAGCACAGAGAAAAGAGGAAAGGCAAGAGGTGGTAAGAAGTAGGAGGTTTTAGGTTAATTATTCCCGGGCTGCAGTACCCTCATCCCCACTCCTTCTGTCCGCCCTGTGTCCTGCACAAGGGGTGTGAACAGCTGCACATGCACTCTCTGCCAAGGCAGACATAAGTGCATCAAAAAGGGTACTCTGACTTTTACAAAATGCATCTGCCAGAAACTCTCTCAAGTGCAACATGTGCCAAGCCCTGCCCAGCTACAGGCCAGCTCTGTCTGCTAATCTGCCAGGCTGGAGTGCCCCCTCATTCCTCATGACCACAGCCAAGCCTGCAGATGCCCTTCAGCTGGAAATGCTGCTCACAGGCTGCAAATTTCATTCCCCTTGTTCAAGCTTCCACTCACCCTTCTGCACTTGCCAAAGAAGTTCAACCTGCAGACCAAGTGAGGGGCTGGGAGACATCCTGACCATGTATCACACCAGAGATGGCAGGCTGGCTGCAAGGCTCCAATGCTGTATTTGAAATTTAGTTAATTATTCTGTCAGTGAGCTGTATGCCTCCAAGGACTAGAGAACACAGGGTTACAGAGCAATTTGCTACTGTCTTCTTCCCATGAGCAACACGGTCCTGAAGAAAGCAGGGACACAGCCAAATTCGTACATGGGTCCTGCACTATGTGTTTTTTAGCTGGTGAAGCTGTTACCTGCATCTCAGAGCTCCACAGATTAGCTACATAAGAACAGGGTCATTTCAATGGGCTTGATTTTCTTGTCTCACATTTTAGTGATCAAAGATTACTAGGCTGCATAAGCTGCAGGGAACACGAGCAAAAAAAATCTGGTTATCCAGGCTCACAGAACAAGTTCACAAAGGGGGAGAAACCAGTAAAATCCTTCCTTTGCCAGTCTACTTTGCATGAGACCAAATGAATTTAAATACACTTATACTTGCAAAACTAACAGAAATGGTATCAAGCTTAAGGCAGCACATACTGGTATTCCTGCCCAACTCTGCACAGGCCATTCAGCACTTGCCCGGATGAACTCCTGCCTGCTGGACTTTTTTCAATACAGGTGCAGTGCAACTGGAAACTCTTCACAGAAAGTTTTCCAGACCCCCTCTCCAGCTCTTCTTTCTTCTTACTCCCTGCTCTCCTACCCTGCAAAGTCCAGTTACCTCCAGCTGCTTGTGAAGATTTACACTTTGGCTGCAGAACCACAGCTTGTCCTTTAAGGATGAGACGCGTAACAGCAACATGTGGGATGAGGAATTCAGAAGTGTGGAGGCTGAAGGACCACAAGATTTCTAACCAAGTGGAACACTACAGCCACACTGTCTCCATCACAGCCCAGCAGGGCAGCAGCTTCCTTACCAGGAACTCAGAAAAGCAGTAATCCAGTATGCCTGCAGTGATGTTTCCGAGAAAATCAATTTTCCTGTGCTAATTCCTATCCCTCTCTCCAAATGCTAGACACAAAGTAAAAGAGAACAGAGGCCCTGACACAAAGAACTTGCAGTCTCATGTACAAACAATAGAGCAAGCTCATTTGTCTTCCTAGAGGGAAATAAATAAATGAATAAAAGCCCCAGAGACCAAACGTGTATTTTGCTGATATTCCACACTGGCAAGGCAGGGTACAACCCTTGCACACATTTCCCAATGCAAAATGAGCTACCTGGTGTAACTGGAGCTCTAAGAAGAGTGCCTGCTGAAACAGCTCTGCTGGCCAGGGATTTCACCTCCTCACAACCCTGACTGACAGGTGTCTGGAGCAAAGACCAGCCAGGAAAGAGCATCTTACTGGGATTAAGTGTGCATACCACAGCCATTAAGGAGTCAGCTGTTGCACTGACTTCGAGAGGCAGAGGAGGGGCGGTCTGTCTGCAGCTGGTTCTCCCAAACCTTCTCTGGTCAGGTGCAAAACGGAGAGGCAAGAGGAGATTACTGCTGCAGAGTTGGCCAAAAACCAATTCTGAAGAGTTAATTAAAAGGAGAGGGAGGTCACGAGGCAAACAGGCAGGGTGAGGAAAGAGGGTGAGCAAAGGCAGAACTGCAAGAGAGGAAGAAGCGATTGGCAGGGGGAGCAGAAAACGGAGTTGACAGGCACAAGGAAAAGGAGAGGACCCAGAGCGTAGGTGGGGCCCAGCCACGAGAGCCCTGAAGGCAAGGAAAAGGTGTCATCAGAGGCAAGCAATGGGTACAGAAGTCCACGGGAAGCCTGCTGAGCAGCGTTGAGGGAGGGTGCAAACGTGCACGTAAGTGAGAAAGAGGTGCCAAAGGTGCAGGAAGGTTTCAGCAGAGCTGATGCTGGCAGGGAGGGCAGATTCTGCAACTCTCCCTTAGAATACAGGAGGGGAAGACGGGACGGATGCTAGGGGACTAGAGGGCAAAGCGGGGGGTCAGGGCAACCCAGGCACGCAAGCACAGGGATGGTGGGGCAGCCCCCAGCACTGACCTTGCCATGTAGCCCAAGACGTGGGCCCGGATGACTATAGCTGCTTTCCTCAACTCCTCTTCCCGATCCTTCTCCAGCTTCTGCTCAAGAGCTTCCTTCAGGAAAACCTGACGCCACGGGGAGGAGTTTCAGTAAACACAAAGAGAGGAAAGAAGTCAGTCCCCGGGAGAGCCGGGCGGTTTCATCCCCGGGTGAGCGGCGCGGAGAGCGCTCCGTGCCCCGGCGGCTGCGCTGCCGCCGCCCCCGCGCCTGCCCCGGCGCTGCCCCGCGGCGCCCGCACTCGGAGCGCCGGGAAAAGTTTCAGAGCGGCGTGAGCCAAACTCCGTGCCCAACCCCCGCCTCCCTCACTCTGTGGTCAAGACTTAAAAGAGAGAGGGAGGGAGCAGAGGAAGGAGGGAAAGAGGAGGGAGGAGAGCCCGAGCTTGCGCCCGTGATTAACTCTTTCCCAGCTGACAGCTTTCGCGGCACAATCCGGTACCTCCCTACAGCAGGCACTGGGACCTACTTGGGTGATTAAATATTTTGCAAAGAAACTCCTCCGCGTTTCAAGGAAAGGGAGGAACGTTTACATTTCTAGACTCCAGGAAGTAACCTTAACAGCGGTCTTAATAATGGAAGGCAGGCGGAAAGCCAAAAGCCCAGTCGAGGCACAAAGCTGCGCGTACTCTCAGCCCACCGCTGCTGAAGCCCTCCACCGACCTCTAGAAATTCTGGGGTGGAGATGCTTCCGTGCTTAAGAGGTTCAACAGTGCAGCACGCACTAGGGGCAACTAAACTCTGAGGACAGAACTCTCCAAGTGTTACTGGTTGCACTTCAGTGTCCAGTATTTTAATTCTCAAGCATCTTTCACCAGCTGTATTTATAACCTCTCCTCGGTGCTAAATGCTTGTGAAGAATGAAGGTGCTATGTCAAAGACAAAAGAACTGAGATACAAGCAAGATAAGGCCATGTTTACAGGAATTGTGCTGAAATATCTGAGCAATGTTAAATCAGCTGGCTTGCATTAGGTTAGCGCAGGGTTCAGCACAAATTCCTGAAATAAATGCACTTCTTTTTGAGATGGACTGCAGGCTGCATGGATCTCCACGGCCCTGTGGGTACACTGCTGGCAGTACCCAGACTAGAATAAGCTGGTAAGGTATGTCCATACAGGCTGCAGTCACAGCAGCAAGTGCCATATGGCCATGCTTGTGTGACCTGCTGCCTGGCATTGGATAAATCCCTGCCAGGGCCAGCAGCAGAACACGCTACACTAGAGAAGTGCAGCCCCACTTGTTAAAGCACTGCCATGTACACAGGCTGTGAGCTGATATTCATCAATCTGCAGAACTCAGAACCACATTAATCAGTAAAAACTCCTTAAAAAGGTACTGGATCCATGTGGTTGTGCTGAGAGGCCAGAGATTTGAACAGTTATTTAGTCCAGTGTTCTGCACAAACTCTCCTCTTTCCCACTTATCTCCCCTTAATGTCTCTCTGTACCTTCCCCTCCATCAATGCTTTTGGCCTCATCCCTTAAGGCTCTTCCTTCCCCCTGCAATGACCATTGTGTACTGACACCTCTCCCTGAGTTGGTACCCATAGCCACTGGCTTTCCTGGACTTGAATTTCTCCTGGGGAACAGTTTCGATTAAGAAATGAGCTGTTTTGTAATGACTAAGTAACCATGGGTAGCCTAAAAAGAAGCTTCATTATCAAGGTACTGCCAACCATGCAGCTGGCATCCTTCCCTGCAAGTTGTACATCCACTCCCTCTGTCAGCTCAACAATCTTTTATAGATTTCTTTGAGGCAGGGATTGCTCTTTCCATTACAATCCAGAACCAAGCAGCAGTCACCCATTTCAAGAATGCAACCAGCAAAACACTGTATCAGTCCATTATCTTCATAAAATTGCAAAAAGACTCAGGCCACCAGTATTTCCCTAGCAAGCACAGTCTTTGCTGAACCAGGCCAGTTAAGGGGCGGGGCAGGGGGAAAACTTCAGGGCATGCAGAGTTCCATGAGACCAAACCCTAATCTTATAGGATTATAGGATCTATACATGCTTGAGAGTGAGGGGTTAATCTCAGAAAACACAACAATATCTAGTTATAAACTGTTGGCATTTTGAATGTTTGGAGTTTTTGTAGACTCCTGCAGATGACAAGGAAGAGTAACGTGCATTTCAAGTCCAGAAGTATTTTTGATGCCTTGTGGAAATAAACTGGAAAGTGGCTGTTTCTTTGTCATAATTCATAGCCATTTTCTGAAAACATGAGATAGCTTTCATCTGAGGAAGGAATGATTGAACAAAACATACAAGGTTACTTCTATCATATTCTGCTCGTAATAGACACTGGCCAGATTTTAAACCACAGTGCATCACTACAGTGTTCCTCACACAACCTCAATGCCTGCATGCACCATCAGTGTGACAGTGAAGATGTTAAGGTTTCACAGAGATCAGCAGACACAAATGTAACTGCTTGGGCACCCATGTGTACATAAGTGGGATCATATGATTCTTGGGGACAACACTGGGAAAGCAGGAAGTGGGTCACTGTGACCTGGATGCCAAACAGTGTACAGCAACCTCCTCCTTCAAACAGGCCCTGCTAACCAGCAGGTTGAAATGTGGAAATTAATACCTTCAAATAGCAAGGGTTACTGTGTAGGAAATCTGTGTTGTGGGTATGGGCAAGTATGGCAGAAGGCCCAGGTGCACTGAAGAAAGGGTCATGGAAGCTGCTGCTCCATCCCACCACACCCCCAGTGAAGGCAAGGGCACCTGAGCACAATCTTTTTCATCATCACACTGCTTGTTTGCATCCAAGCCCTCAACTCTGCCATACCACCAGGTAAAACCTGCATTGCATACATTAATACCTCTTATAAACATTAATTTGACAATTGCCAGCACAGCAGCTGCTCTATTCTTAATGAAAAACACAAAGATCATCCTGCCCTTCCTCCTCCATTTCCTTTCCCAAGCTTCACAATCCCCTGCACTAATTCACAGCGTCTTTTCCTTCCTCCTTCAAACAATTGCTAGGGATATAATTATCCTTCCATTCATTTTGCAGGAAGTATTGCCCCTTCTATAAGCCTTGCTCTTCACCCACCTCTTATACTTCTTCCTAGGTTACATCCCCATGGGCTTGTCACACCTTTTTCACTAGCTACTCCTGACTCCATAAACCAAGATTAGTTCTGGGAATCCCAGCCTGAGTAGCCAGAGCTGCACCTGTAGCAGCAAAAGTGGCAGTAAGGCCATGCAGGGGACTTCCTTTTCAGGACAATGACCTATGCTCTGCTCCCCTTAGCTGGTAGCTTCACTTCACCCTGAAAGCCTCTGGAAAAATTAAGGCTCTTTTCTCCATCAACCCAAGTATTCCAGGCCTATGTTACCTAGCACCAGCTGAAACAGGAATGCAGACAAAGCAGTCTGTAATCCAAAACCAAGGCACAACAGCTGGATACAGGCAGCAGGGGAAGGTACTACCAGGAAGCACCACTGCTCTGCACGGCCTCACCTTGGCATCTGCTTTCCTAGGGAGAGGCTTTCTGGAGGCACTGTCACAAAGAGGAGTTGCAAAGTGGTCTCCAAGGGAGGAATGAAATGGCTTTCCATGGGAAAGAATGCCAGGCAACTCTGAAGAATGAAATGGCAGGGTAATACACCTTGGAATGACAGCATCTTGGAGTAGCCAGGGGCTGACCAGCCATTCAGCATGGCAGCAAGTGTGGAACATGCCAAGACAGCCTTGGAGTGATCCATTCTTTCAATAAATAGAACTGCTCCCCTCTACCAGGACACACATCTCTAATACAAACCATGCCCAATAGAGAGTTACTTCCAAAACCAAACAAGATGGCTCAACTGCTTCCCAGCTCCAGTGAATTTTCCTTCTCAGGCATAAAGAATACAAAGACTGCCCTTCCTAATCATTTAATTCTTTCCACAGTATTCAGACTCACAGCAGCCAGGGACCAAGCAGAGAGATTGCAGTTTACCAACATGCCACATACAGCCCTTCAGTCAAGTTTTAGTTTACAGGACACAATCATTAAAAAAATAAATACATTAGAGTACATCCAGAGTTTTGACAAAACACAAACACATTTTCTTTGCCACAATTACCACCCATATTGGTTTTTTTCCAAATAATTTGTGCAGGTCAAGGAGTGAGTGAAAACAGACAGGTGGACTCAGTTCTTCCTGATGCACAATGGGGACTGAAGAGAAAAGAGACCTATAGCTTCCAGGGGCTCAAAGCAGCCTGGATTTCCTGCTTGTTGTTAGTCTACTGTAGGCCCTGGAATCTAGCTATATAGCTTATAACCTTTTCTACTCTAAAAGGTGAGTATGTGCACGTAAGTTTGGTCCTCCATCCTGCTGCCCTTGCTGTAGCGCAGCAGTCTTCCATCTCTTGTCACGCTAGGAAGAGAGTTCAAACTCTGTTTACCAGCTCTAGCCACTAATTTCTAAAGCTTTCCAGACAGCTCTGCAACACACACGCTCTCCACACAGCTTTAACACTAAAATCCTGGGAGACTGGCAGTCACCCAAGCAATGTGGATTATCCAGGGACAGGAACGACCAAAATGGTTCCTGGTTTGCAGGCACCAATGAGGAGATCCCAGATTCCAAAATCAAAGATGGGGAACACTTTAATCACAGAGCAGAAATACAGCTAAGTGATAAAATCTTCTTTCTGGAACATCAGTGGAGGCATGGGAAAAAAAAACCAGCCAAACTCCAGGGTAATACATGTCCTTCCCACAAAAATGGCCAGTGGTTTCCTTGATTGTCACACAGAGTTCATAGCCCAGACTATCAGCTGGACTACCACCAGTCCTCTAGGAAAAGGAGAGAGAGATCTTGCTCTAGTAACTATTATAGTCTATCCACTTATTGAGAAATAATTGCTCAAAGCAATAAATGTCATTATCTGATCTCCTGGACAAATTAAATGTGCATGTTCACTAGAATCACTTCTGGTTTCATTGTTGCACTGGAAATATTCTGAAGTACTTTTCTGAAGGCTTAAGGGCAAAAAAAATGCAAGAAGTTGCTTTGATGTACTACCATCTGCTCTAGATATGGACTGCATACCCCCTATTGAGAAATGCTGTCTGCATTGGACACCATCCATCTTGGAATATTCTTTGAAGAATTTACAGGAGTATGTGGAAAGTTGTGATAGAGACAGCTTCACTCTCCCAGATTTCTATAGCAATATACCTCAAAATGCTCACATCTATTTCTGCATGAAAATCCAGACTATTCTAGGCAAGAGAGAAGTGTTAAACATTCACCAAAACAGAAGCAAGATCTGAATTACGCAAGTGGGCAGAAGCAGTTGGATACCTTTTCATAGAAAATGTATGCTAGCATCTGGGCTAGCTGCAAAAGCATCATATGAGCTTCCCCAACAGAAAGCTGTCATGCATCTGGTGATGTAGCTATTCACAGCTTAGATATATACCAAGCTTCAGCTCACTGCCTTGGGCAAGGATTTGAGTTAGTCAAGCAGAGCGAAATACCTGGCACAAGAGGCAAGAGTTAATGGCACACATTACAATTACATAAAATGAGACCCATGCTTGCTCCCCTTGAATCTTTAAATTGGATCAGACACAACAAAATCAATCTGGCTTGGTCAATGAGAAGGAATTTAGACAAAATCGAAAGACCTGCTATGTCTCTAGGTACATAATATGGGAAATACTTGAGATGCTACAGGTCAGTGGCATAGGCCAGTGTATTTAAAGGATCATGACTGCACTGCCTTGCAATCTGATGAGATGCAATCACATCCCCTTGCACCTGGAATGAAGCCATACCCTTCCCCACACTGATGAAGTACCTTGGTTTTACCCAACTGCCATTCTTTCTTGTTGCTCTCATAGGTCTGAAGAAAACCTGCACATACAGCTTTACTGTTGTCTGAGAGGCTTGGCCCCTTCACAAGCATCTTGTACCTAAGAACAAAACCGAATCTCATCAGATTACGGATGACAGTAACAGCCCCCCTCCCTCTCTCTCCCCAATCTTTTAACTCTAATTATCCTCCTCCCATTAGTCCTTCTTCCTCTGGGACCTTCCTTCTTCATGTTTGCCTTCCAATTTGGAAATTTCCATCCCCCAGCCTTTATCTGTTCCTACCACACTGGCAATTATTGTTGCAATCCCAGTCAAAGAATACAAACTCAACAAAATTTTTCGGTAAAGAACAACTGTCTTTCTGAAACATGTGCTTTCATCAGACACAAGTTATTTTGTTCAGTATAGGGGTGGCATTTAATGCTCCAAGAGACAAAGGAAGCAGTGTTCAGTGTCCCTTCTAGCCTTAAACTTCAAAAAATCCTTTTGATGTGGCTCATTAAAAGAAATAATCACTCTTTCCGATATTAATCATCAGCTATACTGTCCATTAGAATTTTCTTCAGCTGCCTAAAGGTTTTAAGCATGGTATTTTCCTTTTACATATTATGACCAGCTGGGTTTCACAGCATCCCACTAGCAAATCTGTGGCAAAGCTACCAAGAAAAAAAAAAGAAAAAGAAAAAAAGACCAAAGACCATCTGGCTTTTTTTCCATTCTGACTTTTAGCCTAAAGGCAAGTCTCCAAAAGGCCTCCCAGATCAGTCTATGATATGTCCATTAATGCCATGGTTAGAAAAACATCCCACAGATGATCCATACCAGAACAAGCAGCTAAAGAGGGAACAGTCATATAGGATTCTATACTTCGGGGCTGTTCCAGCATATGGTACAATGACAGCAATTACCTGCTGAGAAAGTCCTGGAAAAGGCGCCGTATAGGGAAACCTGCTCTTCGAACTTTCACTGTCTCCAGCATCCCTGAGTACCGGAGCTGATTTAGCACCACATCTGGATTAAAGAGGTTTGGCGCCTAAAGAATGATCCAGAATCAAAACCAAGTAAGCGAGACAGTCACAGGCTGTATATCTGTTTTACTGTAGAAAGTTAACCCTGCATATTTGGGCATGCCAGGTAAAAAGGGGGAAGTTTGGGTCAAGGGGAAAGCAGCCTCACAACACTGCATAGTGCAGAGTAAGGGATAAAAGGGTGTTGGGCTGATTCTGGAAGAAAAAAAGTAGTTTGCAGACTGCACTCACAGTCGGACTCTGGTAGGAGAGCAAAGATACAATGTCTTAACACATACAGAGTGCAGAACCCTGACTCAGTTCTCTTTGCAGTCTCTGGAGACAAACTACAGAACTCCTTCCTGGCATAAATCCCCTAAGCAGCCTGTCCTCTGCCATATCATACATGGTTTCAAAACACAGAAAGAAAAGGATCAGTTCAGAGCTCCCCACTCAATCTAGTTAGCAGCATATCCTCCCGCCACAGCTCACAATACAGGTGAGAGCCAGCGATCTGCAGGAGACATTGCCTACTGCATAAGCCCTTCATTCCAGAACAAATTTCTCTACAGGCACTATAAACAGGAGTGATTGCTTCTTCTACCACAGCTCTGGACTCTGCACAAGCCTGGTTAATCCTCCAGGCTTCACAAGCACTGAAAGAGGTGGGAATGGCTATACAATCTCATTTTCAGTATGCAGTCTTTCCATCTGATTACCAGGAGGAGGGTGTGTTTTATCTCAACTGAAAACAGCTAGAATGAAAAAGGGAAGGTGGGGAGGAACTGCTCTTACCCTCAGTTTGAGGCACCTGCTAGGCATTTGTGCCAGGGCATGCTCATACAGGCCTGTGTTATATGCACACATGTGGCTGGGAAACAGACTTACCTTTTCTGTATTTGGTTTGATGCAGCGGATGAAAAATGGGTTGGAAGTACTAAGCGTGGCCATCAGGGAATGGAGAGAATCCTAAAGAGCAGCAAGAGAAACTCAAAGGATCAGTCACTACAGAAGGGAAAGGGGCTACTTTTGATGCAATAAGGTCTTCATGCAGCCCTCCCACTCCTAATGTCCTTTGACTCTGCCTACTAAAATTTCAGTAACCCAAGAGATTCCTCCCTGTCCAAAACATACCCACACAGTTTGCTCTTAAGACTGTTTACATGGCCATCCTTGTTCTTGGAGCTGTATAGCTCTTGTGAGTTAATTTTACAAGTCTCTCAAACTTTAAATACAGGAAAACAAAACAGTGAAATGAACAGAAGGTCTGCAGACAATCTAAGTGGGTGAGATTCATACCTGCAAGGTTCTCCCAATAAGGTTTTATTGGAATTGTCACAATAAGTGTAAAAATGTGGCCTAAAAGGACACATACACTTAGCCGAAACACTAAACCAATATGAAAGATCAAAGAACCTCAAGAACTTCATATACTTAGCAAAGTACTCTTTTCCTCTGCCCCCCTGCTCAGTCTTATCATCTCACATTTTATACCAGACAGAAATCCTTGGGGCAGTGGCACTGTCTTTTTTTAGCACTGCAACATTCCTGCACATTTTCAGTGCTGGACACAAAACAAGGATGAATGACTCCTCTTGGCTGCAGGCCTTGCTTTACCCATCTGCTCCTCCCCAGAAGCCTGCTGCTCCCTTGGAAAACATCATACCCTGAACTGGGAACTGACAGTCGGTCTGCGCCTCTGGGTGCCCATCTTCAGTGTCTCTTCACTGCAACGACTGCAGACTCTTTCAAAAAGGTCATAGATGAAGTCCAGCCTAAAGGAGAAGAAAAGAACTAAACAAGATGCAAGACACCTACCACCTGTGAGAAGATGGTTCTCATTGTCAGCTACTGCCCTGTCCCATTTGTGAAATACCTCATTTTAATACCTGCTATGCTAGAGTGGCTGCAGGAAGCAGTTCAGCTGGGCACTTCAGTGAGGAAATTAATACTTCCCATGTGGCTGCCCAGATCCCATGGGCTGCCCTGTATGCCACACTCAGCTGCAAAGCCAGAAGCCCCATCTCACACTCTGAAGCAAGATATTACACAAAGGAAAATCTATATTCTGCACTGGCTAGGATGCCTCCCTTGAGCTATATGCCCCCAGGCAAAACTACCTTGAAGGTATGCCAGCTGGACTGGTGCTGTCATGCCTCCCAAACTAGATCTTATGATTAGCCCCCATGACATGCTCCTGAAATTGGAAGCCCAGCTGTTCTGTGGCCAGAGGAGTTCTAGAGCTACCCTCAGTGTAGGTCATTTCAGGGGAATCTTCCACCATTTTGCCACTCCTGAGACATTGGTGCTGGTTCTTACGAAGCTGCACCAAGTTCTTCAGCGCTGCTTGTGCCAGTTTATTGTTACGGCTGCTTCTGGCCCAATTTCCCTTCTGGCATGTTGAAAAAGCCCAAGTCCTTTTATTAAGCTGGACAGTAACAACCACAATTCTGGCCTCAAGCCTCATGCAGAATGTTCCCCAGATGCCACTGTCCAAGTAAGACAACTATGAGCAGCTCATAGTTTCAGCTCCCTCCGGTTGTTTCAAAGCTTCTCACAGTGCACACTCTGCAGCAGCTTCAGAGAAGATGCAGTTCTGAAGCAGTCTCATCAGGCTGGAGCCCAAAGGCAATACATGGACTGTGGTAAGAGGCACATGGTAGAGCTGCTGCTCAAAGACTTGTAGGATCCTCTGTGTTATCAATGCCTCCCTCCTGCTAGGCCTCACTTCTGTTTTCCAGACCTTGCTCAAGATCAAAATTAGTTCATTTCTCTAAGGTCTTGTTGCAGCTCTGGGATATAGTATTAGGGGCCATGCCCAGTCCCACAGCAACAGCTCAGTCTGGCTCAGGATAAGGACAGATGATTTCCACTAACAAGCAGGCTGGAAAACAAGCAGCCTCTGTACAAAGGCTGGCATTTGACAGCATGGCAAAGAGCATTGACTCGTTCAGGGGCAACTTCGCCATTGTTGGTACAGGGAGGTAACAGGAAGAAGGAAAAGGAAAGGGGGAAGGGAAGGGGAGGAGGAAGGGAAAGGGAGAGGGAAAGGGAAAGGGAAGATGGAAAAAACCAAATTGCCTGGAGGGACCTCTGTTATACTGTCAAAGCTCTTTTTAAAACTGGGACAACATGAGTCTTGATTAAATCTGTGCCTCATCTGTCTTCTCCAGCTCTCCTTTCTTCTATGAGGACACTTCAGCACAAAGAGAAGAATGATTAAAAATGATGCCTGATGCTCTGGCAAAAGCAGCTCCTTTCCTTGGTCTATTATTGGTTTATTACATGAATGTGGCTTAGTCCAGCCCAACAGATGTGGCCTCCTCACAAGCATACCTGCTGTCTTTCAGCATGTTTAAAATGTCATCGCGAAAGGTGTCTCTGTTCTTCTCCAGAAAGCCTCTCACATCATACAGCACCTGCAACACAGACAGAGCCACTAGAGCAGTGCCCTACAGATCATTAAGTCCTTCTACATTTACATGCCAGTGTACAAGGCCTCCAGCAGAGCTACACAGTAACACTGTAGGCATGTGCCAAGATCTGAATTTCTGGGGTCAAAGAGCCGCAGAGTTCTGCAGTTACTGGCAAGAAAGTGGCTTTTAACCATCAATTAAAAAACACAAAAAAAAACCCTCAAAAACAAGAGCCAAGTGAAACAGCTGCAGAGATTTGCCTGGCAGGAGAGGGTGTGTGGGGAAGTCCTCTGCAAGGTGTGGGGTACTCCATTAACTTGAGGAGCATGAAGAGAATGGCCACCCAATGCCTCAACTTCCCAACCACAAGTGTTCAGCAGATAGTATTCTGGGAGGAGGTTAGCCCTTCTTTAATGTGCAGGTGTCCTCCCTTGACACACCTTCATCTGCTTCATATCTCTCCACAACAAAGAGCAAAATTTAACCTTGAAGACTCAGGGACCTTTTCCTTTTTGCAATGGGTATTGAGCCTTTTCTCCTCCTCCTCCTCAAAAGTCAAATTTTCCTTGTGGCTTTTCCTTTGAGTTTTGTTTTTTTGTGAATGTCCAAGAAAAGACAACATGAATAACAGAAGTAAGGAGGAGTTTATCCCCCAAACAAAAAGTTAGCTGAGAAACTCAAACATCCAAGTTGGAGAATATAGTACTGGAGAATGACTTGCTAATTTAAGCCCATCGCACTTGTTGTGCTCTGGTATGGGACATTAACTGTGTAGAAACACACAGAGACATTCTTGCTTTTTGGAATCTAAAACTGAGGACCTCAAGTCCAGCATATACCAAGCATCTCACAAACACGTCATGAACACCTACCTCCCCTGCATAATGTCTTATGCCAAACTGATGGTCTGTCACCCGAGGCTTCACATAGTAGGGGTTGCTCTGAAAAGAAAGAAAAAGAAGTCATCTTATAATGCTGGTATAAGAATAAATAGAGTCAGTCAGGAACTCTGCCATGACTATGACAAGGCTGGGATGGGTAAGGACCTTTGCTCTTGCAGAGCCCGACCACATCTGCTGCAGCTATCTGCAGCTACATTACAAATACATTACTCAAATTTAAGATGGAAATATCCAGCCCTTCAAGGCATTCCTCATGTGAGCAAGGGCTTGCAGAATCAAGGCTGCGGAAGCATGCCATGGATGAAATGTTAATTCTTGTGTGTCTGACACCTGAGGAGACTGAGCTCCACACAAACCATGTGGTGCAGGACACAGGATCAGGATGCAGGGAAGATGGCAGCTTTGCATAACACCTACACACCTTTTCTTCATCAAAGGAAATAACATACCAATTTCCTGTCTTCCTCTGTATTTTATCTTTCTTTGCACCTCTCTTCCCCTATATTCAATATTCAGTTTTCCTTTCTCTTTTTTCTCTCTCATTTTCTCCCTCCTTTCTCTGTTCTGTGAAAACCATTTTAACTATTTAAGAGCAGCCATGCTGCTCTAGACCAACAATCTATCCAGCTGGATATTCTGCCTCTAGCACTGGCTATGTAGGGTAGAGAAAGAAAGAAGCAAGTAAATCATACTTTCATCCTAATATTCCCTCAAACTCTAATTATTTCTATGAGGCCTGCCTAACTAGTAACCCCAAATGCATTTCTCTTTGAAATACTCGCTCATTCTACTAGTGAACCCATGACTTCTTGCATCCAGACTGTCCTTTCACAGGGAGCTCTCAACCAACTACATAGGGAACTAGAGATGCTTGGATTTAAGCCTGGCTTCCATTAAATGGTGCCATTTATCTTCTACAGGCCATGTGTGCCTTTTAAACCCATCATGCCCCCAAGTCATCGTATCTTCATTCTGCAGGGTCCCTTCAGCGTAGTTTTCTGTAGCACTGACGCTGTCCCAGACTTGCTGTTTACCAGTTCTGACAAAAGCCCTTCTTGAGTGGAGGGGCCCCGCGGTGTTCGTGGTTCAAAGTGCAGGTGGATCTACAAATTATACAATGCTATAACAATGTTTTCTACTTTTACTCTGTTAGTTTCCTAGGAGCTTTTACTACTTCATTTGGGGATTTTTATTACTGCTGAGCCCTGTGCTGATATTTCCATGGAACTATCCATCACAGCCTCTGTCTCTGTCTCTCTCCTGAAGAGCAGCAGTCAGTTCAGGGGCCATTATTTCAAAGATGAAATTAGGACTGTTTTCCTTCAGGCACAGCATTTTACATTTATCTACACCGCTTTTCATTTTCATTTTACAACACAATTAGTCTCATGAGGCCCCTCTCAGTCCAGCCTTGCCCTGTGAGTCAGCAGAAAACCTCAGTGCTTATAGGAGACAGTGTCCTACAGGCCTCCCTTCCTTGAGGTAACTGACCATTTACATTCTGTGAATTTACCCAATTATGAAATAAGAACTATAGGCCTATAGTTTCCTACAATACTTTCTAAAAATTAGAATAATTCCTCACCTTCTCAGACAAAAGTACTAAGAAAATTTTAAGTAACCTGTTGCACAACGGCTGTTTGTAATTCAGCTCTTTCAAGTTCTTTTAGCAGTATTTAGCAGGTGGACAGCTTCTGATGCTAATAATTTTTCTGTGCTACTGAAAATTTTTTCATGGTTTTTTTCTTTTCACTTTGACCCCATTTCATTGCTCTTCCCTTCCCTCCACACAGTCATCTTTTTCCAGCCACAAACTTTCCTATCTTCCACTCCAAACATGACTGCTACTGGATCTCTCATGTGGAATGGCATCCCATTCTCCTCTCCCTCTCTACCAAGCCCTTATATTTCACCCATGCTTACAACACTTTTGGTTCCTTCTATCTTCCCTATTGCTTCTCTCTCCAGTTGTATCAGAGGTCATTCTCTTAAATCCCAGCTTTATGCTTTTCCTCCTTAAGACTACAGCATTCCACAGAAAATACAGAGAAGAGGGCTTGTTCTCTCCAGGCTTCCCAGCAATGCTAGCTGGATGTCTTCCAGTGCTCTTCCAGCCAGCACTAGAGACTTTAACTGGTATAAAAAATGCTTTTGCCTTCAGCAAATGCAAATCCGACAGCATTCTCCACTTCACTGTTCCTCCCTGCACTTACTACTCAGCCTCTTCCATCTCTTGCAAGCTCCCTAGGGTTTCATGTTAACTGCTATTGCCTCAAAGCAGACAGAGGTGACACTATGAACAGCTTAATGAAAAGGCTACTCAATGCACAGAAATCACCAAAAATAGCAACCAAAATGTAGTGGGGCATAAAGGAATGCAAAATAATACTGGCAGTCTCATGCTGCTGTACAATAAACCACGGGTACCTTCTTACCAAGGGAACTGCATTCTGGCCTGATTATTTATCTCAGAAAAGAATAGAGAAAAAAATACGTAGACAAATTCAGAAACAAACAGCAGAAAGAAAGAGGAGCTTTGAAATGCCTCCATTTGGAGACAAACTGAAGAGTTTGGGACAGTTCAGAAAGAAAATTCATAACAAGTGATGCATTAACAGTATTTATTAGTTCTATATTAAGAAATACCAACAACCATTTTTAAAAAAAAAAAAAAAGGTAAATCAGGCATTCTCACATTTCTTGACATATAACACAAGGCAAAGCCACAGTGGACTAAATTGAAGGCCTTGATTTAAGCCTAAAGAAAGGAAATATTTCCTCAAAGCTGTGTGTAAGTAGCCAACCAAAAGCCATTGCTATTGTTTCCAATTTGAAGTCATAACTAGCAGAGTTAGAATGCAAATAAGAAAAATGAGAGTATCTGCATCTATGCCAATTTAAAAACAAACAGATAAAGGATACAGATTTGTATGTTTTCAGGCTTGGATGAAGTCTGAATTAGAACACTAGGAAACATATTTGCTGACAATGTTCTTACTAAAGTAGTTAATTATTCTATAAGTCCATGCTACGGGCTTTAATTCGCTTTGTTTTCAGTCTATTTACTATTTAGAACAAAGTGTTGGCTGTAGCAGAGACATGGTAAGGGATTGCTGCAGTCATCTCACTGGGGTTTCTCTGTCCCCAGGATAGCTTTCTGACCTGCCTGAAAAAGCCGTTCCACTACTGCGTCCAGAACACAAGAAAGAGGATGAAAGAATTTAATTAATTAGGAACAATAAGAGAGCTTTCATTAAAAGTCATGAGGCAAAAGCCGTCCCCAGCCCCAGGAGACAGATTTGACATGCTCTGGAGCAGACTGCTGTGAGTCAGCTGGCAGGAGAAACCCACACACACTGTGCAGTCACATCCTGTGCCTGGGGTGCTGCCTCGTGTCCTGCTGCAGACCAGCAGAACCTGACCTCCGTCCCATGCTGCAAATTCAAACCTCCTCTGCCTGCAGCCTGTGGAATGCACACTCCCTCTTCTCTATGTGCATAAGAGACCATTCTCAGGTTGCTTTACATATTACTGTTGTTCAGTGCAGCCTTATTAAACACGCGCAGGTTCGGGCCTAAGGCGTTTTAAATTTCCTGCACAAAGCACATATTTTACATCAACAAAACCTTCACTTTAGGTTTTGAAATGCTGATGGGGCTAACATACTGATCATTTGCCTGCCAGGTTATTTTCTTACTTACCATATGCTGGCTGTGAAGTTTTTCCAGAAGGGTGTTGTCTGTGCCTTTGGGGAATCGACTCTCTTCATTCACCAAAGCCAGTAGACCTAGTTTCTACAGCCAAATAAGAGACAGGCTTTTACAGTCAGCAAAAGCTTTAACTACACAGCACCAAGCCAAGAACCAGAGATCTGAACAGACCATTGAGCACTAAACCCTGGAGTTATACCCAGCAAGGCTCAAACTGAAAGCAGAATTCTGGACAGTTAATGCATTCAGCAAGCAGAACATAAGGTGAGATTATTTATAAAAAATTCACATTAAGGTTTTACTTAAATGCTAATCCCCGTCTAAAACTATGACAGCCTTCCTAAGCTTACTCTCAACAATAAGCCGAGATCTGCTTTCTTGAGCTGGCACTATGGGTAGAAGAGCTCATACTTTTGCCAGGTCACTACGGGACGAGGATCTAATTAACTATCCACTTTTAAAACTAGGAAATGCCAGAGAAGATCTCAACACAATTAGCAGTCCCCACTGTGATCCCTAGAAACTGTCACAGGTAACTGTTTACCTTCTCAATAAGGTCCAGGCACTCTGCATTATCCATCCAGTCAATGGCTTCCCAGTTTATCCCTTCCCTGATAGTCAAGAACAAACAGAACAAAGTTATGAAAGGCAAGATCTAATGTCCTGGGGTGTAGGAGAGCAGAAGTAACTGAGCATGGCAGCTGTCCCAGGCCTAAAGATGATTTGCATGAACTAGGCTTTGCCATGACTGAGGAAAAAGAATAGGGGACACAATGCACTACTAACACAAGGAGATGGAAATAAGAGACAGCCTTTCTTATCCACACCAGTGATTTAGACTGATGCTTTTCTTATAGTCATTTAGCAAATTTCACACAAATTTTAAGACTGTGCTCTTTCTGGAGTGATGAGCATCAGGCCACACAGTGGTGATGATGGACAATTTGCTACACAGCTTCAAGAGTCAACTGCTGATCCACCAATCTGGAAAGCAGGCCCGAAGCACATCTACCAGAAGACTGAACTGCAGTTCACAGGTTCACCAAGAGAAGAGACAGGAGGAAGTTTTCAGGGAGAGTTTTGAAGAGGATGACACAGATACGCTTTGGCCTGACATGCAGGGAGCCTACAGGGTGGCTCTGCATCTTTCAGAACAGGAGCTGACACAGGTACAGTAGTGCAATAATGTGCTTTGAAAATCACCCATGATATTCTGTAAATCTGCTGAATGTGTTTTTCCCCTTTACCATCTTCTTATACTCCCATAATACAGGATATTTCTGTTTTCAGAATTCAGAGAAGCCTAGAATAACTCTTAAGAATACAAGGAAGACTAGAGGCTACGTGTGAAGCTACTTACTGACATTCTCATACAGACACCTTTCAGGTGGAGACTAACATTTTGAAGATAGTGGAGCTGTTGCCTCTGAATGCTTCAGCCCAGGCTTCATACTTTAAGGTGCAAGGCATCAAGATGAGATACATGGAGCTGCTTACTAAACCTGAGAAAGCAGAGCTTATATGGTGAAAGATGAGCTTTAAGTACATCACCCTAGAATAATTTTATATGTAGTCAATAAAAAAATCCTCTCATTCCTTCCAAAGTTCAGCCACAGAACTTAAACTTCTATGCAACCATCAGGAAAGAGTAATTTGTCATGATGGTACCATTCTTAATACAAGATTCCTACAATGGTGGAACTGGCCTGAGAAGTGAGCGCATAAATAGCCTTGGAATTCTGTAATCTTTAGAATTTAATGAATTGCCTATTCAACTGTCTCCCTTTACAAGGCTGCTCTCATTTGCCCTCACTGACCCTATTCAATCCCTTCATTCACAAACAAAGGCTTCTGTATCGGAGCAACAACTGAAGTATTTGTCTAGCAGCCTTCTCTAGAAGCAGAAATACTCTAGAACATCACAGGTACTTCACAAAATATAATCCAAGATGAAGCCCACAGAAGAGGAAAAGCTGTGCAGAAGGCCTCAAACTCAGGAAACAGCCTGATGTAAACCTTGCTGAGGAAAAGAGTGCTTTTCACAGAATAGGAATCTCTAGGACAGAAAGAGCTGTCAGATAACTCTAATTTTCTATCTTTAGGGAATTTACTTTTTGCACATCAAGATTCCATCTGTATTACACCACCACTGCCATAGGTAAATCATTACCAAAGTCAGTAATACACCCAGCGACCATGTACTCTAATGGGTTAAAGCTCAGGAGCTTTCCATTCAGCTGAGAGACAGAAGGAAATCTGGAGCTTCTAAATACTACAGTGGAGAATGCTTTTTCCTGGAGACAAGTGACTTATGCTGGCAAAGCACATGGACAATGCTTAACGAGACACATCCACGGTCAGGGTTGTACCAAGGCCCAGCTGTCTCTCCTGCTTCGGTGGTAGGGACTGAGCAGCACAGGAGGAATGATGTCCTCCCTTCTACTACCCATGAAAGCAGTGGGGCCCCACTCCCACTCTTTGTCACCTGTTGTACTCCAGCTGCTCCAAGGAGAAGATGTGTTTGTTGAAATATTCCTGGAGTTTCTCATTTGCATAGTTAATGTTAAACTGCTCAAAACGATTCACCTGCAAGAAGAAACAATTATAAAACTTTACATTCTTGTTCCTGAGCTCTAAAAGAATCTATAGCAGCAAAAGGGGAGGTGCCAGGCCTGGAGTAAAGCCAGAGAACATAGTGGTGTCAGATGGACGTGAGGAGGACAGTATGGAGAGGACCACTAGGAGAATAGCCCATGCAAGGTTAATTCAGTAAACCTAAGTCATAGTAAAGCATGCAAAACACAATCATGTTTCTCCTCTTGGAAGAAAGAAATAAATTCCCTAACTGTTAGGTCACTGGGCTTTCTTTTCTGTGAAATATCTGAGCAGTCACTGTATGACTGTTCAGCATACATCCCACATCAGCTGTAGTTAGAAGCATCACATGCAGGATTCTCCACACAATGCAAAACAGATGTAAACAAACAATGTACATGTAGGATTTGGATACTGAGTTCACATACAAATCAAAAATTCAGTATCAGCTATCACAGCAGATCTGCTTAGGGTCTGTGTCACAAACCAGACCTTGAACATCAGCCTATATGAATATGGCTGGCAGAAATGGGCAGCTAAATATATCTTTCTGCTTTCAGGGGAAAGTGGCAGTGGAGAGACCCCAGAATGCCCTATGCTATCCTTAATAGGATGCAAAGCCACCAAAATTTCTTCATATATGCACCAACATCTCCAAAACCAACCCACTTGACAAAAAACAAAATCCTGACCTGAAAGTTCTCGAAGCCAAAGATATCCAGGATGCCCACAGACTTGAAGTTTTCCTTGCCTTTGATCTTTGTATTAATCTTGTTAATGAGCCATGAGAAACACTGGGAATAGAGTGCCATAGAGAGGGAGTCCCTGGAGTCAGCTGCCTGTAAATACAGAGAGAAAAAATGAGTCACAAAGAGAACAGAAGGCATAAGGGCCACACGAACCTCTATGGGACTTCAGGTTCCTCCACTCCTCTTCAGGTGTCTCAGCCTCTGAATTGGCTGTGTATGGTGCAGTATTTATATGTATCAAGTTTTCAAATAGCCGGGCCACACACAGACAAGCCATATATAATCTCTGGGTAACTGAACTTGAGAGGGTGAAGGAAGAAACAGAATTGGTGACATTTTTTGGAACAATTGCTGAGGCAGGGAAGGTGGCAAAATACCTCACAACTAAGCCCACAGCAGTAATTTGTATCACCTGAGCCAACATTTGCAGTGGCAGGCAAGGTATCTCGGTTCAGTACTCCTAGCAGACCTGTCAAATGGGTGTCTGCTCAGTTTTCAACAAACTGGTAGGGCAGGATTTAATAGAATATTCTGTCACCAAGTTACCCTCAAAAATTCCCTTTTCAAAACCTTCCTGCAAACAGCATTATCCTACTGGAATCCAGTTAGGCTGGCCAACAGCCAGGACACATGCCCCAGAAGTTCATGGGTTGAAAGACTTTCCTGCAGTTGACCCAACATCCCATGCAGTGATCATAACCATAGGTGGAAAAAATAACTTAAATTGCAGTCACTAACAGGCAGTAGATAATTGGGTGTATGTAAGCGTGTGGATGAACATCCAAAATCAAACTTTTGGTATCTCAAGCAAGAGCCTGCTACCTGATGGCTGCACAAGGAATGGGCTGGTTGCATACTTTGATAACACTTGGACAAACAAAAGTGGCACACTTCAAATCCTCCAATTAATAAAGAGACATGAGACAGAACCACAAATTAAGAGTCTGATCATGTACTGTCCTTCTGCACATACACTATTTAGAATGGGAAACCAGAGTTTAGGGTTCTGGAAAGAAGAGAAGGCCAAAAATAAGGCTCCCCAAGAAGAAGACATGATCGCAGAGGGTAGAAAAGGGGGCCAGGAGAGAAGATGGCAAAGATCGTGACTGGAAGAAAGATGCTGGAAGTGGAGAAAGATCCTGGAGATCGAAGACATGGAGATAAATGTCAGGGCATGTCCAAGGACCTTGGCTGGTAGTACCTGGGACTGATAACTGCAACTGCACAGTATAAAGCCAGACAAGTTTTTGCCCAACCCTCCTGGACAAGCTGCAAACTCCCAATTGGGAAAAGAAGTTGACATCTAGAGAATGTAATGCTGAGGGGTGAGTGAGCCAGTACATGAAATAATCAAGTGGGGTGAAAGCTGTAATCTTGTCATTTCATAAATAAACCGCAGTAACTAGATTACAGGTTATTTACCCTCTCACCTGTGACACCAGCAGGGCAATTCCTTCAGTAGGCCAGACCAGCAATGACAGATCTTCCAAATGCACCCTCACCCCCTTCAGTTTTACAACTCTAAATAACATGAGCTCTTTGCTAATGGCACAAGCCAAATGCCTCTGATCCCTTCCAGCCTCTCACAAACTTCTGAGGCCCAGCCTGCCAGATCCTCCTTTTCACCCAACCACACTGGTTTTCTCCTCCTTTCTCTTCCTAGGTACTATTTCCTCTTCAGCAACTCAAAGTTGACACAGAATAACCTCCCTTCTCCAAAGAAGAGATCATTTCAAAGCATGGGCACACATGCCTTTTCTGGGTATTTCTTCTCTCCATCAGATGATCTGCCTTATTAGGTGGGACTAAAAATGTCCTCAAGGCCATGCCTCTGTAGTGTGTCTGGCTACACAGTAAGTTGGACACATTTTCCAGGAACAGGACCTCCCCATCCAGCTGTAAACAAAGCCCCTTTCCCCACAATATGGTTCAAATGAGATTCTCAAAGGCGCCTTTCATCCTCCCAGCTTTGCCTGCCTTTAGGCCAGTTCATCCATTCAGCTCACTGAAATGTCAAAGCTCAGACGGGTAACGAGCCCATTACATAATGAGAAATCCCCAGCAACTCTATCCCTACAGCAAGTGGGAATAGGTGAGTGCAGCACTTGAGGGCTTAGGCAGGAAAAGTCTTTACAGGCCCAGTGTTGAGTGCAACAGGCTCAACTAGTGAAGACAGCTAAATGGCAGCATCCGCTTGCTATCACAATTTTCTCGTGGCCTTGGTACTTCATTGGGCTGCAAGCAGGAAGTGTGGGGTCCAATACACACACATGTCAGGAACAGCTACACCATCAGGGAAAGCTCTGTTTGGGGAGACTCTTGTAAATCCTACAACTGCATACCATTGCTGTGGAGTGCATGAAGTGCCTCTGATATTATCTGTTATCCAACCTTACGCACTGCTAGAAAAAGATGCGGCTTGTTTAGGACAGACAGCTGGGAAGCAAAACTGTGGTATTGGATACTGAGGGTATCTACCACAGACTGCAAGCTGAAAAATAATTTTCACACAATTTCACTGCAAAGAAAGGTCACAGACTATGCAAAAAAAAGAGACCATTTCTTAAAGGCAAAGCTTAGTTTGTGACATATTAGCATGTGTGTTCACAGCAAGAAAAGAAGCAACTACTCTACCATAATGAGCACTGCTGAGACTCCAGCTTGAATACAGTGCCCACTTAGGGGCACTCCACTTCTTAAAAGATGTGGGAAAACAGAGACAGAAGACAAAGAGATTTAGAAAATTACTTACAAGGAAGCACTGAAGGAACTGGATTGTTTAGCTTAGACAAGAGAACACCACATGAAAAACTTCACAGAAGCCAAAGCTTGTAAGGTGGACAGCTGGGATGTCAAAGGTAATCTAAATATGAGGAAAATCTTTTCAACTCCAGACTCCACTGCAGCTAAAGCAGGATACTTAAAGATGCTGTGAAATTCCTTCCATGGGAAATCTGAAGGAAAGTTAGACAGACATCCGTCAGAGAGAGTCTAGTAACTCTGGCTTCTCTGCCAATGTAGGCGTTGGACTGATAATCCTCTGCAGTCTGTGCCAGCACATGATTTCCTTTACAGATGTTCCTTTTGTATTAACATGATGGATCTTCCATCCTAGTAATATTACTCCTTGTCTTCCAGCGTCTTGCATTTTATTAATGACAGAGGATTTTCTACAGTTATCTGTGCATGGACCTAAAACACCAAGAGTGCCCTCAAGTGATCAGCAACACCACAAGAGTTACATATCAGTTTACTCGGTCCTCCTTTGTGGTTGTATGGATACGGAAAGAAGCTGCTGCGGGTTAACAGCCTAACATCTGCCGGATGTTTTGTGGGAACTGTGTGCCAGCTTTTACTTTCCAGTAAATGCAGCGTAACCTCGGAGTTCTGCAAGGTTAAAGCACGCACATGTGCAATTACCACAAAGCATCTGATGCACCTTCTGCATGACACAAGTATGACCAGTTCCTGGTGAGTGAAGGTGATTTAAAACCAGTATTGTGCATTGGCATTTGCAAGTGAACTCCCCTGTAAAGCCTGAAAAGCAGAGTCAACACTGGGACCTGAGCTACCAATAGGGGCAAAATACCCGAGGAAACAGGAGGCCCTAGGCTGGAATGGATGATACAAGAGGAAGACTCAGGGCCTGGAAATGCAGAAGTAGCAGAAGCACACACTAGGACACTTACCTGCTCCACAGTGAGAGGAGAGCTGATCTCTTCCCCACGCAGAATCATGGACCTCTGTGTCAGTACTTCAGAAAGCTGAAAGGCGTCTAAGCCCAGGAGGTCACTGGCAACATTCAGCACTAATAACAAAGGAAGACACAGTTTTTTCTCCTGCATGGATCCCCATCACTCATAGGGATAGTTTTGCAGCTTGGTGAGGAAATCCCAGAGACTCCTACAAGGCAGGTGACTAAACTCCAGCACAAAATACACTCCCTCTTACTTAATTCTCTTGGGCATACCCAAAGCTGTAAGCTCACATACCCAGTCTGCGGCTCACATACCCATTATGGACCACAGTCAGATACTCATGTAAGGCAGTCTTTCTGCTGACAAAAGGAGGTGCAAAACCCTGCATAAAGCTCAGCACCAGCAAAACACTGCATGAGAAGATATTTTTGTAAAAGCAAAATACTGCAGACTGAGCATGGGATTGCTAAACTTGGACGTTAAGAAGAGAGGCAATTAACTTAAGACTTGAAGCACTTGTAATACATATTTATTGCTTCTGTCTGTTTAGGGACTCATTTTGCAGACCAGCTCAGATTGGATAACTGTAACAGAGTGCACAATAGCAACTGCTTCAAATGAAGATAAGGGAAAGTCTCTAACAGGACACTTTTATCTCAAACTCCTTCCTGATCCTATTTCTTCCATCTCTTTCAATGCAAAAGAGAAACTGTGAAGCTGTGGACTCAGTCTGAGAATATCCAGAAGCACAAATGGATCACAGGGCCACAGACCAGCTAAATCCCACTGGTACCCCAGAGCCATGCATCCTGTGGCAATGGTTTTGTAGGGTTAAACTACAGGGAACCTGCTGGTGAAGGCTCTGCAGACCAGCATAACAGAGGGAGAAAGGACAATGGAGAGGGCTTTATTTGGGGCCTTATGGGGCTTTGCATGGTCTGCCAAGTTGCTAGGGTCCTACTTACCTGCTTTTGTTGTAACCTGGGCCCCACCAGCTGTCATGAATTCAACATTTCCCAAATGAAGTGTGCCAGAAAGAAGTTTGAAGATGTCTCTGATTTCTTCAGTGCTGAAGTCCACCACCTTCATGGCAGTCTATGCAAAACCACATAGCTACTGTTAGCTGTATGTACAGCCAAGTACAATGCAACCACCACGCTCAGGTCCAGTGTGTGTAAGATGTAAAACTCAGAATTATAGTTACCATGAATCCAAACGAAACAGGATGGCACAGCACGTCTCAGCTATACATTTGTCAATGATCTTTACTGTCTCCCATTCTCTCCTGCATTTACTCTATTGCCATCTAAGGCAGGTGAGCATTTGCCCCATCCTCAAGTTGGACTTTGCTGCCACCATTGACGGTCTGTCACAGGGAGAACATGTTTGTGCCTATATGAGGAAATCCCGCCCTGAACACTGGCAGCACAGAGGTTACAGATGTAACTGGATGGCTTCCACATTCTCCCTCATTTTCCTCCCTGAATTATGGATTAAATTAAGATACTTAATTTACTCTGATCCACATAACCCCCTTAATTCATTCTATCTTAGTAGAGTAGATTTATGCAGCAGGATTTAAAACCAGGCTTTCAACATTAACTGCTAGATGGTTGGAAAGAGATTATCAGATCATAAGGAAGTATGGCACATTCCCTCTTAGTGCCTGCATGTGAGCCAGGGTTCTTGGGACATAAATTGACTTTCAGAGGTAGGACCTAGTATTCATGCAGTCACCTTGTCAGTGGGGCACTCCAGGGTTCTAGTTTCCTTCTTTCCTCCAGCATGTCCTCAGCTGAAGAATAAGTGCCATATTGCCATTGAAACTCCTGCTGTACAGGTGTTCCCTTCCCTTAAATCACACCTAACCAGGAGCTACTGAAATCCTAAGATGACTCTACTCGTCTTGCCTGTCTGGTTTCACCTACATTATTAAAGCCCTCAGGCCAACAAGCATTTATCAAATAAAACATGAATTTGCACACTGATCCTGCTAACCCCCCTTAACCTCTGATAAAGTTACATATGTCTATTGAATTTAAGAATAGGTGATTTGCACAGGTGATATAACTTTACTGGAATATTTCTGGGGAACAGTACCTTCAGACCAAACTGTTCTTCTAATGGTCAGTGTGAGGCTTCCTGAATGAGGCTATCTAGGAGACTCCCAGGAACCTTTATGGCGTGGAGTTCTGCTCCACCAAATTCTCCATCATTCTAAATTACTATTCATACTGACTGTTTCCCAAATTCCCCCAATTCTGTACACTAAAACCACTTTTTGAGCCTTGTTTTAGCCGAGTTTTGGACTTGTTGAACACCAAATTTTGGCTTAGGGCAAATCAGTTCTGCCTGTGAGATCCAGACCATGCAGCATGTTTAGTCTATGAGACTGTGCCCAAAAGTTCAGGGGGAGTTAGGACTGGACTCACCATGACCTTACTGTACATCTCTACATCATTCAGGTTCTCATCAGTCACACAGCCAGACTGGTTCAAGTAGCGGTAAGTCTCTGGCTCACAGAGAGAGAGGCTCTCTGCAACAGAAGAAAAAGAAGCAGGGGAAAGACAACAATTTATTTAGCAACCAGTCTTTTAGTTCATGGAAGAGGAGGGTGTGCTGTAACAGAGCTTGCAGACGGTATGCAAAATTATTTGGAACAGTCAAATCCCAAGCTGGAGAGTCTCAGAAGAATATCTCAATACTGAATTGACTCAAGAAAAAAAAATTAAATTCTAGCTCAAAAAGTGTACAGAAAAATAGTCTTAACCATATACATATGGTAATGACCTCTAAATTAGATATCATCACTTGAGACAGAGTTTAGACATCCACAGTCAGATTTCTGAAGACATTCAGTGCTGAGCAGCAGTCAAAAACTGAACATAGTTCACAAAACTAAATGTAAAACCAGAATTAGGTCTCTGTATATCTGTTGTGCAACCACATCTTAAAGACCATCTCCGGATTTGATCCCCCATTTTGAAAAGAATGTAGGAGAACTAAAATATCAATGGAGAAAGGAGACAAGGGTGATCAAGAGCCAAAACCACATTATGGATGGGGAAGTGAAGCAGCCTGAGACACCAGCTTGGACAGGAAGATAGGGAGGAATAGCAGAGATCTGCTGAAGAAAAGAATCTGTTCTGTATGTTTTCCCTAAGCAATTGCTAATAATCGTGGTCCCCACTATTTTCCTTTGCTTTAGATTAATCTCTGAATTGACCTATGTAGCCATTCCTACATGTACCCCCTAAAACTGAAACCCTGCTCCCTTCTACTCTGTCTGGCCCAAATCTTCCATCTGATTATCCTAACACACAGAGAACAAAAGCATAAATTCCCCAGGCCCTCAAAACCAGAGTACAACTGTAACATGTTCCTGCCTGCCTATCTGACCTCTCCAGAAACACTGTCAGTGCTCAGCAGTGCCTGGGACAGATACACACAAATGTTGTTAGGGGGATGCTGCACTACAAAGAGGATGCGTCCACAGGCTGCAGCTGCCTCTTTCTCTGTGTGCCCTTTTCCAGACCCACCTCTCCCTTCCCCAAGCACAGAGCTATGAACCCTTTGTTCAGACACAAGACATGTTTTGGCTCTAATCCTTCCACCACATCGCTGGTCTTTGTAATTCTTCTCTCTACTATTACCTATACTGAAGGTTTGTTCTAAAAATATATCTATCAGTCCAACCTTTGAACTCCCTGAACAGCTCCCACCAGCAACTGAATCAAGATTCTTTACCCTTCTTCTGTCTCTAGCCAGTTTCATGACCTCATCACTTTGCACAGACTTTCCTCCAGCACAGAATGCTTGTAGTGTCTTTTCCAATAAGGCATTTCTGTCACCCTCAGCCTCTTTCTCTCAACTCTCCTTTCTGTTTCCCACGAAATCACCACATGGCCTTCAAGAAGAAGCTACATATCAAGTACCCGAAATATCCATGCTCTAACTGACTTACACCAGCTTCACATGTTGGACTGGAAACAGGACAAGAGACATATCCCAGAAAATGAAATTACCTTTCTGCTCCCCACTCACACCAGCTAGCAGAGCATAAAAGATGTGGTAATTCCGCTCTCCGGGGTTCTGATGTACCACCCTGTTCTGAAACAAAGAATACAAGAGTAGCCAGTAGAAAGAGATCAGACTTGTGGTTGCAAAGGCAAGAGAGGACCAGGATACAGGTAAATCTCCAGCCAATGCACAAGAGGAGCTTCTTGCTGTTTAATGATGGTTTTGTCTAAATGAATTCTACATCAAGATCTTTGTGGCTGTGCAACTGAGCATACACATGGACAACTGAACCTTGTCAGTTCTGGCCCTGCTCCTCAGTGAATTCCTGACTGCAAAGTAAACTACATCCAAGCAGAGATGCCTGCATTTGGAGTTGCACCCCATACTCTTCTCTGTGGAGCTGAGTTTCCAGGTACTTCTCTCTCCCTTTCTCCTTGGCAAACAGTTTTTTCTTGGAGTCTCTCTGTAATGCATAGAGTTTATCAAAGATGGGAGAACAGGCTCTGATAGATACAGAACAAACATTGCTCCTCGGCCTCTTCCTCAGCTGGGACAGTTGCAGTAGTAACACCTAAGGAGCTGATGTCTACACACTGCGATGGAGACAGTCTCATCCAGGAGGTGATCTGGCACTGCCACACCTTCTATGAGGAGAGGGCTCACCCAGCACTCAGTAGAGGTGATACCTACCTTTTCCAGTAAATCTGAACAGCATGTTAAAGAAAAAAACATCCAAGTGACAGAAACAGATTTCTTGATGATAGGCAAAAAATCTTCTAGACACATTGGGATGAGCCCTGCAACAAGCAACAAATCATGAAATAACTGACACTTTGGAAAGTAGATAAAGAGTGGTTCTAAACATCATCGCAGATCATCCCCTCTATTCACTGTCCGAGGAGGTATGATGTGCCAAAAAGATATTTAAAAGGGCAGGGCCAGATACAGCATAGGTAACCTAACAAAGGATGAGCCACATCAGGGACACCTAGAAAGATCAGAGGCCACTCTAATCTGAAAGTCTGCATTGCACACAGCAAGTCTTGCATCAGTTCTCATTGCTCCTGCAAGAGACCACTATCTTAAATCTACTGACAGCACAAAGAGCAGAGGCTAAACAATCCAAGCCCATCATTTACAACAGCAGTAAATTCATCTGGGGGCTACTCCCGTGGCAACTGGCGTGGTTTGCACTCAGCAGCAGCTTTGAACATCAACATCAAGAAATGTAGCCAGGGCAGCTTTACCTGCCTCATGGAGACAAAAGACATGTCAAAGCCTTTGGGAGTGGGGTACCTGGGCATACAGGGAAGAAAGTCATCATGGCACAAGAGTTTGACTATTTCCAGTCTTCACTGTCCTTGTTGTCACTGGAACAGGCTCCCCACAGAAGTGGTCATGTCACCAAGCCTGTCAGAGTACAAGGAGCATCTGGACAATGTTCATAAGTCATATGATTTCATTTAGGTCGTCTTGAGAGGAGCAGGGAGTTGGACTCAATGATCTTTATGGGGCCTTCCCAACTTGAGATATTCTGTGATTCTGTGACTAGGGTTCCAAGGTCCACTGAAGATGGCAGCCCAAAACAGGGACTCATAATTCTCTTCTGCACCCAAATATTGTGCAGAATATATTGATTCTTAGTTTGGTTTCACTTTTCTCAATCACGAAATCATTGGCAGAGCTAAGATAAGGGAACAATTTTATGTGGAACAAACAGGATGCAATCAACCTGGGGGATCTTCCGAGGCAGCAAATTCCAGGATTTTAAGTATCAAGTGTTGAGATTAACAAAGTGAAAAGTCAAACTATGTCCCTACCTAATGCAGTACTGAGACAAAAGGTTTCCAGAGTTAGGCACTGCAAAGCCACAAAACAAACACTTCTTCCCTCTTTAAGTTGCAAATTTGCCCACAGTTGTAAACTGACTTCGAAAAATTGCGATGAGGGATTTTCTGACCCACACTGAACTCCTCCTCATCTTCGCTCACTCCATCCTTTCCTGGTCCACTAAAGAAAAGGATACAATCAGTTACTCGGCCTCCCTGGATGTGTCCATGTTGAGAGAAGTGCAGCTGGATGAACTTGCCAAAGCGGCTGGAGTTGTTGTTATAAACTGTCTTGGCATTTCCAAAGGCCTCCAGAATGGGGCTGTAGAAACGAGGCAATGAAGATATGATTAGTGATGGGATACCATTAAAACAAAGTGTGTGCCCAGTCTTTTGACATTTGCACAGCGTGTTCTGCCATGAGAGATTTATTTGTTACAGCACCAGCCTGGACAAGCAGGAAGAGCTCAAGGGAAAGGAAGGATGGCAAGAGCAATTTAACACGCTGCTAGATAAATTTTAAACCTTTGGGATTGCAGTTAATTCAATCAGTCCCCAATCTGTATGGGCAGCTGGTGCTCACACTGTCAAGGGCATTCCCCACCAGTGTGGCTTCCAGGAAATGAAAGGTGGCAAGACCCAGCCAGGCTGTGTCCTCAACACAGCACATCCCACAAAGGCAACTGTATTTTTTCAAGGCTTTTCAGAAGCATCAGACATATAGGGCAAACACTCCGTAGCTTTAAACCACATACTTCTACCTTCTATTCATTCTACCTTTTTTTCCTTCTGCCTTTGAAAGAGAAGACCAGTATAAACCATCTCTTAAAATCACAGGCAAACATCTTCAAACTAACAAACAGTAATAAAACAATTTGTTTGGTACTTAAATTTCATACTGGAACACAGAAGCCCTTGTTACCTAAATCTTGCTTAGGCTGATATAAGCCACATGGTTTCCAAGTAGAGGGACTATACACACACTATAGATTTGAAAATTACATTCTAAGAGAGCAACATCATCCACTTCAGGAAAAAAAAAGTTGCAAAAAAATCTATCACCAAACATCAGACAGGCCATAAATGGAAGAATTTTGCCTGCTGGTCACCTTCCCATCTTCAGGGGAAAAAAAAAGGTTAAATGCTTGGTACTTGCTTCACATAACAGTTCAAGGGAAAAGCCTAAACCACTCAAACTGACACGCTGAATCCAAGATTAAAATATTCATTTCTGCAATTAAGCCAATTCTAAAATAATCTGAAGGGCTGACAAGCAAGGAATCACAGAGATGCTACAAGAACAGCCTGTATGTTGTCATGTCTAATTTTAAAACATACACAGTTTTAAACAAAAATTATTGCTGTTATTACCCTGAGAAATATTGGCTTTTAAACATCTCCACAGATCTATTGTGCAGTCCCACTGGAGACTGGGGCAGATATGGGATTATTCACAAGTTAATAAGTACAGCATAAAAAACAACCACAACTACAGACACCCCTGGAGCTTGCAGGAAGCTTCAGGCCTTGCGAGTGTTAGCTAAGGGAAAGCGTGGTTAAGGAAACACTCAACAACCTTCAGGAAAATCCAGGCAGTATTTTTCCTAACATCTCTTGAAACAATCACTTTCAAGTAACAAGGACAGAAACGAAAATTCCCCTGTTATAACACACTACAACCACAGAAATGCCAGCTAGAGAAATCTCGGTGCACAGATCAGGAAAGTTCCTTGCCCTGGAGAATTAGAACTCCAAGACCCACGCATCCGAAACAAGTATGTACATAAGGACATTGCACAGAACTGAGCACACCAATGCCATGAATCAACAAAATTAAATGGGGACAGCCAGAAAAAGGGAGGACAGGGTTATATGACCACCACAGATGGAGTGAGAGTGCAGGAGCCAGCTAGCCAATCTTTGTGGCTCTAAGTCATGTTAAATTATATAAGAAAAGCACAAGAAAATACCTTTAAAGTTTAGTTTGGCAATGGGCTCACACACGAGTCTGAAGTCTTTCAGGCATAGGGGAGGAAATGAGCAGGAGGGTGTCTGAGGCTGGCAGCAGTTGCAAGGCAGAGGGTGGGGTGAGCTGGTTCAGCCAGGCACGAGGGCAGGAGCCTGGGCCGAGCAAGTGGCCGTGCCAGCAGCACAGGGTGGCACCTGGGGCAGCAGGGAACTGCGAGGCGGAGCAGCACATCAGGAAGGTGATGCTGGCTGCTCACTGGATGTGGGCAGGATATGCTCCAGGATTCAAAATAATGGGAACCAGTTTCAGCAGGGCAGCAGAATGCGAAGTCTGGGGTTCAGAAATACTGCACCATATGCAGATTCAGGATTCAGATGCACAGTTGAAGACAAAAAGATTTGAAGACTTCAAGGGGGGTGAATAGCAGGAAAGGTGGCTATGCTGTCACCAGTGGCACCAAACATGGAGAAGGGAGCTTCAGAGTGAAGCAAGCAAAAAAAAAAGCTGAAAGTTAGCAGAATTTTGATTGGATGGGTATTTTCAAGAAGGAAAAGAGACAAAATCAACAGTGCCAAAGGAGTTTTCAGAGCCTGATTTATGAGAAATACACCAAGCACGTATGTTCCAACACAAGCAAATGATAGAAAGGTGATGAACACTTTGTTTGCAATGCTGTCTGAAACTGAGAAAGAATCCAGCATTGTTCCTTGGTATGTGCTGGGCTGCAAGGGAGAAAATCCACCATAAGTGAACCTCAGGAGGGCCACCATCAGAGTAAGTGCAACTGAACTCCAAACACATGAGGTAGGGTCCATAGGAGTGGCAGCAGCTTCTGAGTCTGGGCCAGGCCTTCAGCTTCTCGTCTTCAGAGGAAAGGTGACAAATCAGATTCTCTTGCACTCATATTGCAATAGCTCACGTAGCACTAGAGATGTAGATGGAGCAGGCTGTGATCTCTTACTTCACTCCAGCTCGCATCTGTGGCGCCTTACAGACTCAGGAGTCACCTACCCACAATCATAAGCTCTCTAGATCACTGTCAAGTTATCACTTAACTGCTAAAAGTGTTTGAACCTTCTAAGCCGCTTGCCTTAAAGCAGATTTTGCAGATCTTGAGTCATGACTGTACTGCTCTTCAGAGCTTTTTCCAATTTGCCTCCATGCCTGCTAAGATCTGCACACCTGCAAAGGATAAATCACCCAACAACAGTCTCTGGAACACCAGGTCCAAGGGCAGCAGCCCTTCTGCTCAAGGTTGCTCTGCTTATAAGGACCTAAAACCTGCAATGCTCTCACAGCTGCCTCCTCTGGAGGTTTCTGCAGCTATCACAGGCTCCATCTGGGACCAATCTGCAGCCTCAACCTTGACAGCACCAAACTGCAGGGCCCCCAGCAAGGTCCTTCAGTCACAGGCAAGACAGTCTTGTGCTGGGAAATTTTAATGTGATTTATTAAATATAATTCAGGTGTTAAGGAAAACAAGGACAAAACCAATAAAACAGATTTATCTTTCCTGCCTCTTCCCCAGGCTTACCTAAAGTCAAACACCTATTGTCCTCCATTTCTTAGCCTCAGCTTTCTTTTTTACCTCAGGTTACACTCACTCCCTCAAACCTACCCCAACAGGGCAGCACAGAAGCTTTAGGTCACACTCACAGGACTGCTTCTCCATGTCACTCTGCTTGTTTTCTCTGCTGCTCTTTGCCTCTTACTGGTTTTCCTCAGCCACACTTTGCTTCTTCAGGTTTTCTGGATACTTTTCCCCTTCATCTCCCTGTTCCAGCATAGGTCACCTGTGGGCCATGGTCCCTCAGGGGTGTCCCTACCCTGGCATGGGTTATGGTCTCTCAGGGGTGTAGGACGACTTCTGGCATGAAGGATTTCCCTTAGAGTGTGTCTCCATTCCCTTATTGCTGCCAGCTTCTCTCTCAAACATATTTGATTCAGGCGCCATGCGCTTCCCTGCCTGCCTGATGCCTCGTCAGGATTTAGGTGGGTGGTGGCTGTTCCCTGGTGCCAGCTCCCATGGATGGTTCTCCATGAAATCACTTGCCAGGACAGCAGAAGAGCTGCCAGGTGGCCAATGGGACTCCTGAGGGCAAGACATACCAGCAGCCTGAAACACAGGGAGGCTGAGGGAGAGCAGGGGCTAATGGAGGAAACCAGGAGTCAGAGTAGGACAGAGACTCACCGTGAGGACAGCTACAATCGAGAGCTAGAGCATTAATTCTCCAGCTGCCACACACATCCCACATTGCTGTTGGAAAGAAGCCTAATCCATCCACAGACAGCTGGGAGAGTAGCCAGGGTGAGGCCTCCCAGCAAGACCGCAACCTTTGCATTTCCCTGATGTGACACCACCCAGCTCTGTGGTCCTCTCTACCCAGGTCTGGCTGCATCCACGGCCCGGCTGCCCAGAAGACAGGGCCCCCCAAAGGCAGGGCCCCCCAAAGGCAGGCTGACCCAGCAGTCTGTGTGCCCATGAGGGTGACTGTACCTGCTTTCCAGGATGGCTTCTTCCACATGAGTGCTCTTTTCAGACACAGGGGCCCCGAGGGAGGTCTGGCTCATGGCTGACAGGAATTTCAGGAGCAACTTGGTGCTCTCAGTCTTTCCAGCTCCACTTTCTCCGCTGTTAAGAAAAAAACATACATTTCATTCACAGATCCAAGACAGACAGGGCTGATGACCATCCTACCCGCGGCACAGAAGTGATCTCTAGGAATAAACATGTGACATCTCCGCTGTGACAAGCAGGGATCAGGCAAAGGCAGGGAGGATGCTGTGGGTATTTGGGCAGATGTCAATGCAAATGGAACAGCAGGAGCAAGGCGTGTGATGCAGCCATGGAGTAGCCGGTTCTCCATTTCTAACCTTATCAGAACACACTGGCTGTCATGACGCTTCCACAAGCAGCAGTAGCACTCGTTAGCGGTGGCGAAGATATGGGGAGGCAGCTCACCCAGCCGGTGCTGTCTGTACAGGTCTATGGCATCCACACTGTACAGACCAGGGATGGGTTTGTAGGGATTTACTGATGCCAAGATGGAACCAATGTTTGTCTACGGGGAAAAAACAAAACAGAGAAAGGAAATGAAGCTCCTGGAGGGAAAAAAAAAATCACAACAAACCCAGACCCTGAAATAATGGTGAAGGAGAAAGCCTAAATAAGGACGTTGGGCTTCAGCAGAGAGCTCCTCAGTTTGGCAAAGAATGTCAAACCCCAGGGAAAGAGCTGCACAGCTGGGTATGGATGGGGCACTCTGAATTTTGCTGCTTTACAATATAACATTCTTATCCTGTTGTCTTTGTTAAATTAAGCTTATACAATTTAAAAACATGAAGCCATCTTCATACCCAGCTACTTTACGCTGTGCTTGAAGCTGAATAGCAGAGCCAGGACTGAAGGAGTGTCAGGAGATACCTTCAACACCCCTATCCACAGTCCTAAGCGGAGGGGGCATGGCAGGGTTCAAGAACCTCCTGAATAAAGAGTTGGAACATAGACACAGACACACACTACACACATGTGCAAAGAAGCACTAAAGCATATAATTTTTCTTCTGCTGAAAAATGCTGTTTGTAGCAGCTTAAATCATTTGGTAAACCAAATCAAAATTGACAGCTGAAGATGAAGCTCTGGATTTCAAGTCAAAACATTTCTATATTTTCTAAACATTTTATTTTGAAAATATTTATTTTGAAAAATCTCACAGTTCAAAAAAAGAGGTAGCAAGATTTAAAATAAAATACCCAGAGCACAATATTGAATTTCAAATGTATTATTTTGTGAAGTCAAGGGGAAACTAATGTTGCTTTTTGGGGCATGACTTTTTCAGTTCAGCCAACCAGCTCAAATCCAGTTATTCTCAGAACTGCAGTTCAGAGCAATGGTGCCACCTCTCTCCTAATGACGGCTTTGTAATATGGTCAACATCCAGCTTAAATCCTGCTGCTGGTGCAGTGGCCTCCCTCACAGGGACATCTTGGACTGCTCTGCTCAAGGAAGACCTATTCTCAGCAGATATGACAGAGTAAACACTTAGATTGCTGCAGAGGTGCCAAGCTTTGTGGTCAGGGACAACATCTAGCATTATTTCCAAACCATGAACTAACTACGAGTCACTCAACAGATATAAAAGCATTTGAATGTATCTATTGGAGAAGCTGTAAATAAAACACTTTGTGACAAGGAAGACTCATCAGGCCAAATGAGATCTGGGGCTATAGCAATGCCAAGCTCTGAAGCCAGAAGCCAGACTGATAAGACGCTGTAGTCACCAAAATATTTAAAACTCATTTATTAAAACAGTAGTCAGAGATCATTGGGGGAAAAAAAAATCACCTAGGCCAAACTGCATTATCCGTATAAACAGGCTAGCATGGATCAAGGCCTGAGGACCCTCTGACAGGGACCTTTGCAGGCAGAAATATAATTCATTGGTAATGAAAGTAATAAGCAAGCAGATGATCTTTGGCCAGAGAGCTGGAGAGAAAGAGGAAAGCATTGAGTGAGATAACATGAACTGGGGAAAAAATCATTGTACAAGCAGTTGAGGAACAGGCATTGTCCAGAGACTACAAGACAGAGATGCCCATTCTAACTCTTCTCCCAGACCTTCACAGCATCTTTTCTTCTCAGATATTTAAGTTTGCATTTTCCACTGTAGTTTCACCTCTCACTAGGAACAGAGCTCCTTTCCAAAGAACTTCTGGAAAGTCCTTTCCAGAACTTCTTCCAGTACAGCCATCTCTTTCACAGGTTTCTTTGAAAAGTTTCTTTGAAAGTTTCAAAGGAAACTTCTCCACCACTCAGTTGCAATCTCCTCATCACATGCATTCCCTTATAGACAATTCCTATCCAAAATTTTTAATAGCAGTAAAACCACATACATACCAGCTACTCTATCAGCAAAGTAATTGCCCACAAAGAACTCTCCAGAGCAGGACAAGCCACATGTGGCAGGTCTACTTCTCAGGACAATAGATCCTACTTGGATGGTTAGGCATGGCATTGCTCAGGACAGCACAAAATGTGGCAGAACAGCCCCTGGCTCATTTATACATCACTCACATTATGTTGGTCTACTTTTATTAAGGAATACAGGAATTGCAAGAATGAAGAGGGAAGATGCAGGCTGTTGCTGTGCTCACATAATTTCCTTCAACAGGGTAGAGCTTGAACAGTATTTATCTGGAAAACAAAAGGTACTGTTGAACTTGTCAGTATTGCTGTAGTAAATTAATTATGGGTGCAACACCAGTCTAGATATACTGCTACCTACACTCCCTGATCAGAAAAAATCCCCTTTAGGAGCTCATGGTGGGGCTAACAATCCTGCACTGAGGGGTTCTTCCCAGTGCTGAGCATGCTACAGAGGTCAGGCCCCTTCATACTTCTCCAAAAATTTCAGACCCGAGGTGCACATCTGACATTCATGCACTGTGCAAAGGCAAAAAACGAGGTGTAAAGGTGTTAAACTTTAACACCTTTATGCACGGATGGAGAAGGCACAGAACTAATGCTGAACAAGAGAAGGAATGACACATCAGAGCTAGAGGAAAGGCTTAAGGAGATATGGCTGCTATGACACTGTCACACTGCTGGTGTTGTGGCATTTCTGGTACAAGGCACAGACTGAAAAGGAAGAGAATACTGCATTGCATTTTAAGGTGTGAGGAAGAAGAAACAGGAGGAATATACCCGAATGAGCCAAAAGCTGCACAGACACATAGCATGTGTCAAACACAGGAAGAGAAGAGCACCAAGGATATGGGCCTTAAAAATAGCGTGTGCACGTGGGTACTGTTACAGGGTCACAAGGCTATGTTGATACACAAGAGGCAAGAGGGTCTACAGCAAAAACAAAAGAATTTACAGTCTCCTCTGCATCCAGTGCAGGAGATGGTTCAGAAACAGGGTCACTTTACTGATAATTTACTGGAATACAGGTGCATATGGTTTGGTTGCCTTGATAACAGTTGCTATGCAACACAGAGATTTACATTTTTCCTGTCATATTCTGAAAAATTCTGTGTGCACATAGCATGGACAAGCAAGGTAAGAGTAAAGCAAAGTAAGGCAGTGTTTGTAATCTGTCTTCCTTGTCCTCTCCAAGTCTCAGCAGAGCACTGCCATCCCAGCACTTCAGAGATGTTTTATCCCAGGTGTGGTTTTCCTCGCAAGTCCCTTTCCTAACACTTCCTTCCTGAGGGCCTGAGAGGGAAATCAGGAGATGCTATGAGTATTCATCTGTGCAAGGAGAGCAGAGCAATCAAAAAAAAAAAAAAA
>VZTE01001195.1:2879483-2899741 GCA_013397775.1 Eulacestoma nigropectus
AAAAAAAAAAAAAAGACAAAACTGCATGTAAAAGTAGAAGAGTTAGGCAGGTTTGCATTCCTAGTTTTGTTAGGCAGTAGCGTCATCTGTCTGGATCAGGAAGGATCCTGACTCAGCAACAACCTGCATACACTGCACTTTCCAGTCTGCTTGGCCTTATAAACCATGGAACAGCCATAATGGGGAACCTGGGGAATGTGAATGACAGCTCATCAAACATGGATGTTCGTGGAGGATACAGAGTTGCGCCATTACCACAAAGCTTAGAGGTGAACATTCATGTTTTGGAAGTTCTTCCCTGGAGGCAAAGAGGCCCCTCTGGTAGGGGTAGGATCTCACAGGGATTATGGAGCTGGTAAGGCAGAAAACCCCCTCCAATTCCTACCCTCAAGAGACAAGGATAACATCAGTACTTCACATGCGAAGTGAAGCTAACCAAAACCCATTAGGCCAAAAGGGACGAGCACTTACATAGATGTTACCCTCTTGGTAGCGCTGGTGAAGGTTAAGCAGGATGGCAGCTTCATGCAGATCTCCCAGCATGGACATGTCTTCTACCCCATCAACGCTGGTCTGGTGCATGGGTAAGACCTTTTCTCTGGAAAGGGAGGCCTTGGGGTACTGGAACACCTGGAAGAATGGGGAGAAGGACAAAAAAGCTCATGACACGTGGGCACATGGTCTGATTTCCTACCAGGAATGTGCACCTTTATACTTTGGCACTGGAAAAGGAAATGAATAAGACACAGATCTGCTCCCTATTTTTATAGTCATCCTTCCATTCCTGTGCCTACATATTTGAGCTCTCTGGCCAGAAACCATACAGCATACTCCCTTCTTTTGCTACAGAGTCAATCTCTCACCTTCACTACTGATGAGGACAAATCAACTCAAGGTCACTTAATTTCCCCTTAACAGGAGCAGGGCACCAGCCTGCAGCTGCTAGGCTAGACAGGTATTACACACTGCACTCATGACTGTGAATAATGATGGCAGCTGCTCCCAAGAGACCAGGAACAGTCTTTCACAAAAAAACACAGGTGAGATCATGTCTCTGACTGTGGGGAAGTAGAGAAAAAGCTAATTCACATTCCAAGTTTGGCCCTGCACTCTCCATAGAAGCAGCCAGGGAGCATGTGGAAGAGTTTGTCATCCCAAGAGCAAAGGAAAGCAAAGCATACGAGAAGCCAAATAAAGTAGTGACATTCTCTCTGTGTGATGACACGTATGCTGTATATGATACAGCTTTCAAAATATTTGTACAGTGACACCTATTAACTTCTATCACTGCTCTGGGAAGTACTCATCTCTCTATGCAGTTGCACTCATCTTGCCTTAATTGCTGCATCCTTCTTCCTGCTAGAGCTTCCTCCTCCTCAACAACCCACTCCTCGGTTATCAGGTCATCTCCTTCACCCCCTTTCAACATAGCTGAGATTTTGTGACTGTTCCCCTCCACCACAGGCACATCCCAGCCCTTCTTTCCTCCTCCTCAAGCACGATGCTGGCATTTCACAAAAGTTATTTCAGTTGCTTCCCACTCTTGGATTTAGCCATGTGCCATCTCCCACCCAGCATCCAAAGCTGCGCTAGATGGTAAGACCCAAGAGAGACAGATGGGAGACTTCACATAGGCATCCTGGAGAAGGAAACTGGTCCACAGTAACCCCTCCAAAGAAACTTGTGCTTTTCCCCCTCTCCTGGGGCTCTGGTCTCTACCTCCTTTCCATCCTTGCTTGTCAGCCCTCCTGGGTGCCAGCAAGAAACTGATGGGCTCCATAGAGAACAAACTATAATTCATAGCATTGATCTAACTGTTTTCTCCTGCCCGCTTTCCTGGAGTGCTCAGGCTGCCATCACTGCTGGGGAGAGGCCATCCTTGCAGCTGCAGGCCGCAGACAGAATGAGGTCACCCAGCCCCCTCCAGCAGCCACCCCTGCAAGTCCCTTGCAGGGCACTCACAGCTGCAGCACACTGCAGGTGCCCAGGGATCACCCCTTCGGGGCTCTGAGCCTGCACCCCGCCAGTGCAGGGCAGCAAGAACCCAGCACAGCATCCCTTACAAGATCACCACGGTGCACAACCATAAAAGCAGCTCTGTTCCTAGAGGGAGCTGGGGAGGAGAAGTTGGCTCAGTCCCTCAGGTGTGTTCTGGCCAGTCACACGTGTGTGACAAGGACTCAGTCTCTTCCACTGGCAGACTCCCTCACAGCCCACTTTTTTCACCAGCCAAGAGTTCATGTTCATGAACAGTGTAAAACAAAGCCCAGTCCAGCAAACAGACTGTCTCCACGCCTCCCTACACCAGTTCTGCTCCTGAGTATCAGAGAGGTGTGACTGCCAACAGAAGGACCCCCCCTCTGCAAGCATGGCCCTAGAAAAAAACCTTTTTTTTCTTCTTCTTCAGAGCAGAGACCTCAGGCATTTTCACAAGAGAACTGAGGGAGCAGAAAGGAAGAATGGGACAACTAAATTCAGGAGAGAGTACAAGCTGCAGATGCCCAACATGAACTGGACTGTCAGGAACAAAATCAGTACAGCACTTTCAAACCAGAAGGCAGCAAACGACCCTGGCTCTCTCTTGCCTGCTGACTTAAACAAATTTTGGAAGAGGACAAGTAAAAAGCAGTATGACATGATCTTCCCTTTTATCTGCCTGGTACTTACTCATTTACAACTGCTCTGTCAGCACTTGCAGCCATTTGGGCCAGAAGAGAAACATTAAGAAAACATTTACACAAAAAGCTGAGTGGACAAGTGTCCTAAAAGATATCAAGCAGCTGGCAGCACCTGTGCCAAGAGGCTGCTATGCATGAAGAGTGATGGGTCAGAGCTCGTTTCCTTGTTCCTGTAAGACAACATGGGAGAAAATGGAACCCTGAGGAGGAACAGGGGTCCTAAATACACAAGTAAATGATTAGTAGGGCTTAGATAATCACCTGTTACACCTGTCTTGAGCCACTTGATTGGTGTTATTCAGTCATCTCTCCCTAAAAAAGTCTGGTCCAACATCCATAAAGAGTTAAGCAGGTGCTCTGACAGGACAGCAATAAAGGTGTATTGGTTCTGGTACCCTCTAGACAGAAACACTGCAGGGGTGAAATGTACTCCCTGGAGGAGCAGTGTGATGCCACACTGCCATCCCAGCCGAGGCCAAGTTGTCACCTGTCTGTCCCTGAGGCTGTGGAGGTTCATCTAATGCACATCACTGCGTGCCTAGGCAGCTCACCCTCCCTAAGGCAAAGGCTGGGGCCTCCAGCCCTTCTAAGGTTTGGGAGGTGATGGCTCTGTGCCTCTGGAAGACACTTGTGATGTGTGGGAGAGTTTTCAGGTCTTCCCTGGCACTGGAAGAAAGCTGACTTTTAATTTGTCCTCTGCCCTGCAGGGAAGAGGGTAGTTTTTCCAGGCTCTGTATCACCAACAGGCTGCAAGGATCATCTATGCTCCTGGACACAGACACATGTACCAAGACTGTCAAAGTGACTTTCTTCAAGGAGCTCAGAGGTTTGAGACACAAACAGGATGATGCTCCACCCTCAGGGTCCCAGTGAGGAAACTTTTCTTACCCCACTGCTCACTCCTGGACGCTTCCAGCAATCTGCCAGGAGAGCAATGTCAAAGATCCTCCCCATCATCCTGTTCCAGGAAGGGTATACCAGGCTGATGTTCAACACTACTGAGCTGAATATGATAGCTGATTTTTCCTGAAGCAAGTAAGAACTCAGGCAAACTGATGTTTCAGCAAAGTTGCCCCTGGAATATCTCCTTTTTAACAAGCTAATACATAAACCATGAAGTTACAGGTGTTAACAAGTACATCTTTATTATTTAGGACGGAAAACAATCAGCTTTCAGTCTAATAGGCACCTCACAAAACAGCCAAAGATTTCTACTTTCTCACCGGTGATATACTACATTTGCCTCAGATTTAGCCCAAAATGAGACCAAAATGACCATGACTCTCTCCAAGGCCCTGCAGTGGTCAGGAATAAAGCAAAATCTGGCCAGCAAATGAGCCAAGATGAGGCTTGCCAGCCCTCCTCACCAGGCTCAGCAAGGGAGAAATGATTCCTTCTCAAACTCAATTCCATCCATTAGTGCCGTCCTGAGCACATAAGCAAAGCTCCCACCTGGCATCCAAGTTATATTTATCCATAAAGCATTTGGCTGTTTTGTCTGCATCATGGTTTCCAATCTTCTGTCTCATAAGCATCAGCTCCTCCTTTCCTCCCAGGAAGTCACATTTCTGACTATTTATTGCTTGAGGTGTTTTTAAGGAAGAGAAAACAAATGACAAAAGCTTTGAAGCATGACTGGACTTCTTACCTCAGAGCTGCAAGGATGCTGGGCCACAGCAAACATGAGGACACTAGATGTGGGGGTCCTAAAAATCAGAGGGATCACCTGGCCCATCCAACCCAAAGCGAAGACATTTATCAGAGTTTTCACCTGGGGTAGGACTGCCAGTCCCTCCTACAGGTATGAAGCAATGGTTGTGGCAGGAGAGAGAAGCACCTGGGACAGCTCTTGTGGGTGGCACTGAATAAAGAAAGCCCTTTAATGATCACCATGTGCTTTTACTGCATAAGCAATAAAGCACATGCTCCTCCAGCCTAGTGGTTTCTTGTTTCACGGAAGGAAAAAACCCAAACCCAGCTTGTTTTTTATACCTGTAAGCCACCCAGCATTATCCTGAGCATATCTTCCAGCATACAGGACACAGGCTGGAGGTGGGTGCACCCATACAGACGGTTCTAAAGTGGGATTTCCAGTGTCCTTTTAGAGGTGCAAGGTGGGTTTGAAAGATTTTACAAGGCACAGCAGCATGTCAGAAGAGACAGAACTGGCAGAGTCACAGAGGTACTCAACATTTGTTGTCCCTCAGGAGGCTGCTGCATTACTTGTGATCCCCTAAATGTGTTCGTGATATCCAGCACTCCCCAAATAAGTCAACTCCTCAAGAAGGGATTTGAGAGACTAAAGTAACCAGATGAAAAATCTGTGTTGGCTAGGGGAATTTCCATCTCTGAGAAACAAATCAGGCTCTTTATAAAAGAATGATGACTTGAAATGTAGGCCTTTCAAGGCAAGACTGGAAAGTTCAACAGTCCTACCACTGACTCTAAAAACCGGAGTCCTAAGTCCTCTTTCCCCCTGTGCCCTCCTTTGTTTGCCAGGCAAGAGGCTGAAAAAAACCTGTACAAAAAAAAAATTTCTGTAACAAAGCAGCCACCTGCAGGGCCCATTCACCAGAACAGCTGAGCAGATCTAATTGCTCACTTGCTGGAGGGCACAGTCCTGCCCATTTCCCCATCCTCCTCCCAGCCCAGACACCAGTCTGACTCACCAAGAACCTCCATGAAGGCCATGGATAGTTTTCCCAGGGTTAGCCAGGCAAGCTGACTTAGTGAGGACTTGGATGATGCCCAGAGGTCCCTTCCTACCAATATGATTCCATGAGCACTGCAGTAGCTGCACCAGGGGACCACAAGGAGCACAGAGCTGGAAATCGGTCGGGAAAGCAGCTTATTCCTATCACTGTCAGAGAGCTCTGCTCTCAGGGGAACTTGGCTGCCTTGCTGAGCTGTCCTGGGCATCACTGCTGCCTTTACACACTGACTGGCACAGGGAGCCCACTGCCATGTGCCCCTGGCCCAAAGGGCTGACAGCAAAAGCTGCTGGAGCAGCTGGAGGTGAGCACAACCACCCTTAGAGAGGCACAGCTTGCACATCCTGGCAGGAAGGGCTGCTTGGTTGGTGGAGCTGCCTCCTTCCCAAGAGCATTTAGCCAATATAATGGTTTTGCTAGGCTGTTAATGTAACTGCTTCAAAGATGGCAGAAGGGAAACCAAGAAAAGTGAGGCAGGCAGAGAAATTAAGAGAACAAAAAGAACCATCTTCTCTTTTTAACATTTGTTAGACCTTTGGCATAGTTTGTAACAGAGCCAGGTCACTTTTCAGAGAGAACTGCAGCACTTCCATTGATAAATTTCAACATGATGGTCATGCAAAATCAAGAAGTCCATCTTACAACTTGGCATAGGCTACAAACTCATGCAAACTTCACTTACCATGCCATAATCTGACGTGAAGAGAACACTTCCATTGGCACACAAGCCAACAGTGCATGGCTGCAGCTGGTCCTGCTCCCGCAGCCATACCCTGGCACCCTGCAAAAACCAGAAGATATCCCATTAGAAAGAACTGGAACCTGCAAGATCTGCACAAGGGGTGCAAACACCCAAGGAAAGCTGAGGGAAGCTGCAGTATTCAGAGGCTACTTCCAAGCTACAGCTGCTTAAAATATTGAAGTAAGTCCTACTTATATTTTCAGAGACACTGGGTTTGGTTTTTTTAATGTAACATGAGCGGAAGGAAAAGCAGTTTTAATGAGCTTCATGCGGAAACCAAAGTAAGGAAACAACAATTTTTATAGAAAGTGTCATGGAAAGATACCAACACATAGAATAGTTGGTTTGACTGTGTAAATTTAAAACTTGGAATAGCCAATCATTAAAAGTCATGCTATAACAATAATAGAGAATATAAATAAAGCATGTTTACAATTTCATACACCCACACATGATTGTAAGCCAAAATGCTTCCAGAAATCACCACCAAACAGCTAAGAGGATTTCACAGAGCTTTGTTTGCAAACTCTGGCAAGAGTTTCCTTTGGTAAATGACGTGACCTGAGTGTTTCTCTGATGTATATATACACTGATGTATACATGATGGCCCTGATGTCTGATGTATGTATGCACTGGTGTTTATATATGTTTATATATACGATGTTTCACACACATTACAACATCTTAAACTGCTCCGTGTCTCTCAAGACAAGTCTGAGCACAAAACCAGATTTCTGGTAAGACACATGCAGGGATCTGCAGGACAGGTAGATCTCATAGCTCGCCTACCAAAACAGTAGGGAAAACAAGTTTGCTGGATTGGCCTCTTCTGCCCTTTCTGCGTGTGGGACCTGGTACAAGGGAAAGAGCAGGAGCACAAAGGCAGATCAGGGTGAGCATGACTTGCAATTACAGAGATGGGCATGAAGTCACACCATATTTCAGTTATTGCAAATTAATCACTTTCATGTCTTCCCATAGAAATCACATAAACTCTGCTTAGATAAATATTGAGAAAAATCCAAAGTGCTCAACTGTTGAGTAACATTAGGGCCATCGTGCCTTTCATCGATTCATAGACTGACTGTCTTCCTAATTTTTTTATGCCCCTAAGTTATTGATCATGAGCTTTAAGCCCTTCCTACCCTCTTAATCCCATCAGCACCATTAGCTCTTTGCTTGTAGGCTTAATATGTTTGAAGAAATGGAATAGTGTTTCTATATTACATTATACAAAATGTGGAACACTAATTCTATTTTTAATGATTTGTTTTTAGTTTAGGTGGGTTTTTTTAAGCTACTTAAGTCACTTCAGATGCTTTAGTACCCTGGACTTTCCTTACAATAGGAGATACATCTATTGGCCAACCTTCAGTCCTCCCAATAAAAGAACTGGGTTTAATGACATTAAAAAGGTGTACATAATTCTAGCTTTACTGCTGTGCTCTGGTCTAGAGTCTCCACATCAAGCAGATTAATCTCCCCTCACCAAGTGAATGAAAAGCACCATTGCATCTGATCAGCACCTAAACCCATAGATGGTCTGCAAAGATCATCCTCATGGCCAGTGAACAACAGCAATAGGAAAAAATATAATGTTACAGATTTGAGATCCCAGAGAGCTGGTATGAGCAATACATCACATACAGATTTTGAGGAACTATATAAAGGATTTGTTACATCCTCTTATATTTTTCGAAACTCTTGATGCTTGAAACAAAGTGTCCTGAGGCATCTGCGCAAGACATTGCTGTTGGGAAATCACCAATTTCCCAAATCACATTCTGACTATTCTGCATAAATGTATGAACAGCAACATGAGTTAAAAGACTTTTTTGCTACTTTCACCAAAGACTCCTGCTACCACCATGGTAGAAAGCAAAGAGTCAGAAAACAGGAAGTTTGTGTCTCCAAACAGTGGGATGAAAGAAAGCCTTTTATAAAACATTTAGTGTAAACATCCCCAACAGCGCATTTCAATGCCTTCAGACGCCAGTAACCCAGGAGGGCAGAGATGAGAGCCTGAGGCAAGTGCAGGTTAATCAAGAGACAAGCCTGCACCCCACCATGCACACTATGCCCCGATGCCACGGCATGCACGCCCTGCATATGGGAATGTGCCACAATCACAGCACCCTACATGGTCTGTCCCTGAAGACCAGGGAGGTCCAGGTTACACAGACTTCCACTCCCTGAGCTCAGAAATTAACTTGGAGCTACAGGCAGCTGATAATCTGACACAGAAGAGACAATTCATGGGCATGACCACTATTATTTAATAGGTACCATTTAGAAGGGAAAAGAGGGGACATAGGCAATGGGATCACTCAGCTGTCTTCAACACACAGAAATGATCTAGAAGTCCAGAGTGATCCAGACGCCCTTCCCAGCAGAAGTCGACGAGCAAAAGTATTAACAAATATTCCTCCAAGGAGACACAGTTCTTTTGTACACCACCACACAAACTTATGGTAGGTCCTTCTGTGTGCTACTAAGGAGTAGAAGGCAACATGCTGAAACTCCCAGGCACTGTAGTATTTCATCTGCCCAGAATTACTTACTTCAGTTTACTTTGATGTTGTAGCTGTTTGTACAACAGCAATTGCCTCTGCACAGCAGGATAACTGCACCCAGTTATGCTGTTTCCAAAAGGAATATTGTGCTGAGACAGCCAGAAAAGGAACCACAGAGCAAATAATTATTGTAACTTCTGCCCAGCATAGCCATAGCCCCCATTTCCTGAAAGGCAGAGTTTGTTTTAGTGAATGTCCTTCCATCAGCCCTTTTTTCTAAACATGAAATTCCCCAAGGAGCCTTGACTAAATACAGGAGCAGATGGCAACACCAAAGAGACTGCCCTCACTTTGCTCCCCTCTCCCCCAATGCCACACATCTCATCGATCAGTTGAAAGGATTAAATTGAGCAGAAAAATTCCCAAAACTGCCAGGCAGCAAGGCTGAACTTCCACAGAAGAAGCAAGGTCAGTAGGACCGAGCACTGCCCAGCAATGATGTGTCAGCTCTGGGGAGCCCCAGCTCCCACAGGCACCACAGATGATGGGAAAACCCTGCTCTTCTAGGACAAGAGTAAAAACCCTTCAACCTCCATTCTGGGATATAGGAGGTCCACCCTCACCCACAGTACAAAACAGTCTAACAAAATGAAGCAACAAGCAATCGCTGATTTGAAGAGAACACCTTAAAAGACAGAGGAGGAACATCAGTGATGATTTTGTGTAACCGCTTTCCATCAAATAAAGCTGGCTGAATAGTGACCATACAGTTAACTCAAGCCCCTTATATAATGAGCTCATCTCCTTCCAATTATTCTTTTACTAGGAGTTTATTAGGTTGGTCTATTGCTTTGGTTTTAAAGGGAACAACGGCAGGAACTGAAAGGAACAATATAATAGTAATGTACCAGTTCCTATATCAAGGGTAGGTCGCTTAGATGTTAAACAAACTCTGAGACCAACATCCTCATTCCTCTGGCCTCAGTAACAATCTGTCCATGAACTTGCCTTGCCACAAAGTGCACAGCAAAGCACAATCCTGGAAACTGATCCTGTACCACGGGGTTGTAATTTAGAAAATAAAGTTGCTTGCATACAGAGAGCAGTGTTTCATCAGTACTGGCCCACTGTCACACCATAATGCCTTCCACTGTGAACAGCAAACTCTAAGATGTCATTTCTCAGCTCAAATAACACATGGCACTTTGGGATCCTAGACTCAGAAATAAATAACATTTCCTGCTATTCATGATATCAAAAAATCAATTGAAGCCGCACATTTATTTGGCCTTCTATGCCATTTTTTTAGAGTGACTGAAACCGGAAGTTCTCCCTTGCATTCACATGCCTGTATCTCATCTCAGCAGATGCAGTATTGTGTGCCAGCAGGGAAAGACTAAGGGAGATCTCGTGTGCTGTACCCAGGGAAAGGGCAGGGAAGCAGACAGGCAGCACATAGCCCTTACTGCAGCAGCAAAGCATCCATGCATTAGTGTGTAGCCAGCAGCTACACCCTCCTCATCAGTTATCCAGCTGTTGAAGGCTGCAAGGTAAGCTCAAGAGGACAAGACACAAAATTCTGTACCTGCAGGTACCTTGGCCTCTCCAGGGCCCCCCAGCCCAGCAGGAGACATATTCAGGGACTGACATGAGAAAGCACTCCACAACTGTACCACGCTTCAGAAACAAGTCTTCATATTCTGTTCTCCTTACTCGCGTGTTCTGGACTACCCTTGAACCTTCACGTTTTCCCAGGATGTCCTCTGTCTTCTGGAAACTGCTTCTTCCCAGGCACAAGCAAGAATGAGCTGCCCCAGCTGAACTTCAAGACACAGCAGTGCTGCCTCTCTCTGAGTGCACTCAGACATCCCATTCCTCCTTGTGCACAAACCTACGCAACTCCCAGGAGTAACGTGCTCAGGAGGGGCTAAACCAGGATGGCTGCATCAATTTTCCAGGGGTTACTCAGAGAGGAAAAGTGGTTTTGGTTGGAAGACACCTTTCAGTTTATGAAACGAACACACAATTGTCTGCTTTTTCCAGTACAGGATGTTTTTAATGTTTTCTTTGTGAATGAACTTGGCTGCCTCAGCCTCCAGATCTACCTACAAACACAATACTACAAGAGGCTCTTGCAGTGCCTTCCTTGATTCAGGTAACTGTACCCAGTCAGCCATCCTGCAAGGGGCAGCGATGTCTCAAATATGTACACCCCTGCACTGAGAGTCTGAGACCAAAATCTCTGTGGCTGCTACAAGTTTTCAAATACAAGTATTATATACGTAATTTACCTTTGTCCACCTAGCACACTGAGGCTGTTCAGTGGGTATTGGGCATCCAAGCCTTGTGTTTCTCCTGGCGATGGATCCATATGCTCCTAGGCCTAGAAAAGGCTCTCCTAGCAGCGTAGTGCTGAGCCAGCTCTTTTCCCAGCCTCAGTGGGCTTTGTGGTTGTAAACCACGAGGCAGAGACTGGGCTAGAAAAGCCCTTGCAACTCAGACAAAGCTGGAATCAGGTTTCAATAAATGCACTTTTCAACAGATTGATCTGGATGATCATGAATAAGTGATAGGACAAATATAAAGAGCCTTAGCTAATGGATGTAAGATTGGTGGGGAGGGGGAGTCCCTGGCAGCCTAGACCCATATGGTAAGGAATGCAACTTTGCTGTTTTTCTGATGGCAGGCTGAAATGAAGCCATGGGTTGTATCTGATCAGCAAAACTGGGACCAGCTGCTGGAAGGGAGGGGCAGCCCAGGAGGCCACAGGTAAGAGAGACAGAAGCAACAACAGCCAACATGTAGTAGCTGGGAAGAGGGACAATTCCTGCAACAGCAGTAGGGATAACAGAAGCAAAGGTCTACTTCTTGTGAGGCACGAAGATGACACACTGCAGAGCAAAAAAGGACTGGATTATACCTGTCTGGTCCCACGTGTCCCATACAGCAGCTCATTGAGCTCAGGCAGCCCCTGCAAGCCAGCAGGGCTCACAGAGCTGGGCACAAACTTCAGCTATGGCTCCTGCTGCTCCAGAGCCGCAGCCTCGGCTGCGCCCATGACTCATCCTAACTCTGCCAATTAGCAGCCCCATTCCTCCCTAATCAAGGAGCAGAGCCTTCAGTCTGCCAGCAGTTTTGCAGAATAGCAGTATCAGGAAAAGGTTTGTGCATTTTAAATAATCTAAGAGCAGTGTGTCACTTCTGGTCACTGATGTATGTGCACTGCTTCCCACTCCCCTTTTGCCTCCCTCTCCCATCTGTTCCGTTCCTGTCTCCTCCCCCAGTTTGGCTGCTGCACAGCTTCTCTTTTCATTCTCCAGAACATCTCCCAACTTCAAATATCTCCCAGGAAAGGCCTGGTCCACAGAGGTAATTCTTAATCTTCTCAAAGAAGCAACCACACCAACTGCTTGTCATGGGAACGGAGGGAATGAGCCCCCAGCTGTTTTCCCATACTTCAGTGCCCTTTGCCATGAGCAAAAGGTGCACAGAAAGGAGGCAGGTGTGAATCCTTCCAGACTTCACTGTGCATTCTCTCCAAGCTCAGTTTAAGATGAGCTGCCCCCTGCAATTCCACCATGGGCAGTGGAATCACTCTCCTTCTCAGGTGAAGTAATAGTCCTACAGAGTTTGCAACCACCTGAGAAATTCTCACCATTCTTGAAAATGCATACTGAATTTCATTATGTTCATAAATGTAAATACCACTTCCACGCCTTCATAACAAGCTCTTCCCTACCTAAAAATTTAATTAGGAACTGAATTAAAACGAGTTGTTCCCTAAGCCCGTTAGTCACATGGATATCTACAGATGTGTATTCCCTGTCACATCACAGCAACATTGGCTTTCCTAAATCTCATCTGTAGCCCTGAAAGAAAGGAGGTAACATGGCATGTGCTAAAGCCGAGCCCGGCCCTAGCAAAACTTTCTCTGACCAACTTGCAGCTCCAAACCGAGCAAGTAAAAAGGTATTGCTACCCTGCTCTCAACTTGGACAGTGCTTCTCAAAGAAGCCTCTCCCTCTTGCCACCAAGTATATCGTGAGGCAGCTTCCCTGCAGTTCCCGCCCTGTCTCAAATTCAGCCGTCTTCAAGGGTGAGGCTGGGCTGATGGACAATCCAGAAGCCTTCAAGGTCCACAGAACAGAGCTCAGGGCCTCAGGAAGCCACAAGGATACAGTGGTCTGTCACTGAGCAGCCACAGTGCCACACGTTTTGTAAAAATCTCAGACAAGAGCCCTGAAACAATATTTCTTCTGCAAGGTTTATGATGCATAATTTGGGATTATGTCTAGTACCTTTTTGCATCTTGCCACATGCTTGTTTTCAATAATTTCTTGCCTTGTGGAGTTCCACCATCTACTCACACATTATACAGAAATGTACGCTTTTAAACCAGTCTCATCACTGTGAAGCAGAAAATCCCTTTTTCTTGCGGTCAGAGGTAGAGGCACAGAGGAGTTCAATCCACCTTCTCTGTCTCATCCATTATTTTCTGCTCTTTTGCCATGTCTCCCCCTATTTGTCATTTCACTAATAAAGTAATCTCACGTTTTTTAAACTCTCCACGTGAGACATTTTCCTGGTGTTTGCTCGTCCTCAGTGTCCTTCCCTCAAACACCACACAGAAAGCTGGTGGAGTGCCTCTGAGCTGGGATGCACTATCAGTCAATCTGAAATAAGAGTGGAAGTGGGGAAAAATGGGAGAAACAAACCATGTAAGAAAGAAGTTGGGAGACAGGAAAGACAGAAGAGTCTATGTTTCACTGTTTTCTAAAATCACTGGGTACAAAGGCATGTGCTAGTAGCAGCATCCAATTACTAGATGTGGATGGCAGCACTGTGATTCTCTGTGAGTAATCAGAGAATCCAGAATAAGCTGAGTTGGACAGGACCCACAAGGATCATTGAGTCCAACTCCTGGCCCTGCACAGGACCATCCCCAAGAGTCACACCATGTGCTGGAGAGTATTGTCTAAACACTTCCTGAACTCTGGCAGGCTTGGTGCTGTGATGATGGAGACATACAGAAGTTTTTAACAAACATCCCTGGAAAGCACCCATCTTGCATCACACTGCAATGCTAAAGTGCTTTCCCATATATTAGTAAATGGAAAAGACAAAAAACATTTTAAAAATCAACAGGTCCAAGAGTTCCCAGAGATCTGTCCAATAAAGTTTCTCAACAGCTGATATTAATTTTTTATAAGTCTGGTAATGCTGAGGAAATTCCAAGAGATTGAAAGAGTCAGAGTCTAAACAGGAGCAATAGCAGGATTATCCCTAGTAACCATGGGTTGCTTAGTCTGAGAAGCCCAGGAAAAATACAGAGGTTTTGCTCTCAGCTGTTTCATCTTAAGGATACTCTGGCTTTAACTGTTGTCCAGTGCCCATTAACATGTAGAAAGAAGTCTAGTCAAAAAGACTTCTTCCTTAGCATCCAAGCATACAAGACAAATAGGACCGTGACTGACTCTCATAGCACTGCCCATGTCAAACATAGTATTTCAGTAAAAGTCAGCTCTTGAGGAGCAAACAGCAGCAAAAGGATCTCAAAACTGTGTTCATGAATGGGGAAAATCACTACTAATTGAGGGAGTTTCCAACAAATGTCTGCAGTGACAGGGTCAGTACTATTTTGTATTCTCATCAAGGACCTAAAATCTAAAGTAGTACTGACAGTACTAACAGATGCCAACATCTGTAGATAAGTATCCACAAGGATGCAACCATCAGAGCAGTGTGGATTCCACAGCCCCTTGTTAGAACAAAACAGGATTAAAGTACAGCCAAACCGAAAGGTCATCGTCAGGAGAGAAGGAATGCAAGGAGCACTTCAAACAGAGGAATGTCTTCTGGAAAGTCACAGACCCAAAGAGGATTGCGAACTGCTGAGCAGAAACTCCCAGGACATTTGGTTGCAACAAGAGCTGATGAATGTCTGGGATGTATAAACAGGAGTAAGGAAGTTTACTGCTTACTTATGCTTTGAGGTGTGAGAAATAAGCCTTTCAGAGATAACATAAAAGGCTCAGTCATTTTTGCTATTCAGAAAGATCCCTTGTAGTGCAAAGGTATTTGTGAAGATGTTAATGTCATTATGTAGATTTGCCAGAGTGAGGGCTGACCTATCTAGCCCAGACAGTGTGGGGAGATTAGAGTAGCATGTGGCCCAGCATGGGCTGCAAACCTCACTTCTGTCCCTGCATCCTCAACTGACTCAACCCTGCTGAGAGGACACAGCAGCCAGCAGCACTGAGACCCCTCTCTGCTACCTGCTGGCTCACCTTTGCCAGCAACCCAGAGGCAACCCAGTGCCAGAGAATGATTTTTTGCAGACAGAGAAGTTATTTGGGACAAAGCAACTCTCATGAAGCAGAAGAAAAGTAGGACCTGAAAATGGATGGATCTGCCAGACACTTTAGAAACGAAGCAGGGTTTATTTTAAAACAAGGTTGTGTAACCACTTGAAGAAACTGCAAAAAGCGGGGGATCCTCCAGAAATAAGAAGCCCATCTAGAACGTGTGATTCAGCCAAATCTTCATCATTGGCTCAAGAGGCAAGTAACAGGAATAAACAGGACTAATATACCCCCCTCATCCTAACCCTAATTTCCACCTTCTCATCAAATACACTGATGACTGATCTATGAGAGGCCCCACCACCAGTTCAGTTGCTGTGGCAATTATTGCACTTGTATGACAGGACCTCTCAAGTCCCCTGAGCACTGTGCCAAGTGATGCATAACAGACAGGCCCTCCATAGGTGTTTTTCCTGGGACTTGGCTCTACAGCACTGCTGAACTGTGGGTGATCTCAGACGGAAATGAGGAGGCAGAACTGCGGAGTTTAGGGTAACTGGAAGATAGCCAGGAAATCTAGACTCTCACAAGTTTCAGTCTTAATGATCACATTTAGATAGTTCACATATTCTCAAAGCAAAATGGGAAAAAGGAACTGCAAAACATTTGTGATTATTATGTTAAATGTAAGTGTGGCAAGAAGTGAAACCAGAGCAGAACAAGGTGGTTTTGGAGGCCACAATGGGGCAGCTGCAGGCTGGCCCAGGGCAACCTGGCTTCCCTTCATGTGGGGGCTTTCATTGAGAGCTTGTGCCAGCCCACCCTCTTGCTGCTGATGGGATCTGACAAGGTCGCAGCTCATGCAGCCTGGCTCCAGATGAATGCCCTAAGGAGGGAGCTAGCAGGACTCCCTCTCTTCCGCCAGACACTTCTTTATGTCACCTTTGGCACAAGAGCTTTCTTCCTTGCAATTGCTGCTCCAAAACAGGGCAGTCGAACCCTTTTGTCCGATATCTGCCTCTTTATCACTCTGAATGGTTATGGGGAGACGCAGCTTGGATGGAGGATTCTGTGTGAAGGAGTATCCATGCTACACTAGCTGCACGGATATCTTCAAGGACAGTAGTACTTGTCTTCAGCTGCACTACACAGGCTAATTAAACAGAGCGGTTGCTCTGTTTGGTATTGACACAGAGAGCATTACATGTACAAGATGGCTGTAACAGTCAGCATTTCTCTGTCTCTTCTTAATATCTACAGGTCCTCTTTCTGAGAGGTCACAATATTCTCGGTAGAGTGAGCGGAGGTTGTCAGGGAAGCTGGCAAAGCACGTGTTCCTGAGAAGTGGAGAGGCTTGGTGGCAATATTACTTCAAAGAGCAGCCTCACTGCTAAAGAAGATGATGTTCTATGTACCTTTTCTTTCCAGGATGGCATTTTCCTATGCCAATGGTTGTTAACACGTGGACATTCAGCTTACTATTATCTGTAAAGACAGCACATCACTCATGGTCAGCATCAGCCAAGTCAGCTGAACCATTTCTCTCTTCTCAGACAAGAATCTCTGGATGGATTCTCCCGGGTATCTGGCCATGCTCCTCTCTCACAGGAACTCCTCCTTCTCCCAACTGCAGGGAGCATGGGAAGGGCAAACCAAGCTGTTGAGAAACCTAATCCAGCCATGTACAAACCCGTCCCACCGAGCACAACCTGGGCTCCCTGGGGACATGGGTCTCTGGATGATGCATCCAGGCAGCTTCAACAGAGTGCCCAAAGCTGGTGAGAATCGCATGTGCAGCCAAAAATCAGAGCAGTCCTGTACCTGCTGTACCCATGAATCAGGCAGGCTCCCCACTGCAAAGATGCATTCACAGCCAGGTCCTTTCAGTTGTTCTCCTTACCCATGTTCCTGGCCTGTACATGTTTACGCACATGACTTTACGCTGGGACTAAGAAGCCATTAGATGCCCAAGGGACAGCAAATTCAGTCGAGTGTCTTGTGGCCAGTAAAGGGCCACATTCTGCAGACTCCCTCATGGCTTTGTGGAGTAGTCAGGCACTTCCCACTTGCACCAAGTAGTCAGCAGTCAGGGCAAAGTTGCCAGAGCAAAAGAAACCTGACAGAGGTACTTTCTCCCCACCTCAGTTGGGGGCCAAGAAAGCAGCTCAGGTGCATGCATGCAGCCTTACTACTCCTCCACAGCCTTGACTCTAAGGCTCCTTCCTGGTCTGTGTGTATCTCCGGGAGAAATGGATTGTCTCCCTATCTCCATGTCAGATGTCCCAGGCCACAAAGAAGAGAAGGGCTGTGGCCAGGGAAGGATGGGGAACATGGAGAACAGTAAGTGAAGACCATGACAGCTGTAGAGAGGACAGTTCCAATCACCACAGCCGTGCAGGACACGAACACAGAATTCCCCCGCCTTTCTGCCCCCATGTCAGAAAGCTTAAGAATTTCAGGGGATTTATTTTACAACACAGATGAAAAGCTTTGGATTTCACCACAAGAGCAATGAGGAAAACTGTTTAACACTTAAAATGCCAGCATTTCTAGGCCAGTGGCACATGAGAAGGAGAACAGCATCTGTGACTCCACTGGATGCTGCTGCTCTGAAGACTGACTATGGGACTGTGCTAACTGGTCACTCCAACTGGAGTGCAGAAGGACAGGATGGGAGAAGTGTCTCCTTTAACCCTGGCCACGACATTCCTGCCCCTTAGGGGAGAATTGGAGAGCGAGTCACATCCTCTGTGTCACCCCACATCCTGCCCACACTCCAGACACACAGGGAGACCGTCATCTGTCACCATGCCACAGCCCTGGCCTCCAGGGCCCCTCCTCCCTGCCTGGGCATAGGACTTGCTGCAGCAGCCAAGCAAGGAGATGGCGGAACACACACACACTGTCTCAGCTCCTCCACTCACACCCAGCTGGAGCAAAGGCATCATCCGTCACATCTCTGAGACATGCTGTGCAGCAGGCCTCAGATGGCAGAGGCACACACACATCTTTGTGCTGTACCACCTGCTGAGGATGAAGGTTTTCTAACCTGGCCCACTTGGGACACTGCGGGAGAAGAGCAGCGGCAGCATACACCCCAGAAGCTCACTGTCCCTGGGGTGTGCAAGCAGAGGAGGGCACAGCACATGGGAAACCCTTCAGCAGTGTCAAGCTGGCACAACTGGCCAAAACTATCCCTCCCATGGCAGAAACAGGATGACAAGTAGGTTGAACCCTTCACAAAGCCATTTTGGTCTCCAGCATGCCAAAGGGGGAACTAGGGGAGCTGTGAAGACCCATGGCATCGCCCCCTAACCCCAGATACTGATCACATAGCTGAGTGTGATGTCTAAATGCTGCAAGCACAGCATGGGAGCCTGCTAAGGCAAGACCAACAGCACACTGGGGTTTAGCTACTCACTGTAAGAGATGGCATGCATCCCCTGGGACAAGCATCTTCAGCTGCTGCAGAAAGAAGTGAAGCAACTCCTTTCTACTCAGGCTTTCCCTCCTACCAAGAACCCCCCATGGAGAAGGAGGAAGAGTGGCTGGGGTGCAGCAAATGCCAAACATTCCGGCTCTGGGGAAGCCACATTCCCTCTCTCCCACCCCCACTGCCTTTCCTGCAAAGCAGTCTGATGATTTCCTGCACACGCTCACCCCAGTTCTCCAGCCTTGGCTACCCTGCTTCATCACGATTTAGTCTGTGATTTACAAGGGATGTGTGACTCTTAGATTTCCAGGTAAGGGCTTCAGGACTGCCCCTCAGCCCTTCCCTGGAAATCCGTGTTTCTTCAGATAATGGCAGAATCATGCCTGGACAGGTGGAGCTGGACAAAGCAGGCAGTTCTCTGATAGGTGCTACTTGCTGAGACGTGCACCTCTGAGCATCCCCTTTCCAGCCTCCCATTCCCACCAGTTCCTTCAGGCTCCTCAGTGGCTACTCCTGTTGCAAGAGGCCAGGAGGTTCCTCCTGACAGAGGGGTGGGCATAAAGGCTCTGGTGAAATGGCCCTTTGGGAAAGCCTGGCCTTCGTCTGATTAGATACTGACGGCCCAGACTTCCAGGAGCAGCAGGTTAATCAGTTAATGGCTGAAGGATGCTGGGCGATGCACTGCCGCATGCTGCGGGGCAGCCCCAGCCGCACAGCCCGGGGGCAGCCACTCCTTCCTCTCTGGGGCCAGATCTGGGAAAACGTCTGTTCTGATAAAGAAAGTGCTTCACCAGGGAGGGGGCAGGCCCGAGCCCATCAGCTGCTCCAGCCCAGCGACCACGGGCTGCTCCGGGGCGCTGCTAGCTCCCCCTCCGCACCCATGACTCCCAAGGCCAGACCCTGGGGTTAATGGCCTGGAAACCATCTGTGGGCTGGAGGGGGCAGATGTCTCATGCCCCAAACAGGAGGCTTTCAGACCTCAGCCGCAGGCCTCGAGAAGGCCCCGTCACCCCATAGTGCCTGCCGTGCCCACTGCCAATGCCACGGGCACCCGCTATCACCCATGGGTCCAGAAAGGGCCGCCCTGGCCTTGCACCCACCTGCCTCTCACAACCACAGGCATCACCAGGCTGGGCTGGAAACCTGTGTATGCTCAGGCAAGAAAAAGGGCATAGAAGATTTCGGGGCGTCTGGGCTGTGCACGGCACCTGGCCCCGCGTACTCAGTCCCCCGCTCCCCGTGGCAGCACAGCGCCCGCACGGCTGTGTGCTCACACAGGGCACCGCGGGCAGGCGGGACCAGAGCCCGCGGCTGACAGGTACGGGTCCGGCCCCGGGCAGCCGCTCTGCCCGCCGGCCTGACGGTCACTGGGCAGCGGCACCGAGGGGCAGGGGACTCCCGCCGCACGCTGCCCGGCTGCTCACCGGCACGGTGCCCCGGAGGCCAGCCGCTCTGTGACACGCACACGCAGGCAGGAGCAGGCTCCGGATTCTGAAGTCGTTCTAAACGATTAAGGAGCCGGCTCTGGGCAGCCATGACTATCATGCGACAAACCCTCTCCTCCCGCAAGCAGCCCTCGGTCGGCACTGCCGGCACCGCACATCGGTCGGGCTCCCGCTCCCGCAACCCCTTCAACCCCTCGCACGGGTTGCGCGGTGCCGCGCCGGGCTGAGGTGCGCTCGGGGACAAAACCCTCCGCATCCCATCGCTCCAGAGAAAGTGCAACCGGGACCGCCTCGGCGAGAGGGCAGCGGGGGCGCGGCGAGGCCCGCGGGGAGCGCAGCGTCTCGCGGCCCCGGGGGCGCTCCTGGCCCGGGGCACGGCACCCCGATGCCCGTCTGGCCCCGGGACCCGATCCCGCCGGCCTCCGCCCGGCCCC